>CM060377.1:7962049-8562049 GCA_030545235.1 Helianthus tuberosus
GCTACTTTTTTAAGCCTTCAGTGCTCTCCAGCTGGCTTTTATTGGCTTCACACTAAGGGGCCGTTTGGCAACATCTAAATGGTTAAGTGTTGAACCAGTAAGAGGTCTGAACCATTAAGTGCTGAACAAGTAAGAGGTGTGAACCATTAAGAGCATGTATAATGCTTAACCGTTCAGAAATGTCTGACTAATTCAGATTAGTGGTCTTAACCATTCAGACTCTATTTAAATCTTAACCATTCAGAGGCAAATGTCTAAACCATTCAGCATCTGCTCGTGAAACAAACAGTCTGAATCATTAAGTGCTGAACCAGTAAGAGGTCTGAACCATTAAGAGCCTCATTAAGAGGTAAACAAACAGCCCCTAAGTTACCTGAAACACGTGTTTAAAATATTTTATCAGCAAGAAATACTGGTGAGTGAATCCCAGTTTATTCAAAACAGGTTTTATCAGTCTACAGTATTGAGGGCGATCGCGCAATTACATTTGTTTCCATCTACTTTAATTACCACCCACGGTACTGTCAACCCGACTTGTGGTCATGTTACTACTCACAATGTAGTAACAAATTTTGTATACAAAACCCCAACATACCGACGATAATTGTAGAATACAAATACTCAATCACTGTTTAATATATCATTAATTAAGTGAGGTTTTGTAAAAACAGTTTACAAAAAGGAGATTACTCACATTGTTATCTTAGGAAATTTCCTGTGGCTTCATGGTATAATCTATAAATTTTAAATAATGCACACGCGTTAGTATATTAACCCAATTTTACATTAGTTATACTCTCCCCGAGACAGAGACAGAACTCCAACGACTACGTCGGGCAGAGCCTCGACAGCCGTTACGGAGCACTAGATCAATCGGGCAGCGTATCTAATACGTAACCGGGGGTTAAAATACTTACAACGAGGCAGAGCTTCGCTAATTAAGGGGTATTTGGCTATATTTTCCGCCTACTTAGAAGTTTGAGAGGAAAATAGAAAATTGAACGAGTTGAAATGCAGGTCTCGGCCCCTTTTATAGCTGTTCGTCCAGTCCGTCGCGCCCCGCGACGGCTTCCACTTCGTTCGTCGCGCCCAGCGAGGGCCAAAAAGGCGGCGGCAGGTGTTGCTGAGTCACCACAAGTGTTGACGCGTGTCCTGCCACGTGGCGGGCTGTGGTGTTACCGTCTGTTGCTTGGTTGCGCCCCGCGGCAGAATAAGAAGGGTTTGTTGCGCCCCGCGACAGCCTCTTATTTTTGTTTTTATTTATTATTCAATAAAATAAAGGTATTTCGGGCCTATTTCTCGCAAACGGGGTGTATTTAGGATATTTGGGGGTGTCTAAAATATTTTAAGGAGGGTTGTTATATTTTGGGTATAACTCCTGGACTGTTTAATAAAATATATATTGCACTCGCATTAAGTAACCCAATTCAACTTTATCCCTACGTCACGAGACAGAACCCCGACGAATTTAGTCAGGCAGAGCCTTGATATGCGTTACGTGGCTCCAGATCAATCGGATAGGGTATCAGTGATCAGGAGTTAAAACACTTAAAACGGGGCAGGGCTTTGTAGGATTTGGGGTAAAATATTAAAGAAAATGGGCAAATATAATAGAGGGAAACGAGAGAAGGAAAGGCAGTTTGAATGGTGAACTGCTAATGCCTATTTATATTACATTTTGAGATTTGGAGTGTACTTGCAAGCAAAGGCCACGTACCCATACATTTATGTTAATTCGTTCCAATCCTTACACGTAGACATGGCTGTACCAATTTTGATTTTCATGCATATTGAATTTCATGCATATTGATTTTCATGTATATTGATTTTATAAATTAATGTTCATACATTTACTTTACGTAAGTATTTTTTTTAGTTTATAATTCATAAATTTATTTTATTATTATATTTATAATTAATTTAACTGATTCACTAATTTGGCACTTATTACAATATGACGTTTTATAGAATGATGGATATGCCATTATAACGAGAATATTTTTATCTACGTTTTGGCCTAAGTTTCATTAAAAACGAAGTAAGTCCAAATATAATGTATTTTTATAATTAAATTATTAAACGGTTCCTAGACTCGTTTAGATACTTCATATTTCTAACAGTCAACTTACCCATGACCTATCCGTTTAATAACATAAGTTTTATATACTTTATTTTAAATTTTTATAAATAAAAGAATGAGTTAATTGCTAGGATGGTCCCTGTGGTTTCACATTTTTTCATGTTTAGTCCCCACCTTTTGAAAATAGCAGGTATGCTCCCTATGGTTTGTTATTTTGTTACTCGGATAGTCCCTGAGTAGATGTCAGTTAGTTTGAAAATAGCAGGTATGCTCCCTATGGTTTGTCATTTTGTTACTCGGATAATCCCCAGAGTAAATGTTTGGGGACCATCCGAGTAACAAAATGACAAACCATAGGGATCATACATGTTATTTTCAAAAGGTGGGGACTAAACTTGAAAAAACGTGAAACCACAGGGACCATCCGGGCAATTAACTCTAAAAGAATTTTGGGAATGTTACAGAACCTGTGGTTTTTATTTGTCAATGTAAACCTTTATGTGATTTTGTTGGTACACTTTATGTGGACGCGCCTCGGTTCGGTTCGACTTGGTTCGGTTCGACACGGTTAGGTCCGGCTCAAGTCTGACGTTGCGACATTCCTCCGTCGTGCGCCCCAGAGATCGACACGCGAAGCACGGAGAGCCGCGAACCATTTCTCGTCAACACATCACCATGACATCATCATGATGATGTCATTGTCATGAGATAACATATGAATGCATGGATTGAACGTGAATTATTATTCTGATCATAAATTGTTGGAATTACTTAGTGTTTCCATGAAATCAATGTGACGAAGATTGATGGGTGACGAACTCCCAAAGTTCGTCATAATTCAAGCATGGCGAACTCCCTGATTTCTTCATTATGAGTGTGTGGCGAACTCCTTGATTTCGTCACACATGGACTTCGTCACATGGGAGTTCGTCGCTGGTCAGTATTTATACTTAGTATGTTTCATAGTTGAGACTATGAGATTATTGTGAGACTCCACGAGAGCTGAGAGACTTGTGAGAGTTTATTGTACAAGCATTGTGTGTATATGTTTGTGAATGTTCTCATCCATTTAATCGAAGTTCATCTTTGGTTACTTTCTGTTGTTATTTATCTACTTTGTTCGGTTTGCACCATCACGGGGATTCCGCACCCGCGATCGTGTTTGTGATAAACAGGGAATAGGTTTTCGTATCGGATCCTCCGGGAAAAACGGACCTACAAGTGGTATCAGAGCTTTGGCTCTTTTTCTTGTTTAAAACCAAACATTGTGATTGTTTGAAACAAGTATTTTTAACTGTTTTCGTTTTGGTGTTCTTGAAAAATTCATATTTTCTGAAAATATTTCTGAAAATCTGTGTGTTTTAAGGTATTATTTTGCTATAAGTTTCATTGAGAACCTGTTATATTGCATCTATACATGTTGACATTTGGGTTTTTGTTAAAAGTTTAAGCAAAATTTGTGTTCGGAAAATTTCTCCGGTGAAATTTTAGCCAGAATATTCAAGTTGTTCTTCATAATCATCAAGGAGTTCATATCTGTTTTGTTAGTTAGATTATTGTGTTAGTTGATTAAAATATATTAAGTTGACTTGTGTGTACAAAACCATGATGGTTTGTTGAAATTGAAAACTTCGAAAAGCAGAGAAAGATAAGGTGTTGTTTGAAAAGGGTGACCACTGTGTCAGACAAAAGATTTGATTTTGTTTTTCAAAATATCTAAACAGCTTTCGTCACCATACATTTTCGTCAACCTCCAATTTCGTCAAACAAAAACAGACTTCGTCAACCTCCAAGTTCGTCAAACACATTGAATTTTCGTCAAACACAATCAGACTTCGTCAAATACAATCCCCAAACAGAATTCGTCAATCATATACATCTTCGTCCCATTCAAGAGTCTTCGTCGAAAGGGGTGTTCGTCGAGGAGGGTAATGACGAACACTTGAGTGTTCGTCGCACATAGTCTTCGTCGTCATATAGAGTTCATCATTTTTGAAACTTCGTCAATCAACAAATCTTCGTCAAAGGGTGTCTTCGTCAGAGGGTGTTTTGGACGAAATCTTCAAGTTCGTCAAAAGGAACTTCGTCGTTCATACTTGTCAAATATTAACAGAACCTTTGCAAATCATACTTAACGATCTGTTTTCAAGTTGTTATTCAGTTACAATTGTTCATATATCAAATATGAGTAGAAATCCATTAGATTGGAGCATTAGCACGGTCCCTGATATGTCATGGGTTAAGTCTTTGATGCCACAAGAAAGAATTTCGGCTAGTCAATGGGCGTGCGTGGCAAATCAAAATCAAAGTATCCAGAATCTACTCATGAGCGAAAATGAAACGGGTAGCAATAACCGTCCGCCAAAACTCAACCACATGAACGACTATCCATCGTGGAAAGGTCGTTTCCATACGTACATTTTAGGTCAAAACACCAAATTATGGACGTGTTTCACCACAGTATATAACATCGCTCTTGTGGAAGCCGGATCAAATGCTACGACTTTGGCGACCATGGCTGAAAATGACAAGAAGGCGTATAACCTTGAAAAGAAAGCGTTTGCTATCCTTACGCAATCATTGCATAAAGATATCTACCATCAATTCGCCCATTGTACCAGCACCAAAGCCTTGTGGGACATCCTAGTTACAAGAGGAGAAGGAAATGCGGCCACACGGAAGACGCGTCATGATTTACTAAAGAAGGAGTTTGAAGGGTTTATGTTTGTGCAGACTGAAACACTGAATGAGATGACAACTCGTTTTTATCATTGAATTAGTGAAAGGATTTCTTACAAGGTTGTTGTATCTTCGCAGGAAATAGTCGCACGGTTTGCTGATGCTCTACCACCAAAGTGGAGCCCATTCATTGAGTTGTTAAAGCATACAGGTGTATTGGATACTGTCAGAATCTATGAGTTTGTTCAAAAGCTGGAGAACAAGGATGCAGAAGAAATCAGAAAAGCTATAGTAATTCCTGTCCCTCAAAATCCAGAGATGTACTTTAGAGGGATTGCTCCTGCTGCTAGTACAAGCCAGCAACCAAAGATACAAACAACTTTTGTGTCAAATGCTTTCTACCCAAATTCCTATTTTGGAGGAGTAGTTGCAGCACCCCAACCCCAATTTGATATAAATGCCTATCTTCCGAAACCTCAAGTTGCCACACCTCAATCCCAATTTGATATAAATGCCTATCTTCTGAAACCTCAAGTTGCCACACCTCAACCACAATTTGATCCAACTGCCTATTTTCCTAAACCACCTCAAGCCCAACCACAACAAGCCTTCTATGGTAACAAACCTGAGACTTCAAATCTTTCCAAAGTGAGTGTAGAAGCTGCACGGGATCACATGGAAATTCTTACCACTATGGTTAATGCCTACTGCGGAATGGTCGCAGGTCAAATTGGAAACATTAATTTGACCAATGAAGATTATCAGCAGATATACAGAGATGAGATGGAGTTGATGGACATTAAGTGGGCGTTTGCTAGCGCTGTGAGAAGGGCAAAGGATTATATGAGTAGAACGGGGAGAACCAGCTTGGAAAGCAAAAGGGATACCAAGTACGGGTTTGACAAGGGTGCTGTCACATGCTTTAATTGCGGTGAAAAGGGTCATTTCAAGCGTGAGTGCAAACGCCCTAGCAACCAACAAGGTAACCAAAATCCCTTCCAAAATCAAGCTAACAATGAAAGAGGGATAGTAGCTACCAACAACACAAACCAGTCGGGTCCTTCAAACGCCAACCGAGCATTGATAGTTCAAGCTGATGAAGTGTGTGATTGGTCCGTACAATTTGGAGATGGAAATCAAGGGGGAACTGCGTGCTATGCGAAGATCATCGGTCATATCAAGCATGTGCACAAGGAAGAATTTTCTGAATCCGATGACAGTTCGGGCTACAGTGGCAGTTCGGATGAAGAATCGGATGTGAATGAGAGAACTGGTTCTGAAGGTGATAGTTTGTTGAATGATGCTGAGGAGGTCAAGTGTCAGAAATATGTCTTGGTCAAGAAAGCTGATGCTACATCAGAAGAAATGGAGAAGATTCTCTCTGAAGATGGATCTTCCTCTTCTCAGACTGCCTTTATGGCTAATGTCTCAGCTTCTACAAGTCAGGTAAAATCCGAAACTCCTAACATATGTAGTGATTGTGCTGATACGAAACATGAATGTGCTGATATGAAACAAGAATCTGAAAAGATTCACAGTCACAATCAGAGTTTGGTTATTGAACTGTCAAAGTGCAAAGAGGCAAACATGGCGTTAGCTCGCAACGAAAAAGATTTTAAATCGGTAATTGAAACACTCAAGAAAAGTGTTTCTGAGTTATCAAAAACGGTTTTTAATAAGCAAAATGGTATTAATAATTACATTAATATCATTGAGGCAACTAAGAAAGAGCTAGCCGAGGCGAAATGTGAGCATGAAGCGATCAAGCTCAAATTGGAGAGTTACTCAAACTCCCGATATGTGCTTGATCACATCATTGATGTTCAACAACTAAAGGGTAATGTTAAAGGCATTGGGTATAAGTCGAGTCCGCCTCCTTTGAGACACAACTATACCAAGATGCCCGATGAGGAGGAAATGCCGTGTTTTGAGCCAACTGTACCTCTTGATTATGAGGAAGTTACAACTGGCTTAGGGTTCAAAACGGACAATTCATCGGAGGGCTCATCTGATAGTAAGGAAAAGTGATGATGTGCTTCAAATCAAAGTCCTCCAACCATTGAGGACTATGATTCTTTGAATGATGAATCAGATGTGAGTGATGAGGATAAATCTCTTGACGATAGAAAAGGAGTAGAAGTGCCTTTTGAGAATCACATTCTGTGTGATCCTCCTACTCCTGCTGTGCAATCAACTGGTGCTAAACAAGAGATAGATCCTATCACTGAGACAGTGTCTACCATTAAAAGTGATAACGTGTCGTATACTTTGGTCGGTGATAGTAAAATTTATCCAGACAAAGATTTTCCAATCAAAAACGTCAATCAATCCTTGATTGATAAAGTGTTTGAAGATAATACAACTAAGTTTTTGGGTAAAGCGATCCCTAGAGTTTCTGTAACTCAATGTGATCCTATTCCAAAAGCTGAAATTAGAAAACAGCATGGAAATCAGAAATTACCGACTAAGCAACAACCTGTCGCCTTTAAGGGTAAACAACAACAACGAGCTTAAAAGCCTAAGGCTTTACGCCCAAAGGCAGAAACAAAAGGAGCTCGTTACAAGAAAAAAAACAAAGACATTAAATTTGTGGCCTCCATGGGTACTGATAAAGTTGAGACTTTTGAAAATAAATCCAATACTGAGTTTGTTCAAAAGGTCAAAATTTTGAAACGTAATAGTAATAACAATTACACCCAACACACAAACAGGTGTGAAGCTAGTAAGTCGGGGTCTACAAATTCAACGTCAGGTCATCGAACAGAATCTCCTAATTTTGTTGAAAGGAGTTCATGCTTTAAATGCGGGGAGTTTGGCCACATTATCAGAAATTGCACAAACTCTCCAAAACCAAATTTTGTAGAAAGAGCCCCTTCTGAACAAGGTCACCAAAAACGTCGTCCTGTTTCACCCAAAAATGACAAACGTACGATTAAAGAACAAGAAACAAAACAACGACGTCAAAATGTGAAGGTGATCGAAAAGGATTTAAAACAAGAAACTGTTAAAAGGAAACCAATTTTGTCACAACCGTTAAAACCAGAGATTTCTAAATCTGTAAATAATACACAATCCGATAAACGGAAACAAGCTTGGAAACCTAAAACAAATAAAGTTTCAGGGGGAGTCTCACCAGTTCCAGGTTATCGCGAGGTTGAAATAACCTTTGTCGATGAACAGGGACGACCTAAGTCAATGAAAGCTTGGCTCCCCCTCTCCAACTAATCTCTGAGTGAGTGTGCAGGATGTTCCAAGAGGAACTATCGATAGTCATCGGATTGTTGATAGTGGAGTGTCCATGCACAAGATCGGTGACAAAGAAATTGTTGCCTTTGATGGAGAGAGAAAAAGGAAAGAAGAAATGTCCGATGAAGAGATTGAAAGCTTCGACAAAATGAAAATCATTACAAAGTTTGATTGTTAAAGGCTTTAATCGGGTCCCCAGGATAGATTCAATCAAAATGTACGCACCTGCAGCACGTCCGAAGTTCAATATCCACAAGATGAACGTGCAGTGTACATTTCTCCACGGTGTGATTGAAGTAAATGTGTTTGTTGAACAAACTAACCGGGTGTGCCGATGCCTTGGCGTGGATTGAACAACTGAACACTACTTCTCAAGAGAAAGACAAAGACCTTCGCTGGTGCATTATGGAAGACCAGCCGGACCCAAAGGTTTATGATCTTGTTGCTGTGAAGAGATTTCTCGGTTAATTGAAGTAGTTGCAACGTCGACTTTGAAATCCACACCGGGTGGATATCCAGTTTAGGAGAGCGCTCAGATTCCTAGCAATGCACGAAGCAGTTGCAGGATACGGTTTCGAATTTCTAATCTCTCCTATACTTGTCGATATTTTAGCTGCTTTATGAATTATTATCATCTCGTACAACACTCTTTGGCCAGACACGTTGATCTCGAATATCACCTCACACGTGATTGTTTTTAATATGAAACTCGTCAATGTTGTCATGGTCCGCACCGCTTACTGACGTGCCAACTCATTTTTCCAAAATTCGATAAATCATTTCTGATTAAATTAATTTTGGTAAACGACATTGAGGTAAAACATGAGTTAACCGACATCGGAAAATCGTTTTTGTAAATACCTTTGTGTTTTTAAAAAATTATCATAGTTTGTTGATTTTAGGGGGAGTAAATCCAAAATTTGAAAATTAAAAAACATCGAAAAATTTCAAAATGCAAAAACAATAGAAAATCAAAAATGAGTTTCCTGGCGAGAAAAAGAGAAAATGTTAGTAAATCAGTTGTCTGTCGAAACCTCTTCGAACTAAAATGCAAAATGAAAAATGTTAAGCAGCTCTATATAAGATGTATCGGTAGGCTCACAATCATTTTAAAGTGTGCAGGGTGATATAAATCTTAAATCGACTGAAGACAAGGTGGGAACCACACATTGGCATATGGTCTTAGTACCGAAATTTCGTTTGAGAGATTTCCGAGGTTCTGAGATATGTGGTCTTTATGCTGTTTATCATCTGGGTATCATGGTTGTATCTTTTACCGAAAAATAATGGAGACGAAGTCTAGATCTTCCACGATACTATTCATACGTGTACATATTGCATACGACCTCAATAAGTGATCAACAATCATATGTCCAAACAAAATAAGTGATAATATATCACAGCTTTCTTGCGGGAGTCAAGTTCGTCTCTTTGCTGTACGTTGTACTGACTTGTTCACGGACTTGCTCCTATACCCTCATGCATATGAAAATCAAGTTCCTCATCGATAAGTGATTCTATCACATAGGGCTTGTTTTCAATAAAAAATAAGTGAGTATCTCACATTCTTTTATACGGTCAAACAAATGATAAACGGTATACTCACCGGTAAGATGAACTCTCGTGCATACCTAGATACGGGAATGTGTCGTGTGTGGATGAACACCGGTCGGTAAGTATAAATCATACCTTAACGTATCCCCTCTTCATGATTACATATGATAAGTTTGAGTTTATGTGGATAACAATACCGATAATCGTTATAGGATGTTTATCTAAATGTTAATAAAATGAACAGAAAGAGTTGTTTTGGCGTGACCGTACACTGATATGATTCTCTTACCCTCGAAACTCGCAAAAAGAAGTTCTGTATATATTTACTTACTGCTTTCCGTCTTTACTTTTGAAATATTCAAAATTCCAAAAAGATTTTAGGTGTGTTTTAATCTAAACTTTATAAAAGCCAAAAAGATTTTACTTTTAGTTTATTTTGACCGATGTTGGAACTCGAGTCTATCCTACCCAAAATCCTGATTCTAAGCCGGAAAACAATTGCATCTTCATAAACGGTCGAAGTTGACAAGTTTTGAAAGTTAAAGGATTAAAATTGATCAATTTTTAAACTTTCAAACTGTTGTTGGTCGGTGTTTGATTGAGAGTTGGTCTCATGTGTTACGTTTGTATAATCTGACTATATTCTAAGCGGTTGTTCTTATTACGTGTTTAGCTCTGTTGCCTGTGCAGATGGTGCATTCGAACCAGCTAAAGACAAAGAGAACGTGTCAGATGACAAGCCGTAAAGTGAAGACATGACGTTGATGCAATTAGAAGAGATCAAGGTGATCGAGTTGCAGCTGATCACTCATCAACACCAAAAGTATTGAAGATCAAAAGATTCAAAATGCAACATTCAAAGAGGAGTTTGTTGATACACTCCCTAATTGTGTCACGTGAAAACCTTTTAAAGATCCGACAATGTGAAGAATGAACCATCACGAGTAGCGACCAAGGGGGAGTTTGTTGGTACACTTTATGTGGATGCGACTCGGTTCGGTTCGACTTGGTTCGGTTCGACACGGTTAGGTCCGGCTCAAGTCCGACGTTGCGACATTCCTCCGTCGTGCGCCCCAGAGATCGACACGCGAAGCACGGAGAGCCGCGAACCATTTCCTGTCAACACATCACCATGACATCATCATGATGATGTCATTGTCATGAGATAACATATGAATGCATGGATTGAACGTGAATTATTATTCTAATCATAAATTGTTGGAATTATTTAGTGTTTCCATGAAATCAATGTGACGAAGATTGATGGGTGACGAACTCCCAAAGTTCGTCATAATTCAAGCATGGCGAACTCCCTATTTCGTCATTATGAGTGTGTGGCGAACTACTTGTTTTCGTCACACATGGACTTCGTCACATGGGAGTTCGTCGCTGGTCACATCCATTTAATCGAAGTTAATCTTTGGTTACTTGTTGTTGTTATTTATGTACTTTGTTCAGTTTGCACCATCACGGGGATTCCGCACCCGCGATCGTGTTTGTGATAAACAAGGAATAGGTTTTCGTATCAGATCCTCCGGGAAAAATGGACCTACAGATTTTGGATATATTTCTATGTATAATTGCAAATAAGGGGTATATAAAAAAAATTATTAGTAGCAGAATCCATAGCAAATTTAATTGTGTTTGCATCTAAATTTTGTAGCAAGTTTTATGTGGTCCAATATGTAGTAAAAACCATAGCTAAAAAGTAGTTGAAAAAAACGTAGCTAAAATTTCGTTGCAAAAATCGTAGATGGAAATCTGAAACAAAAAGCGTAGCTAAAAGTTCATACCAAATTCCGTAGCAAACATTCCCGTAGCAAAATTTATAGCAAAAATAGCGATGCCTATTTTTGTAGCTAAAACCGTAGCAAAGTATGATTCGGTAGCTAAAAGTCGTAGCAAACATTTCTGTAGCAAAATTCATAGCTAAAATAGCGACGCCTATTTTTGTAGCAAATACCATAGCAAAATATGTTTCCGTAGCGACGAGACTTGTAGCTACGAACCAAATTTGTAACAAATTTGTTGCAAAATGGGTGTTTGCTACAGATTCGGCCATAGCTGAAACTTATTTTTGTAGTAGTGTCTTACGGATTTATTTTTGGTTGTCGGGCAAAAACATTCCAGGAGGTCTAGGTTAACAATCCCTGGATTACTCCCACATGAGAATGCTTAACTGTGAAGTTATCCACTAGTCTACACACATCACATCCAAAACATGTTGCTGATATTTGAGATGAGAAATTCATTATGGCTTAGAATCTCTTTTGTGGCCATAACAAAATAAGACGATGTGAGATTTGCCAAATTTGTTGTTGTATCCCTACCATGCCCGGCATATGTGTAAAGATATCCCACATTTTGTTTGAATCACCAACATGGTGATAAGTTTATACTTGGATTTTTATACACGGAGCTGGAGAGCAATAACAACATCGGGTATATTTTTTAATACTTTGGAGCTAGAATGTGATGATCAGGACACACTCTTTGTAATATTGCCTTTTGCTACGGTATAGGCCCGTTGCATCTCCTTGAGAACAATATTGGCGATAGATCTCTACATTCCATAAAATCAAACATATGGATTGAAGATCCTAAATGCTTAAGATGGTTAGATGCCAAAGTGCCATTATAGGTTGTTTATATGAATTTTGGTAGCATAACTAGTCGAGTTTTGTTTGGGTCTTGCTAAGAACAATTATTCATTATTATGGATTGTACGACTCATACTTGTGATAGGTGTCAAAGACAATGGTGGTGTGAGAGAGAACGAGATGATTTTTAATTTTATTTATGATTTGATCTATTGGTAACTGATATTTGAATTACAAAAGAATGAAAATTACTAATTAGCCCTCGTATCATTTAATAAAAACCATGAAACATATAAGAATAACAAAACTTCCATTCATTTTAAATCTCTAGATCTCCTAAGGCTATCCGTAGTTATAAGGCCCCTTTGTGGGCATTATGCGACATGTGGCACGCCATGTCATCACGGGGCTTTATGGGGCGTTATGCAACTTGAGGCCGTAGTCATAAAACCCCTTTGTCATCATTACTCAATTAATTAGTTTTCAATTTTTTAATTAATTTCTAACTTTTTTAAATTAAAACCCTTTAATGTTAAATAAAAAACATTAAATAAAATAAGTTTTCAAAATTGCAGGGACCAAATATGTTAAAAACCAATTTTAAAAACCAAGTTTTAAAAACAAATTTTAGATATTTGCGACTTTCAGGGACCAATTTGTCTTCTTCTCCAATTTGTTTTCCTTCTTCCTTCGATACCTCATGCCTGCAACAAAACAAGAAACAGAGCATTACAAATATATGTATGTATATATGATTGTGAGTGAGGGGAAAACCAGAAAATAAAAAAAATAAATAAAAAATCAAACAAACACACACATGGCGCCGCTATGGAGGTCGCGCCCCACCCCATTTTCTCCTTCATACCGCCCCGCGTGGTGGTGTTTGGCAGCGCCATTGGGCGCTATGCCCACTCAAAACACCCCACTACAGGGGGACTAAATCAGTAGAAAATATTTTTGTTGATTTTGTTTACAAAAACACTATGGTTCACTTAGGAACCTCACCATGTATATATATATATATATATATATATATATATATATATAATATATATAGGGAGCCGCTAAAATAGAAACCATCCCCAGTTGTAAGAACCGCGAAAACCACTATTAACCAATCAGAAAAAGGGGTAGTTTTGTCATTTAACCCAAATGTCTAATCTTGTTTCTTTTTGCCTCTTTAAAGCTTTCACATCAACCACCCAATTCAAATATCTCATCTCTCGTCTCTCTCTCTCTCTCTTTTGAAATTGAACCTGCAACTAGAGATCCTCTCTCTCTCTCTTGAAACCACTATCATCTTCAAGAACCCATAGTCATCTTCAAAACTTCTAGATCTGAAAACAGGTGGTTGGTCGGCGGAGGTTGACGGTGGTGGGAGGTTGTTGGTCGGTGGCGGAAGACGGTGGTGGGGAGGTGCTTACCGGGTTTGTCAGGAATGGAGATGTGTCGCCGTTCACCTGGCACCAACGGCAGCAGGGACTGACGGCGGAGCCGTCAGTCCGTTGAGTAGCAACAACGGTAGCCACCGGTCCTGATTTGGCCTCAACCAACCACCACCTACTGTTTGTCTCCAGCACCCCCCTTTCATCCATTTATCGGGTAAAACGGTCACTGTACAGTGGTGGCCAGCCCCGTCTGCCGCCACTGTACAGTGGTGGCCGGCCCCCCGTCTGCTGCCACCGTAAGAGTGTTGGCCGGCATAAGGTATTTTTTTATGGCGGAGATTATACATCTCGAATTAGATCTCATTTTGGTTTTTTTGTGAAGTATAATCAATATTTGGGGTTTTTTGAAACCATAATCTTGGAGTTCAATCGTTGGTTTATCTGTATAATTCATGAAGTGCAATGTATATTTATATAGAATATGTTGAGTAAATGATGTTTAGTTTGTGTTAATTTGATTTTTTTTTGGACAACCTTCATAAATTAGTTTGTGTTAATTTGTTTTTTTTTCATCAGTTATTTATATATAATATGATGTGTAAATGATGATCAGTTTGTGTGGGTTTGGTTCAACCCGGTTCGGAAGCTTCGGGTCGGTGGTTCAGTCAAACCGGGGGTTAGATTCATAGTTGTCCGGGTCGGCGGCTCGAACCGATACTGAGCCAAACCCCGTTTTTTTAACCTGGTCAGATGATCAGTTTGATATGGTCGATTGGGCGGCGATGATGAAAAAAAAAACGTAGATTTTGATGACGATGGCGCGGCAAGGACGGCGGAGGGTAGGTTTTTTGAACCTGCAACCCCACTTTTGCAGCCTTTTGATTATCGGATAATCTGAGCCAAACCCCGTTTTTTTTCGAGATACACTTTGTTTTGATGTTGTTGGTTTTTTATTTTCTTCCCCCTAGTCGATGATGATAACAATATATCTGAGACACCTCCCGAGTTTGCGATTTCTGGGTGCGTTCATTTTTGAAAAAAAAGTTTTTGTAAAAAAAAAGTTAAACCGTAAACTTTTTAACGTAAAACGTAAAAAGTTTTACGTAAAACGTAAAACGTTTTACGCAAAAAGTTTTACGTAAAACGTAAAAAGTTTTACGTAAAACGTAAAAAGTTTAAGGTAAAACTTAAAACGTAAAAAGTTTAACGTAAAACATAAAACGTAAAACTTAAAAATTTTAACGTAAAACGTAAAAATTGTAACGTAAAACGTAAAAAGTTTTAAATAAATCGTAAAACGTTAAAAGTTACGTAAATCGTAAAACGTTAAAAGTTTTACGTAAATCGTAAAACGTTAAAAGTTTTACGTAAATCGTAAAACGTTAAAAATTTTACGTAAAACGTAAAAATTTTAAACCCTTAGACGTAAAACGTAAAAAGTTTAACGTAAAACGTAAAAAGTTTCATGTAAAACGTAAAAAGTTTTACGTAAAACGTAAAAAGTTTTACGTAAAACGTAAAAAGTTTAAAGTAAAATGTAGAACGTAAAAAGTTTTACGTAAATCGTAAAACGTTAAAAGTTTAAAAAGTTTAACGTAAAACCTAAAACGTAAAAAGTTTAACGTAAAACGTAATGTAAGACCCTAGTTACTATTTAACGGTTTTACATGTTAATACCAACAATTAGATGTGTAGTTAAGACTGCACATACTATAAAAATACGGGTTTATTAAAACTTTTACAAATCATAAGTTATTCAACATAACGTGATCGGATTCGTCGCTTAAAATTTACGACGTGGCTATGTGCGGAAGCATGTATCTTTATCGTGTTCGGTTCTTCGATGAGCTTGATCGTCTTCCGACATCCAAAATGTACCTACATTTCATAAACATGAAATGCTTTAGTCATACGGGTTTAAAACGTGTCTAAACGAGTCCGGGAAACGAAACTGATTAAAATACATTAAATTGCAGGGTCTACCGTAAATTACGGTGGCTACCGTAATTTACGGTAGCCCCTGAATGTTGATTCTCCCACTGTAAAGCTGGGGGTTTGTGGCGTAAAGACCTTTAGGCTACCGTAAGTTACGGTAGCTACTGTAACTTACGGTGGCCTCTGCAGGATTTTCCAAGTTTGCCGTTTTCTACAACGAAAACCTTCATAACTTTTAATCCGCTTGTCCGTTTGACCTACCGTTTCTTCCTACGTGATTGTAATTTGATCCTTCATCATATGGAATAAAAATCCAACGTCCGGATTAACAAAATTTAAGACTTTTAATTGTTTGGCTTATTACTCTTTTTACCAAATTTTGACCCGTTAAGGGCATTTAAGCACTTTTACGCATAATTCACACTCATTTATTTCTAGCCTCTTATTTCCACATTATTTATCAAATGATCTTCCATCACAACTATATTTGTGATGGGTTTAATGTGGCGATCTATATAATCCAAGTTTTACCCCTCGGATTATCATTTTATAGCAAAGACTCGTATAGAGTCTTTTGACCAAGGATTTACATCTTACGCTTTTATACTTATTCTAAGTATTGACTTGATTGTAAAACTCGTTTTCAAGCGACTTCTAAGGGTTGTTTGCTTAATTCTGCTTACAAGGGCGTTTTGGTCATTTTAACCCTTCTTTTACGACGATGTGCTTGCTTAAGCCATGCACGCCCAAAATCTCATTTTTTACCAAATCTTGTTTTCAAAACACTCAGTCTATAATTTAAATCCTTCGGTTTACCTTTTAAGGTAACCGAATGTCCCTTTTACCTTGTCTAACTCTCATAGAACTTCAAGTTCTAAATGATGAATTGATCTATTATACATACCTGGCTCGGATCAACTTATTAACCCGGTTTTAATACCTTGCTTTATAATCGCAAGTTAAGAGCGATGCGAGTATCCATTGAATATCTATTCCTGTAAGCATATAACTCGACAAAAAATCATTAGTCGATATTGTCAAAAGGTGATGTCTACACCTTTTGGCTCGTTTGGCCGAATTGACCGTTTATCTATGCGAGATGATATTTATTATCATCTCATCTACATGACTCGTTCCGTTTAACACCGTACGGTCATTTTATTTATAAACCGTTTAATACCACTTTCGACTCTTTATGTCTTACGCGGAAAAGCGTCTTTTTGAAACTAACGGTTATTGTCAACGTGTGACTAAATTACTGTTTTGCCCTTATTATTTGTTTTGGCTTCCCATAAAAGGTAACCATTAAAAGTTCATTTTTCCTTTCGTCATAATATGACTGAATTATCGATTTACTTCTTTTTAACCATTATTATGGTTTCTTTCATCTTTGATTATCTTCTTCCGTACGACTACACGACGGAACATCATATTTCAATTGTTTAGTTATCTCATTCGTAATTTGTAATTTATATGATAAGAGAATATTCCACAATTTAAGAAGTAAGCTGTACTTACCTTGCATCCGAATTATGCTTTTCCTCCATTCTTGATTTGTTTGACCCGCTTCCTTTCCCAAGCCTCCACCTAGCTCGTTAGGCGTCAAACTATTTTCAATCATTTACAAGGCGGTTAAATTAGTCATAAAAATCACGACTATTCCACCTCACTTATTTTGTATGCCGAAGCTACTATTCGACTTCATGATTAGTTAACTTAGCTTATCTAAGGTTAACTACTTTTTGATCACATGGGTTATAACATTAAGTCTAAATCAACATAATATTTAGAACCCTTATCACTTCATATTACGCGTAATTGCCATATCATTCAAATACACATTTTCACTCTAATTTCAACACTTTAGTTCTCATTCAGGCATTTTAACAAACACCTAATGTGCATAAATTTTATACTATTAACAATCAAGTTCATGACTAACTATTTCGCCAAGATTAAAGGTCATTTTCAAGTTTGTTACATCCAGCATGCATAACAACACCTAGATTCATTTCATAAGGATTAATAACACTCTTTGCATGATCAAGATTCCAATATTTTTCATCATCCTACAAAACCCACTTAACACCTAAATGGGTGATTCTCAATTTCACATGCATGAACATCAATGCATCAAATTATTGATTAGGGTTCATTCCTAACCCTGAATTTATCATAATTTCATTCAAACATCAATCAATCAAGTTTAGATTTCGATTTCACAAGTTTATCAAGAATTTGAGATGAAACCAAATGGTGAATTTTGACATACCTTGTGATCCATTCACTGAGGTGATCACTAATTTGTGCTTGAATCTCGATTTGGGTTTGATTTGCCCTTCAAATTTCTTGATTTTGTGCTTGTTAGGGTTTTTGAGCTCAAGAGTTCTTGGCTCCTGTGGATATCTCGACCAGAACACACACTTAAAGTGTGTGTTTTGGTGTTTAACTTTTGTTTTAATAAAACAAGTTTCCCACTTGGCAATATTAGTCCCTCATGTTTTATTATGATCAAATGAAGTTATAACTCACCATTAGTCACTTAATCACATGTTACTAACTAGGTTAATTATTCCTAGTTACTTTAACGGGTTCGGAAAGTTATAACCCGTTATGTTTTATGTCCCGTTAATTTGGGATTTTTATATACTTTGTTTTCTCAAAGTATTTATTTTCCTTTTTAATTAATATTAGGTTTATTTATTTAAGTCCTAATATTTACCGGGTTAAATTTTACCACTATCGGTATTTTACCCGTTCATTACTATTAACGAGGTTTGATTACTAAACCCGTTTTCGGGGTGTTACACGTAAACTGTAAAATTTTAAAGTAAAACGTAAAACGTAAGAAGTTTTACGTAAATCGTAAAACGTAAAAAACCGTGTGATAAAACGGCGCCTAAACAAGGGGCGTGAATGCGGCGCATAAAAACGCCGCGAAAAAAAGGGGATGTAAAAAACGCCGCGTTAAAACGGGACTTAAAAAATGGCGCGTTAAAAAAACGAAGCTTGAAAAAGCCAAACGTAAAAAACGGCGTGAAAAAAACGACCCGTTAAAAAAACGATTTGTGAAAAAGTCGGGCGTAAAAACTGAAAAACGTAATTTTTTAACGTAAAACGGAAAAACGTAAATTTTTTAACGTGTGTCGTTTATTTTTTAACGCAAAACGTAAAGTTTTTAACGTAAATGTGGGCGCGTTAAAAAAACGACGCCTGAAAAAGCCGGGCGTAAGAACGGGGCGTAAAAAACGGATCTTTAAAACGTTTTTTTTAAACAAATCTTAAAAAAAATTATCATAAATATCTGATTTCAAAAAAGTCTTTAAACAAAAAAATCAGTTTCTTAATAAAAAAATATTAAGACAAAAAGTAATTAATGAATGAGACAAAAAAACAATTTAAAATAATATGTATAAAAAGACAAAAAAACAATTTTACCTATATACCCTTTAACAATAAAATATTAAAAACATAATAAGACAAAAAACTTTTAATATTAATATTAACTACTTTTAATCTCATCCATCCATCTTCTAGATCTAATGGCTAGAAAGTGGTTCTTGTGTTTCTTACAACTGGAGGTGGTTTTCATTTTAGCGGTCCCATATATATATAATTAACTAACAATAATTCTATCTATATCATATACGAGTGCATGTTTACATATTCTGTTGTTAAATATGTTTCTGAACAAAAAGACAATAATCTAATTATTCTAACAAAACATACCATCATGTTGTCTTTATCTTTATAATTGACTATTTAGAAAATGAGTATAAATAATTTAAAAAATTAGAAACACCTAATATAACATTTCTATAACGGAATGCGTCAAACATGTGAACATCACACTAATATAACATTTCTATAATGGAATGCGTCAAACATGTGAACATCACAAACTATATAAAGTTCACTCGTTTTTAGATCTACACGATTTAATTTTAAAACATTATTGTTACACCCTCAAAATCCACATGCGGAGTATTATCGCGAGACGTGTGACTAATCAGGATCATGCCACCAATCATATTGAACAAATAATTTAAGTAGATAAAGACCCATCACCATCAGTACGATTAGTGACTGAGTACTTAAAAGACCAAGACAAAGTTTAAGTATCAGCGGAAGCATAAAGTTTAAAACCCAATAAAAAGTTAAAAGTTCATAATGTTTCATATGAACCCAACAACGGTTCTTCGCCACAATGACTCTTCATCCGTGCAAATTCCAGCAAAGTACCTAGCGACCTACAAAGCATGTAGTAGTATGTCAACAAAAAGTTGGCGAGTTTACAGTTTATCAGTGTTGTTCCAAAAACATAGGTTGTTAAATTACTCTGTTTTATAAAACATGTCATGGGGAGCTACCCCATCTTTTTAAGCTACTAAACTCGTGCGATACCGAAACTAACTATAGTCATGTTTGTATGTCACATCCCCAAAATACGACATGCGAAAACCCCCGCGAGACATGTGTCGTACCAGGATCTACCCACTAATCACATTGAACTAACAGTGATAATAACAAATAAAATTTCCATTCAATGCAATTAGCATAATTCAAAAGATTTGTTTAAAACCAAATATGTTCAGCGGAAACATAAATTATTGTTTAATAAGTTTAACATCCTATCGTTTGAAGATTCATCACATCAATTGTCTTCCCAGATGTCACGACCCCTGACCACTCCAGCTTCCCAGACTGCAAGTTCCATACAAGTATCTATCGACCTGCAAGCATGCAGAAAACGTGTATCAGCATAAAGCTGGAGAGTTCACAGTTTTGTTTATCCGTATATTTGTAAGTGTTTTGTTCAAAGACATGTTGCTAATAACTCGATACCCCAGTGACGTCAGTTTGTTTACCCTTTCCCAATGCCTTTCAAAATTGGTCGAGTGGTTAAGGTCATTAGTTCACGCACGTCCTCCCTGGTATGGTGTGAGGTTGTCAAGCGTAATAGCGCTATCAACTAATACCCTGTTGCCTCTCCGGCAAATAGTTCGGTAGTAGATGAGACTTAACTGATAGAGTTGAGTTTATTAAGCAACATCAAGATTTAACCAAATAATAAAAGTATTCCTCCCCGGAATATAAGTTTGTTTGTCCTCTCCGGACGCATGCTTGTAAAAGAGCAGTGAACTCACCTTAGTTTTGCTTGGTAAGTTAAGTTACTTTGTTCAAAGTTGGTCAACCAAGTCCTAACACGGTTATCAATAAAAATCAGTTTGTATACCAGTAGTCACGTATTCTTTACATACATTAAACAAGTATCGTATAAGAAATACACGCATCAACTTTCATACGGGTCTTAACAGTTAATCACACAACATAACAGTCTACTAACATCGTCAAGCCCAAGAAAACATGAGGCCCATATAAGTGTGCGGTCTGGATTCAATTGTACGGCCGCCCAGTAACACGTATGGCCCAACAAGTTGTGAGAACCATGATAACTCCTACTTCCCGTATGAGTTGGACTACAATTTTTTGCACAAACTAGATAAAAATATTATAAACACATTTATAAGAAGCAAACAAAAAAAAATTGCCAAATTGGTAGTTACGCCTGATGTATGTTTTGTTTTTGCCTGATATAAATTTTTTTACGACGATGAAATTTTTTTTACACCTAATGTAAATTTTTGCATGTCACATTTTTTCCCCCTATTTTTCTATTGCTGAAACAAGTGATTTTTTTAAAGATTTTTGAGATTTTTTTTTTGGGAAAAACCTTTTGGAAGGCTTAGTTCTTGTGGTTCTCACAACTTAATGTGTTTCTCATTTTACCCCTTTTCCTATATATATGTTTATATATATATATATATATATATATATATATATATAATATTATATTCATGATTATATCACTTCAATATTATTAATAATTAATATCAATAGTAGTTATCTATTTATCTCTACTTTCATAAAAAAAACAAATTTATCGAAAGAAGATGATATAATAAAAAAATTGTATAATATATATTGTAAAAATATATATAAATAGAAGATGAGATAACAAAAAAAATTATACAATTTATATTGTAAAAAATTATCCAAAGAAGATGAGATAGCAAAAAAATCAGATTTTGAACAAGATAACATCAATTTTGATAACACTTTCCAAAAATAAGATAATATAAATTTTGAAATAAAAATACTTAAATGCATTATTTAAAATGAATAATGTTATATTTTCTTTAGTTTTGTATGTATAGTTCATATTAGGCTTATATGTGTTCGTATCAAAATTATATATATTATGTGTGATACAAGAAACAATATGAAATATAAAAAAAAAAATCAAAATTTAATACAATTTTGTTCCTTGAACACAACCAACCTCAACAATAACACATTTACTTAAAAAATCATTCAAGTTTATATAGATGCAAAACACAATTTTTCCAAAAAAACTCGATCAATTCCATGATTATTTAAAGGGCTCTCATTTTCTATCATCAAACTCATGTAATACATACATGAATTTTTTTATAGTGTAAAATATCATATTTTTAAGAGTACGGACTCCACCGATTTGGATTTTTAGAGTCAGGCCCCCACCGAGTTTCCATTTAAGTTTCGCCACTGGTTTAAATAAAATACAAAACCGAAACCGAACCGTTAAATTAATTAGTTGTCCGAAAATAAAAAAACAAAACCGTCAATTTTTTGTATGGTCTGGTTAGTTTAGTTCGTTATATAGGTTAACTAGGTTAATGCCCACGTAATACGCGGGCTTCAATCAAAACCATATTATTTACTTTGAAATGGAATGTTGTGTACAAATACATACATTGGAAGATAAAAAACAGAAAACTATTCAAATGCCGGAAAAAACTTTTTTGTAGACTACATTTGTTGTTTTACTCATTACATTACCATCTTTGTCTAGTATAAGCAACTTCACACCGGCTCTGCTTTTAACTCTTGATAACGCAACATAAAGCAGACCATGTGAGAAAACTGGATATTTCAAATACAATCCAACCCTTGATAGAGACTGTCCTTGACTTTTATTTATAGTCATTGCAAAACATACATTTAAGGGGAATTGTCGTCGTTGAAACTTGATAGGAATTCTTTTATCAGACGGTGTCAAACTGATTCGTGGAATAAACGTTCTGGTCCCTATGTTTCCGCCGGATATAATCTCAGCCTCTATAACACGTTTATAAAGTTTAGTAATCCGTAGTCTCGTACCGTTGTATAAACCATTTTGTTGATCAATATTACGAAGTAACATTACAGGTACACCAACTTTAAGGACTAATCGATGATTAGGCAGACCAGAAATTTTAAGACCATTAAGAACATCGGGAGAATATAGTCTCGCATGTGCTTGGTTTTTTGCTTGATCAGTTTGACAAATACTATCAGAACTCAGATACTCAACTTCATCGCCAGGAAACGAAGCAAGCAATCTTTCATTAATTTCCTGAACAACCTCGTTTGTTGGTGCTAGTATAGCTCTTTCAGCAAAATAATCTTTATCTTTGTACAGTTGGAGAAGTGAAGGATATACAAAGTCGATCAGATCTGACATAGGATCCTCAGAGCACTTGATTAACAAATCTTCAGGAATATCTATAACCACCTCACAATCGTCACTGCCACCAATTTTTCCCTCCCCCAACTCGAGCAACCAATTCGCAAAAGCTTTAATCTCTTCTATATCAGATGCGTTCGCTCCTACGGTTAACCTCATGTTTTTGGTTAACGTAAGGACCTTGCAACTACTCCAAATATACGACGAAGTGATTGAAGCATTAACGATTTCTCGCCTACTGCCATTTGGTACAACCGGAAGTATCTGTCTAAAGTTACCACCGAACACTATAACTTTACCACCAAAGGTCATCTCACATTTGAAAATATCTTTCATTGTTCGGTCAAGTGCTTCAAACGAATGTTTATGATTCATCGGTGCTTCATCCCAAATTATCAATTTCGTTTTCCTTAACAAATCAGCAACGTCATCGTCTGGTTTAATAAAACACATCGAGCTTTCTGTTAAATTCAAAGGTATATGAAACCTTGAATGTGCAGTACGTCCACCAGGTAACAAAAGAGATGCGATACCACTTGATGCAACATTAAGTACAATATCTCCTTTACATCTAATAGATGCAGATAATGTCTTCCACAGAAACGTCTTGCCAGTCCCTCCGTAGCCATATACGAAGAACACACTGCCAGCATTACTATTAACTGCTGCAATTATCTCATCAAACACTAAACGCTGCTCATCGGTTAGGCTTCTTAAATTATTATCAAACTCGATGGCAGTAGCGCTTATATCGTACCGAAACTCGTCAGCAATTAATCGGTTGTCTGCTGAATATATTGACTCACTGTCGGGTTGAGGCATAGTCGGAAACCGACTTAGACTTGAGTTGTTACGTAATAAGTAACGCTCAATTTCCAGCAATGTTAGGTTCCTTATTTGTTCTTCTGGAAGAGACAAACCTATTACAATTATACGAAAAACTTATTTAATTATTAAAATTCTTATAACTAATAAATAAATTTCATAAACACTTAATAATAAGACATAAATATGAAAATATTAAATACCAATTTGCGTACCTTCAATCCTCAAAAGTTTTTGACGATTGTATAAAATACCATCCGAAAGGTACTCCCATGTGTTTTCCCAAACATGTTCCGGCCTTGATAATGTATTAGACGCCAACATTGTAGCAAACAGATTACGAAGATAGTATCCTGAACCTGTGTAGTATGCCTCTTTGATAGCTTCTATATACTCCTTGTCGTCGTCTAAAAGGCCTCTAGCATAGCACGCATCTCTAAATGTTGGGAAGACTTCTCCATTAACAGTACGAATCTCTTCAAAAGACTTAGGCCCTTTTACCTTATTAAGAAGGATTCTTAAAAAGTAAGCCTCACCCATAGAAGGATTAACACAGTGAATTCGACCAATGGTTTTGCCTATTAGCCGCTTATCCCATACCCTTTCCTGCTGCTTCCAAACAAATTTAGTAGGGAACTCAACGTAAGTAAGACTGTGCGCCACCGGATCTTTTTCGTTCTTTTCCATCCACCCCAAAAACATCGTAGAAGCAACAGATGATTTATAAAGAACACTATCAATATCGTCATCGGGGCCGTATACGACGTTTTGTTTATCTGGTAGATGAAATGGAAGCCTCATTACGGATGGATATCGGTAATGAACATCAAATGCAAAGATGTGCCATGTAGCTTCGCAAGCCGATAGATACCTGCAATCGTAATACTCTTTGATTTCATCTTTACTATCTTCAAGCTGACCTTCATCAGCATTTTGTACAAAACCAAATTCTGCCCTATCTGGTCCTTTATTAATGTACTTAAACAAATACTTTATGGACGCAGCCTGGTTACATCATTCGACGTTAATGTGTGCCTGATAACGTCTCAAAAGAGTTTTGCTATACGGAACAACGCTTCTGTTATCAAGTTGAATACCAGATTTCTCAACAAAAAATCCTGAATCTGCTCGTCTATATACCGGATATCCATTCGAATCTAGAGTAGTCTGCTCAGAAAACTTCTTTGGAAATTTCTTCGAACAGGTACCTTCTACTAGGGCTGTAAACGAACCGAACGAACACGAACGAGGCCTTGTTCGTGTTCGTTCGTTAAGGAAATAAATGTGTTCACGAACGGTTCATGAACACTTACCGAACGAGATTTTATGTTCGTGTTCGTTCATTAAGGAAATAAGCGTGTTCACGAACGGTTCACGAACACAAGCGAACACAAATAAATTTGGCGAACGCGATGAAGGATAAAGGTGGATGGCCCAGAGAGTAGCACTAGAACTTAAATCCTTTATTTTGGAACGGAGGTAAATAATGAGAAAAGAAAGGGAAATGATGCATAAATAAGGTGAAAGAGAGTTTTCTAGTTTAATTGTTAGGGTAATGATATAAATAAAAGTTTAATAGTATAAAAAGTATAGATAAAATATACGAAAGTATAAAAATCTTTAATTAAAACACGAACATACGAACATAAACGAACGCAAATGAACGAATGTTCACGAACACCTTACCGAACGTTCACGAACATAATTGAACGAACGAGACCTTTGTTCATGTTCGTTCATTTAACTAATCGAACGAAATTTCTTGTTCATGTTCGTTCGTTGAACGAACATAAACGAACTTCCCGCCGAACGGTTCACGAACTGTTCGCTGAACGTTCGGTTCATTTACAGCCCTACCTTCTACCATACACGGACAATTTGGTTTTGCAACACCACAAGGACCGTGAATCATGTAATCGCTGACAAGATTATACAGATCTGGATCTAAGTTTTTGTCAGGTATCTCGGCAGAAATAAAATTGTCAACATGGTCAACCGATGGAAGCTTGCTTTCGTCATTTAAGAACAAACATATATGGGCATGAGGTAGACCTCGTTTCTGAAACTCTATCGTATACACAACTGCAATATGATAATTAATGTTAAAATACTAATTTCTTTAATATTATAATAAAGTAATTCAATTAAATGGATGCTTACCGGCCGATGCGTTGCCGAATAAAGATTTCTCTCGCAAGTCTTTTATTATTGCGTAAAGCTTCATTTTGAACAATCGACATAGAATGTCTGGTCTATCCTCCGGATTAATGTTCTTGTCCTTCAGAAATCGTTTAATCTCCGGCCATTTTGGGTTACAAGTTATCGTAATGAAGAAATCGGGGTAACCAAACCATTTACAAATGGCCATCGCGTCATAATAATTCTCCCGCATATAACGCGATCCTCCGGTAAACGAAGACGGTAGTAGTACGCGTGTTCCAACATTTGACATATCTGGATTACCATTTTGTCCAAGCTTCTTAAGGTTCTCATATGTCTCAGATCTGAGGTTCCTTTGCTGTAGACGTATGAATAGTAATCGTTCACTTTCTATCATGGTATAAACGTCAACCAAGAACTGTTGCAAAAGTCTTCGAGCATTAAGAATCAAAGAGAAATGATTCACTCTATCTTGAACATGGTAGGCAAAATACTCTCTCATTGTACATTTTGACTCTTTCTTCTTCATTGACGCCCTTCCTTCTCTATGAAGAATATCAATTCGGTAACCATCTTCACCAAAAGGGAAAAGAAGTGGATACTGAAGAGCAAGATACGATGGATGAAGCTCGCTTATACGCTGTAGACCATCTTTCTTCGACTCAACAACTACATCACGATTATCAAGAGCTTCCTCAAGGTCTCCAACTATAAGCGCAGCAACTTCGGACGAAGTCGGTAGGTTGTATGTACGACCATCTTTAGACCTATTTGCCTTAAGACGTAGTTTTAGGTCAACATGAGGATTATCAACCAACCGATCTCGTACACGCCTATAAGTTTTCACCAGCTGATTATTTGAATCTAAAACCAGCTTAAGATACTGTATGAGTTCATTGTCAAGCAAATCAGAAGTTGCGGAAGCTGCTTTCTTTGAGTTACTGTAATGCAATTGTAATACAAACGCTACATGTATCAGTAAGGGTTTTTATATAACATAAAAACAATAATAAATCAAACAAATAAATAATGAAATGGTTTGAAAGGATACCTAAGTACGGTTTTCCGATTACACACTTCATTATCTGTGTCGTAAATGTAAAGCTGCGCAAATTTTGGTTCAGCACCTTGTTTAGGAAGAAGACTTCCCAACGAATGATAATTCTCGCCGCTAATTCGGTATACATACGGAGCATTTCCTCTATTTATTTTCGAATCAACTTTACCACCCATTGAAGTGAAAGCAAACATAGAATTAAAACGACGAATATTCAGTAAGAAATGCTTGCTCTTGTCGTCTAAACTCTTGAAAAGATTTTGATATTCCTCACACGTCACTTTAAAATCTGGAAGATGTACTTTTCCATAACCACAACAAAGCGTGTAACTTGTTCTTCCTAAGTAAACCCTTCCTTTGCCACCTTCAAATTTCCACAACTTAGCGTTACATACGCCACATACAACTACTTGATCTCCATGATCCAAATAATCTATTATACAACAATATAAATATCAAACTGTGATAATTGTTACAAAAATAATATAGTTAGGTTCTTCAAATTAAATTTAAAGTAGTGACTGTATAAGCTACTTACTATTAGAAACTCCTTTATATGGATCTTCAGCTAATTGTTCAGGAATAATAGGATCCTCGGAAGATAAGTCAACCATTGGAATAGGATGTACGCATCGACCTTTATTAGACAACCTTTCTTTACCTCTACGTATCGTCTTAAAATTTGATCTTTCAGTTGACAGCAAATGTTGATTTATTGAATATGGAGTTGATGAAGTTGTATTTACTTGGAATGTAAAAAATGGAATCCTATAAATATTCAAATTGTCATTGACACCTATACATTGATATCAAGGAAATAAAATAAAAAAGTCAAAATCATAATAAAAAAATTCTGAATTCCATTAAAAAATACCACCAACCTGAAGTAGATGCTTCATACGAACTTGTTAAATGTGTGGTTGGCCAAAAACGTCGATCGATGGTATTCATATAAGACGATGAACGAACTGGTGTTACGATCGGGCATCCAATTGAAGTGGAGGTTGAAACGTTCGATGACCGAGTAACATTTTTAGAAGTGGAAGATTTGTTATTCACATGACTTCTTTTATTATCTAAATGTGACTTCCTAAATTTTCTTCGTTCAGCTGATTGTTGACGATCAACATCATTAGGAGCAACTGAAATAAAACATGGATATCCATAAAAAATCAAAAAATACATTAAAAATTTAAAACCTATCTAAAAAAGTAAAAAGGTTACCATTTGTAATGTCAGACAAAGGAATTCCTCCAGACTCAAGTGCAACGTTGGTTGACCGAATTACATTATGTGGAGTGGAAGATGAACGAATTGGTTTTACGACACGACATTCATTAGTATTGGATACTGAAACGTTCGTTGAGCGAATAATGTTCTCTGAAGTGGAAGATTTATTTTTGGCATCACGACTTTTGTTATCCGAATATACTTTCCTAATTTTTTTTCGTTCAACACATTCTTGATGCTCGACATGATTATGAGAAACTGAAAAAAAAGAGGCATGTCAATCAAATATCAAAGTATAAATGAACAATTGTATTCATTCGTAAAAAATAATAGAACTCACCATTTGTAATATTAGATAATGGACTTCTTCTATATTCAACTGCAACAAAAAAAGATAAATTAACGGTATGAAATATGTATATCGTTTGTATAATTGGTTATGTTAATGAAAAGAAAGACATTAATAGTAAACACATTTATTATATGTAATTAAATAAGACCAACCTGATGTATACGGCTCGTACGGACTTGTTAACGGTGTGGTTGGTAAAATACGTATATCCATGGTATTGATATAAGAGGATGATCGAATTGGTGTTACGACACGCCAATCATTTGTATCGGATAATGAAATGTTTGATGACCGAATGACGTTTTGAGAACTCGAAGATCTATTATTTGCTTTAAGTCTTTTATTATCCAAACATAGTTTTCTTAATCTTCTGCGTTCAGCATAGTCTTGACGCTAAACTTGATTAGGATGAACTGAAAAATAAAATGCATATAAAAAATAAGACAATTTATAAAAACAAAATTAGTTCATCTCTACAAAATTGGGTAAGTTTCCTTTTGTAATGTTAAACAAAGGACTTCTACCAACACCAACTAAAACAATTTAATTAAAATTAACAGTACGTAACATATTTACATATTATACGAATTTTTATAATATTCATAAACAGAAATAAGAATAAAATACGTACTATTCGAAGGTTGGGCAGCAGTAGGAAGTGGAAATGAAGGTAACGTTTGACGTTTTGCACGTTTAGGCATTTCCTAATATTGTATCATATAGAACATGCAAATGAATTTAGATAGGCATTTCAATAACTTAAATGTATAAGTATAATACAGAAAGACAACACTTACTTGAATGAGAAATTACGAAACCTCAAACTTCAAAAATGCATGAATGTTGTGATAGGGTGTTTTGTTTTTACACTAAAACATTCAGTGTGTGTTCAGTGTGTGTAGTATGAAATAAGAAGAGAGCTTCTTATAGTGTTGGAGTGTAAAGTAAAAAAGGAAAGTTTAAAAAAAAAACGGTTATAATTTTAAAAAAGGAAACGATTTAAATCAAAATAATTTGGAGGTAAATCTATAAATATTTCGCTAATTTTATTATGGAAAATTGAAGATTTTCGGTTATATAATTTAAAAAAGGAAACAAATTCTTTCAATTTTATTTGTTGGTCAATTATTTAAAAATCGGCGGTTTATTTATAATATCATATTATAAGTTTGAAAATATTGAGGATTCTTAAAAATATAGTTTTACTATTTATAACATTAATACAGTATTTAAATTAGTTCATATGAAATAAAACCAAAGCAATAACACTTTTAACAATAACACTTTATAAAAGACAAAATTTATACCTGGATAATCATTTTTGTCTATATAATAAAATTAACAAATTTACAAAACAATAAAACAAACATAACTTAACCAAAATATAAACCTTAAATTATTATAAATCATATGCAATATTGAAAAAACAAACATTACTTTATCCAAAAACCAACCAACAAAACAACCAACCATAACAAAACTTGTCCAAACCAATCAAACATCCAAACCACACCAAACAATCAAAATAGGGAAAACAGCCAAATTGTTTGTGCAACACATACTTCAAACATGAACTACTTTTCAATCTTTGGAACCAACATCATGGTTTCCAAACCCTCAGTTGCGACATCTGTGTCACCAGTCTTTTTAACCTTCGTTGATGATAGAGACGTGGTTTCTTCAACTTCATAAACGTCCACAAGGTTACGCTTCAGTTCCGCAAACGAAGTCTTTGAACAATCTTTAGATGTGCAATCGGGTGTGAAGCTATCCCCAATAGAATCCACAGCATCCTGTATGATATACTCAACATTAGAAAATAAAAAAATAATCTTTACCAAATTTGGTATGTTATGAAATTAATATTATTACATACCTTTAGAGCAAAAGGATTTTGAGTTGATAAATCGCTAAGTGAAACATCAGCATCCGGCTCCTCCACACCCTAGAATTCATATAATAATAAATTAAAAACAACACAAAAATAATAAACTTTCTAAGATGTCTTTAATTAAAAGGTTGGTATTATTTAACCTGATCAGCTGGAATTCGGCTCTCCAAAGATTCAATAATGGCTGGATCATTCACCAGCTTATGAACAGCATAACCATCAGTGTGGTTGTCAATATTAAATTGACTAACCTGAATCTTGAAAGCATACTTTTTATCATTCAAACTTTTAAACTGAGAGGGCATGATTTTCTCTTCCGTAGATGCCTATAATACGTGAATTAAAATTTATTGAAAACACAAATATCATATATCGATATTAATAATATGTACCATACATAACAACTTATAAAAAACTGATGTAAAATAATTTACCTGTTCCATTTTTGACTTCTCAAGCAGCTGAATTGCAGTCATGCCAAACATTTTTCTGGCTTCACGGTCAAACAAAGTCAATGACGCAATGGCTGCAGAATCCTGTACTCTGATCGGAATCCTAAAACTAAATGGACAAAAAATATTTGACAAAATATATTGAATTAACATCTGTAAAAAAATAGTAATATAACCAAAGAGATTATAAATTAACAACAAATACAATTAACTTACACTGGTGTTGCACCGACAACTTCCTTGGGACATTCAGGATTTGAACAAACCAAAACCTGCTTAAACTTGGGTTCCTCAGCACCGTCTTCAGCCTCATCTATGACCAAAGTTGTTTCCACCTTTCGGTTGCACTCTTCGCAGCCAAGGTAATACCAGTCGTCTTTATCATCAATACCCAAGATGGTACCAACAACTATGACCTCACATGGCTGAAATTAAATGTAGGAAAATAGAGATTGAATGTATAAATTGAAAAAATAGTGTCTTTAATTTATTTATTTAAAATTTAAAATTGGATACATACCTGATCAAATAAAGTAACATCACGGAAATTGGAAAACGGATGCTTAACCAAAAAGTCGTCCGCAACACTGATACTTCCTGATGAACCAATTGATTTCTGGCCGTTAGAGGATGTTTTACATATCTTCTCCACAAACCTGTTTACAACAAAATAAAAAATTAACATTTTAACAACATCAATAAGTAATTCATATTAATTAAAACCATATTTACTTGGTTTTGAATGACCGAATCTCCTCTATGTCAGCATTGATAAACAGTCTTGTTATATGGAAAGCATTAGAGAGTGTTGTCTTCCCTGAGTTAAAAAGTTAATATCAATTAATGGATACTGAAATTTAAAAATCATAGAAAAAATTATGTAAAATTAACAAAGATTATAAATAGCAAAATACCTTTATACTTGTTGAAACTACCAAACTGCACAAGAAGTACAACATGGACTTCCTCTTTATGGCTCTGAATGTAGTCAAACATCTCTTCACAGTACTCGTCCCATAAGGTGCAGTTTACTTTGATACCCCTACATGAATAGAAATTTAAAAAATCAGAGGATATCATAAAAGAAAAAATATATAATAGTAAACTTTGAATGACTAAAAATTAGGTAAAACAATAAACAAACTCTTCATCCAGCAATTGCAAGTTCATGTATTTGCTATCTTTTCCCATCTTTGTTTTCGTCGCCTCTGGTTCAGACCATTCATCAACATATCCAATAAAATCTGTAAAATATAAAAATTGATCAACACCAAATATACTCAGCACAAAAGCAATAATGTTAAAAAAATATGTTCATATTTTCAGAAATGCCGATGTGGTTGTTATATATGATGAAGTACAAACCAACTCGATAGTTGACATCCAATTCACCGGCTTTAATGGACTGAAACGATGCTAAACAGATACCGTGCACACTTCCATCAAAGTTCTCACACTTTTTAACAGATGTATCAAAATTTAAGCTAATAGCATGTTGCTTGTCAAAGTGTTTGAAATTAGACTTAATCACAGAAAGTTGAGATTTATAAATATAATAACAATCATTTTCTTTAAGCAAAATTTCATGTTTTTTCATAAACTTGTTCCAAACAGTAGCCTGCATCTTTGTCCCCTGATAAAAAAAAAAAAAAAAATAGTTAACATAAATATAAACAAATAAAGTCAAATAAAATTTTAAGATTAAAATGTTATTCAAACTCTAACCTGCTCATCCATCAACACCATTTCAATAGCAAGTACTTCGCCTTCTCTCTTTGGATTCACACGCATCCAGAGTCTTAAAACTTTTACCTTTATGGTAAACAACTTTGATCTCCAATCAAGATTGTTTAACATACTCACATTATTTTCATCCATTTCGTCGAAATAGGACCAGGATATGATGAAAATGATTTGAGGATGAAACAAATTGTAATTAGTAAGTATATATATATAAACTCACCTAAATTATTTATGTAAACTTCGAAATTAAAGTTATTAATAACATAAATAATTACCGTAATTATAATGATTTATTTATAGAAATGGATTGACTTTAGTTGAATTTCTAAAAATTGCTTTCAAAAGTGTTGAAAGTTAAAAAATACTTACCGTAATCATATACTATTATTAATAGAAAACTCTAATTTATAAAAAATACATTTGTAAATTTTAAAATTAAAGTCATTAATAAAATACATAATTACCGTAATTATAAAGATTTATTTATAGAAATGGATTGATTTTAGTATAATTTCAAAAAATTGGAGTAAAGTTGAAAACAAAAAAATACTTACCGTAATTATATACAATTATTAATAGAAAAACTCAAATTTATAAAAAATACAGTTATTTTGAATAATCATAAAACTATTAAAATACATAAACAACATTTATTTAAAATAATCATAAAATATATTCTATATCACGATTCGAAAATGCACTTTCCAACATTTCCCTAACTTTTTATAAAGTTAATAATAGTTATCAATTACAGTGGATATCAAAACCATTACTAAATTAAAATTTACAAAAGAAATACTTGATTACAGGATGAAGTCTATATAAATCTTGATTTTTGAACACCCCTATATGGCATGATTCTAATGGTTTTAAAATCTGTTTTTACTTTCCAAACTTAAATAAAACAACCTTAAGAATGTTTTATTAAAATATAAAAAACAGCCACAAATATTTTAAAATTTTAAAACTTAAACATTAAAGATAAAAATTCAATTTCATATACATCATTATTTATACTGTATATCAAAAAACATTTTAATTATTCATTGTTTAAACTTTAATTTATTTATACTTTCTAATTTATGCAACCAAAAAGTCAATCTATATAGATTATATAATACATTCCTACATAACGGATTTAAGTTACTAACCTATACTAACAAAACAATTTGAACAAAAATTTAAAAAAAAGTGACGGTTTATTATAAAATTTAATGAAATAATACAGATGGCACTAAGCAAACACATTACCTAAATGGTGTGTAATATGATGAATAGTTTAGTTGATTCTAAAGTAAGATACATACAAATTCGGATCACTAATTATTTCACAAAAACATAAAATATTAAGCACAAACACGTAGCAAAAACAGTAACATCAACGTCTACTAATATATATCATCAAATATGTTCAAAAAACTAAGAGCTTCGGCCACACATATAAACGGCCCAAGAAAGGATCGGCAACATCTACCATCACATATGTTCAACGTAACTACCACGCCAAAAAACATACCTTTCAATGTATTCTACCGACCAAACCAAAAAAAATACTACCAAAACATACCATGTACCTTCACCAACTCAGTTATAAAGCAACATACCTTTACTTTTAACAAATAACATCTGAAACGAAGAACCATATACCAACTGTTTGTCTCTAACAAACTCTCTCATACCGGTAACATTGAATCGCGGACAGCCTTGCGAGAACTCCTTACCAATAGCTACATCCCAAGTACGACCAGCACTGTCCTTGATAGTCAAACCCATCTTTCGATCTAAGCCATGAGTTTTTGCCCACTTCTTCTTAAGACGTTACAAATCAGAATATAAATGTTAATAATACATACAATTAAAACTGGTTTTCCTACAACTAATGATTTCAACTGGATTGACTAAACATATATTATAGGTATGAAGAATTAAATAATAAAAACTTACATAATGATTGTCAACAACAAAAGTAACCGGTACTTCGTCATCAACACTCTGTTCAACTACAGGTGCAGCAACCGCATTAGGCACCTCATCATCAGACACTTCAATTAACTCGTCACTTGCTTCTTTTTTTTATAACACAAAGTTCAGGAGGGTAAGTTAGAAGGGCAGGCTTACAACTAAAAACACTCAAATCAAAAGTATGTTTATCAATCATTTCAAAAACCAACAAATGATCATCCGTTATCGACATATCCTCCTTGATTCGACTCCAACCTTTGGTAATATAAATCTCATGGTCTATAATTTCCATCTGAACAACCCATTTACGACTTCCAGCAGAACGAACCAAAACAGGATCTGAAGGACAGGTATTCAGCATCGAATGATGGACAAACAACCTATTTACATACTACACAAAGAAGCAAAAAATATCAGGATCGATGGTATACACGAAATACAAAAAAATGTATGAATGCAAGGATAAAAAAAATTAAAATGTATATGTTCAAATACCATGCAGTCGTCTCGGTCTTTAAAATCATTTTTAGGTTTGTAGTAGAAGTAGTTAGATGGCGCTAGAGAAATGTCTTGATAAAAGTGGAATAGCCGAAACGAAGATAAAGCTTCTTCATACTGACAAACAACCCATGAATCGTCCGGTAATTTCAATACCGTGACGACATCAAACCAGCCATTGTAAAAGAAATAGTCGCCTGCAAGGTTGAAAACTTTGACTTGAAAGGTCCTCCCATCGAGGGTCCTGATGATTGCATTCTTTTCTGGATAACCAAACTCCTTAATCCAGTCACCATAACCAGCAGGAAGTTTCTATAAAATGATAATGAAAAGTCGTTAATGGCAATTATAATATGAGTGAATCTATGCATGCTTATAATGACTATACTAACCAACGATTTTCTGTCGCTCTTCCACACATGGGCAGCAAATCCGTACACCATCTCGCCTACAAAAGATGTACGGTAAATGAATATATACAAACAGGGGTTGTATTCATCAAAAGATGGAAGATAAATCATACAATCAAACGAAACCGAAAACTTTTGACTAACAAACAACACCAAAGAGACAGATCAAACATGAATCTTTAACTAACATTAAGTGCCTAAATAAAAAAATAAGGAAACCAAAACTTATGTTGTAAACAAAAAACAACATAAATCGAGGTTTAATTGTCAACAATAACTTCAAACAGCGGTTGTGTAAACCAAAAGTTGGATAAAAAAAGATAAAATCAAACCAAACGATTTCTTGTGCAAAAAATCAAACCCAAACGGACAACATAAATTAGATATTTAACTAAAATTTAATCACTAAATTAATATTTAACCCTAATTTCGTCAGTTAAAACACTAAATATAATAATCATCAACCAATAACACAAAAATTACCAAAACAGTTTACAAAAAAATTTTCAATCGCGGTCTATTTTATACAAACAGGGGTTGTATTCATCAAAAGATGGAAGCAAAATCATACAATCAAAGCAAACCGAAAACTTTTTGCCTAACAAACAACACCAAACAGACAGATCAAACATGAATCTTTAACTAACATTAAGTGCCTGAATCAAAAAATAAGCAAACCAAAGTTATTGTTTAAATCAATCGGAAAATAAGAGATTATCGGAATGCTTACCGACGATTGTCAATGATGAAATTCTTCAGATTGATAAAAGATGTAGAAGAGGAAAGATTGAAACACTGATAACAACAATCGCCGACGAAGAAGCTTGAATCAAGAAGCGATAACCAAATCGCCGTTTAGGGCTTTCTTTAGGTGTAACGGATGTGGACTGATTGATGATAGAGAGAGAGAGATTAAACTTACCAAATAAAATACCGTGCAATCCTCAACTATCACCTATGCCACATGTACATCCCCATGGCTGCAGAGTTGGCTTGCTCCATTGGGTGACAAGTGTCCCCCAATGGTTTTGTTTATTATATATATAGATTTGGTTTCAGCTTGGTTAAACGGTTTTCAGCTCACCCTATTATTAATGTATTAATAATATATCCTCACTTTGTTTTTTTTTAACTTGACACTCTTCACTGGTGGCTTATAAAACATCAATTAATACATGTTTCTAAATTTGGTGTCCTATCTTTTATGTGTTTGTGTGAGACAATTCCATCATCCATGGGTTCAACACAAGAAAACCAGCCACATGTGGTGTGCGTACCACTCCCAGCACAAGGTCACATTAACCCAATGTTAAAACTTGCTAAACTCCTCCATTCCAAAGGCTTTTTTATCACCAATGTTAACAGTGAGTTCAACCACCAACGCCTTCTCCGATCTGTGGGCTGCGACGGCTTACACGATCTCCCTTCCTTCCATTTCGAGACCATTTCTGATGGTCTTCCACCACCCGAAAACCCCGATGCCACCCAGGATGTTTCATCTACACTAAATTCACTGCATGAAACAGGTTTAGGTCCATTTAAAAGTGTCCTCTCTAAAGTGAGTACCCTTTATTCACCGGTCACTTGCATCGTCGCCGACTTCCTTATGGGTTTCACACTCCCTGCCGCCGAGGAATTGGGTATCCCGGCGGTTCTCTTCTGGACATCTGGGGCTGGTTCTCTCATATGGTACGATCAGTACCCAAATCTTATACAAAAGGGTTTGATGCCCCTCAAAGGTAAACATTTTATCAATTTATTGTATAACTAAGTAAGTTATACATATTTCTGATAAACAAGCTATAAAATTTCCGAAATTAGATAAAATATATCTCAGATCAATATTGGAGACAAAGTTGTTTGTATTCATAAATTGTATAAAATTCATTTGAATATACGGTTGGTTAACGGTATATTGTGTTTCTATTTTCTGGAAAGGAAGATTTTTTTTTAATAAATAAAATATATGACTCGACCTCTTTCCAGGTACATAAACGAAAAAATGTTTAGAAACTTTTTTTTTCTATACAGATCCGAGTTATTTAGTAAATGGGTATTTGGATACGGTTGATTTTATCCCTACCATGCCCGGTATACGTCAAAAGGACATTCCACCTTTTGTTAGAGTTATCCATCCTGGTGACGAGTTTATGGTTGGATTTTCACAAAGGGAAATAGAGAGAGCGAAATCAGCATCGGCCATTATTTTCAACACTTTTGATGAGCTAGAATATGATATTCTATTATAGACACGCTCTCTTTAATGTTTCCACTTTGCTATGGTATAGGTCCTGTGCATCTACTTGAGACAAATAATGTTGACAGGTCTCTAGATATCATCAAATCAAATCTCTGGATGGAAGATCCTAAGTGTTTAAAATGGTTAGATGGCAAAGAGCCATTATCGGTTGTTATGTAAATTTTGGCAGCATCACTGTGATGACACCTCAACAACTAGTCGAGTTTTGTTGGGGACTTGCTTAGAGCAATTATTCATTCTTGTGGATAATACGACCTGACCTTGTGATTGGTGATTCTGCTGTGCTTCCGCCAGAGTTTTTGGTGGAGACAAGCAGTAGAGGGTTATTAGCTAGCTGGTGCCCACAAGAACAAGTTCTAAATCACCCATCAATCGGAGGGTTTTTAAAACATAGTGGATGGAATTCGACGATTGAAAGTATTTCTAGCGGAGTCCCAATGATTTGTTGGCCATTTAAACGAACCCAATATAATCGAATCTCATCTATTGGCAGATGTCTTCTTTCGGATCACACTCTCGCCGAACTGTTCAGAGGAACAATGCTGACAAACGAATCGCGTCTCTCGTGGCCAAGGTGATACCTCAAATCGTCAGCGAAATCAATGCTGTCAGCAGCACGTCTTCAGTGGATTCCAAGAATGACTTGCCGAAACCTCCATTCAGCTTCAAGCAGTTCAAAGCCTGTGGTCCTGCAAACTTTACTGGTGAAGATGGACCAAAGGGCAATGTTTTAGTGGTTTGATGCGATCGAAGTTACTTCCTGTCAAAGCGGATAACCTGAGAATCTCCGCACTGTGAACGCCACTGGAGTCTTTCAATCAAGGGCACTTGATTGGTGGACCGCCGAGCGCAACAGGCGTGGAAACAATGCAGCTTATGGTCTCGCATGGGAGGAGCTGAAAGAGCTCATGATGAAGGAATTCTGTCCTCCCCATGAAGTCCAGAAGCTGGAGAATGAATTCTGGAACACCAAGCAAGATGGAGGTGACAACTATGGTCTCACCGCCCGATTCAAGCAGTTGAGCATTATCTGTCCAAGTAAGGTGGACACCTTGAGAAAGCTATCAAGAAGTATATCCGTGCTCTTTCCGATTGTGTCGTTGATTTTGTTCAAGCAACGAAACCTGCTACTATCGAGGAAACCTACCAACTCGCAGCTGAGATCAACGACAAGAGAGTCTTGGCTGGTGTTTTTAAAACCTCGACCAAGAGTCTCAACCAGGTTACCGCTGCTCCAAGCACTGAATCTGCTCCATCTCAAGCTCCCAAGTCTACACGTCAGAATCGCAAGCGAAGGAACAACAACAAGAACTGCGCGGTAGTCACAACACCACCCAACCCATAGACTCGTCACGTTGCTACTCCCAACGCACCGCCTGCTAAGCGTGCATAGACTGGGAATCACCCTCTGTGCCCTACTTGCACCTATCATCGTCCAACAGGGGTGAATTGTTGTTTCTGTGTTAACTGCAATCTTTATGGGCACTATACAGCAACAACAACAGCAGCAACAGCCCCAGCCTCAAGCAGCCCGCGGAAGAACCATCAACATCAACGTCTGCCAGGCTTAGACCGACAACAATGTTGTCAGTGGTACGTTCCTTGTCAATGGTATTTATGCTTCTTGCTTATTTGATACTGGAGCCGATAACTATTTTGTATCGTTTGAATTCGAAAAGCTTCTAAAACGTAAACGCGCTAACCTCCCAACGACCTTCTACGTAGAAGTTGCCACCGGAAGAACCGTTACCGTTAGTTCTATTCTCCATGATTGTACTCTCGAACTCAACAATCACGTCTTCCCGATCGACCTCATACCTATGCAACTTGGTAGTTTTGACGTCATAGTAGGCATGGACTTTCTTCGTGAGAATCGTGCCGAAGTTGTTTGTTTCGAAAAGATAATTCGTTTCTCTCTTTCAAACGGTGATCAGTTATGTGTCTACGGGGAAGTACTCTCAAAAGATTTGAAACTTATGTCGTGTATTCAAGCGAGCAAGTACTTACGCAAGGAGTACACCGCTTTTCTAGCTCATATCGTCGTGCCACTGAAGGAGGAAAAAACGATGAAAGACGTTCCTGTTGTTTGTGATTTTCCTAACGTTTTTCCCGGCGATTTACCTGGTTTACCCCCTACTCGTGATATTGATTTTCGTATTGATTTAGTTCCAGGTGCTACACCCGTTGCTAAATCTCCTTATCGCCTTGCTCCATCTGAAATGCGCGAACTATCTAGCCAACTGCAGGAATTACTTGATAAAGGCTTCATATGCCCTAGCACATCGCCATGGGGCACACCTGTCCTTTTCGTGAAAAAGAAGGATGGATCGTTCCAAATGTGCATCGATTACAGGGAACTCAACAAGCTTACTATCAAGAACCGTTACCCGCTACCCCGAATCGATGATTTGTTTGATCAAATCCAAGGTGCTACGTGTTTCTCGAAGATCGATTTACGTTCTGGCTATCATCAGTTGCGTATACAAGAGCAAGACATTCCAAAAACCGCTTTTCGTACTCGTTATGGCCATTATGAATTCGTGGTCATGCCATTTGGTCTCACCAATGCACCAGCGGCCTTCATGGATTTGATGAACCATGTGTGCAAACCCTTCTTGGAACATTTCGTCATTGTGTTTATCGATGATATTCTTATCTACTCGGAGTCGTCAAAAGAGCTATGCCGATAAACGCCGTAAGCCCCTAGAGTTCGAAGTTGGAGATCACGTCCTCTTAAAGGTTTCACCTTGGAAATGGGTGATCCGATTCGGCAAGAAAGAGAAACTAGCGCCACGTTATATGGGTCCCTTTAAGATTCTAGAAAGAATTGGTAGAGTGGCCTACCGACTCGAGTTACTGGTCAAACTCAGCAACTTACACCCGACTTTCCATGTCTCGAACCTCAAGAAGTGTCTAGCTGAAGAAAATCTTCAAGTACCTCTTGAAGATTTGCAAATAAACGAGACTCTGCACTTTATGGAAAAGCCGGTAGAAATCATGGATCGAGAGACCAAGAAACTTCGACACAGTCGCATTCCCATAGTGAAGGTTCGCTGGAAAGGCAAACGCTGCGCCGAGTTCACTTGGGAACTCGAGAGTAATATGAAAGCTAAATATCCGCAACTCTTTGTTACGTCTACTACTTAATTTCGGGTCGAAATTCCCTAAAGTAGGGGAGACTGTAACAAACCGTATTTTCGGTTGTTTCTATTTTTTCGTTATTTCACTTATAAACACTTGTACTCCGAGATTCGATCAACGCTATGAGTTAAACTACATTTTTAAACGCATTTTATATAGTCTATTTAATCGCATTAAACGATTATCACTTAAACGATTATCGCAACGCAATCTCAACGCAAACTCGAAACGCGGATTTGTTTATATTATTTATGTTATTTGTGTGATTACTTGTTTGGAATGTTATGTGGTTATCAACACATCACTTAAAATGCTCCACTGTGCGAGTGAGCGGCTCGGCTTATCGCAACTCGATTTATCACGATAAAACGCAATGCAACACCTAATACCACTCGCAAACGAATTAAAGTTGGAAATCTAACAAAACACGAACTCAGTCGTCCGAATGGGCCAGCCGCCCGGATGGAACCCGTCCACCTGGATGGAGCTCATCCGTTCGGATGGAGTCCATCCGGACATAACTCATCCGCACGCAACACAAGCCCTCACCCTCAACTATAAATAGAGGCCTTGTGTCTTCATTCCAACTCTTCTAATCCTCTCATCCGCTCTCAAAGATTTCCAGCTGCGAACAAGACTTATTGTAAGCATGCTCTTCCAATTTTTATCCATTCTACTCCTACTCCATCTTCTTTTATCAAATCACACACACACACTTTAACTTTTTCTCAAAACCTTGATTCTACATATCTCGAAGATGATTTCCACTCGTTTTGCCTAGGCAAACTGCTGTGGAGCATCATTCAATCGAGATTGGATCAATATTTGAAAGATTATCATATTTTACAACTCATTTATGAACTCCTCTTTGATTTTCATGCAATATTGGTGAAATCGGAACCCGTCTGACTCCCGACACCTCTCAATGTTGAAGAGCCGACTCTAGGGTTGATTTCCACCAAGGAGATGGTCCGATTAACGGGTCAAACATGAATTCCTGTCAAGAACAGCACTTTCGTTCGAATGGGCTATGCCCATCCGTCCGAATGGACTGGGCTTGATGTTTCTTGATTGTCTTGATTCCGTTATCGTACCTGTCTTCATTAATTAAAACATTTTTAATCAAAACTTCAACAATTTTGACGATTCACAAACAATCATAGTCCATCCGTCCGGATAGACTCTGTTACCACACTGAATCTTTTTCCTTCTGTTTTAAAACATCAATTATACATCAGATTGTTTTCATTCTAAGAAGGTAGCCCATCCGTCTGAATGGACAAAGCCCATCCTTCCGAATGGATAAAGCCCACCCGTCCGAATGGACAAAGCCCATCCGTCCGAATGGACTAAGCCCATCCGTCCGTATGGACTATGTCCATCCGTCCGAATGGACTGTTAAACATCTAATCTCACTAGACATTCCTATTTCGACCTTATTAGCACTTGGAAGACTTATGCTTCTGTTCCCGTACGCAGGCTGATCCGCCGCTCCCTTCATTCCAATCCAGACCGTGTTTATCTGTTAAACACGCACTGTAACTATACTCGAACCCTTTTTCGCTTAACGCACTTTTGGGTGTTACATACGTTCTCTATAAAAAAACACAACACTTAAACGCTTTACAAACGCAAACCGCACTCGCATGATATACGTGATTAGTTGAATACTTGTTGCTATGTTACACAGTGATGACTTGCTGTACCGCCCTTAGCAATGATAATACTATAGCTTGGGCTCAGCACCTGTTTAGTCAGGGGTTGTTAAGGATTACATACTTTACTTCACGTGTCCGCTTCGGTGAACATGTGTCGCGCAAACTCTACTCGCATTCATGTGGTTAGTTTGTGTCATTGTTGATAGTTACTTGATTCGCCTGTTACGTGTTGCATGCTGGTTATGCGTAAACGCTTCTATACTATACTTATGCTAAACTTGTGTAATCACCTTTACAAATTATATTGACTTTTATTTTAACGTATGTGACAGGTTGATGGATTTGAATGCTGCATATGGATAGGAAGTTAGAAACCCACAATAAAAATCTAGGTTCTCGGACTAGTTTTTGTTTGATAGACATGTTTTATATGTTTTGAAATTTATTGGAATGTTTGTTTAATAGTATGTGATATTAAACCTGTTAAATATTGGTAATAAATAGTCGTTATGGATTCTCTTGAGCAATCTGGTTCGCCTAGTGCCGCGCCCTGATGATTCCGCCATCGGTTGGGGTGTGATAGTGGATTTGACCAATCGATTTTGAGGTAGTGTTTTTAGAATTTTATTACGTGAACCGGTGGCGAAACTAGCTCAAAAAGTTAGGGGTATCCTAATTTTTTTTTTTAGGATCAGGTGTATCCTTTATATAATAGAAATGAAATTGAGAAGTATTTTTACACTAAGAAAATAGAGTTAAAGGGTATTTTTACACTACGGAGATGGGATTGAGGGGTAGCCCGTGCTACCCCTATTAATACTATAAGTCCGCCATTGACGTGAACTGTTCAAATCAGTGTTATTTTGTTGTATTGTATTGTCTTGTGTTGTGTTGTATTGATATATTGGTTCACTAATAACAGGGAATTTGAAGAGAATAGTATACAGGATAGGCCTAGAGCTCATGGGAATTCGGCGTTACAGGGTTTCCTTCGTAATGATTATAGCTCTTCACCACCCACTAGGGGTGATTCAAGTAATTTTTCTCGTGGAGGTTACGGAAGACGGGACAATCAGTCTTATGGATGGAGTGATAAAGATGGGGATTCGCAGTCTGATATACATCCAGGTTTGTTTTTTGAGTGAATAACACAATATAGTAGCACATAGTTGATAAATTATTATAAAGTTTGTGTTATTATCACTTGGTTGTTTTATCCTTTCATTAGCTAGCCATAAAGCAACATGCAACTGGAAATGCTGAGTCGCTAATCCTTGTCATGTAGTGTCCCACCTACATTGGGATTCTATTGTATTTAATATAGGTTTTAACTCAATCAGGGATCAGGGTATAGTTTTCTAATTTTGCTAATGATATATTGGTTTCATAATGTTCTTATTTTCAAAATATATTTTTCATCCATCCAATAGATGACCGAGCTTATGTTTAGAGCATGCTGTTTTAGGAAGTAGAAAGACAACCAATTTGCCTCTGTGCATGTATGCTATTCATCGACTGATGATATATTGGAATAATAGTTATAATTTTTTAGTTAAACAGCTTTTTCGACGTTTTCTGCTTTTTACCAGCTATTAATTGTTAAGTGAGAATTTAAAACACGCTTGTGCTGATATGGGTATTGGGTAAAGTCGTAAACTAATAGCCATTTTAAGATATTTTCATGTCTGTAATCTTTGACCTACTATATATTCTGTTCTATTTACCAAACACGATACTCGCCTAAGAAATAAGACTATTCTAACATAACTAAGATAGAAACAAGATCTGAGAAAAGTCAAAGATGTTGGTGAAGTTATGAAAGCATTTGCTAAAGTTGGTGAAGTTATTAAAGTATTTACACCTCTTATAGTTGTCTACTAGTTTAAGAACCCGCGAGGTTCGCGGGTGGACTAAAACACAAATGAATAAGTTTAATTTATTGAAGTAATCCTTTGAAAGAAATAAACGTTCAAGTAACGAAATCATCCCTCTACCCCAGGTACGTAATGTATCAAACCCGCGGATACGTAATGTATCAAACTTAATATAATTCTTTCTTATTGGATTAATATAGGTATTTTGCATTGTATATTGTATTTTTGTCAAGAAAAGGTGAATATATCATTTAACAATGCGTATAAGTTACAGGTAGGGCTACATGAATAACACAAACACAACAAATATACAAATAAAAACAAAGAATAATTAATCAACCTTTTTAAATTAAAATAAGGCTTTATTTGTTCTTTGTATTCCATTTCACATTTCTCTGATGGATGTTACTTTACCTATTTCTCTTTTCTTCTTCGCCAACCTATCATCATTAGATACAATCATTTAACCATATGAGGCAACCTCCAACCCTTTGTAACTAAATCTCTTTTCCCTCAAGTTCACTTTCACATCATAATTCTGCATCTATGATCCATGTAAACTCATTATAAGTCAACATTTCTTATTTCAAATGAACTTATTAATCAACCATTTTCCTTCAACTCAAACATTTATACACCATATAGAGCCAAAAGTATGTTTTCTTGAATTCGTGTAACAAAGGGTGCCGACTCTTAACTAACCAACCCAATTTGTTGCCATAACCATTTCAACTTAAGCTCCTTAGTGTCATGCTATCCTTTCCCAGCATGCCATTCTACACCATGTCTAAACTTTACTTACATAAATAACACTATTTATTTCAAAAAAAGGTCCTAGAAGAATATTCTATTTACCCAAGTGTTCAAGATTCTTGAAGAACAAAACAGGTGTGTAATGTATGTTAATTTTAAGCACTAATGAACCACTCAATCAGTTTAAAAAAACAAACAAATTGAGTAACTATTACCCCCTTTAAGGATTGGTTTCTACTCCAGGATGATGTATTCACTGTTACCATCCATGTTTACGTTTTTGATAGTCTTATAAATTCAGCATCCCTTCACACACAGAGAGAGACCCTGAAACACAAACCAATCAACATCAATAGGGCTCACACACACTTATTCAAAACCATATCAAAATTAAACACATAACACCTTGTGCGGCACACATCAGTCAACGTTCAGACGACCGGTGACTCTGGCAGCATTGAACACGTGATATTATCTCTCTTTCACAAACTGATAATTATATTTTTTTTAAATACACATCAACATAACAAATAATTAATTTCATGTCACTGCAATAGTACCACATTGACCAAACCACAAGTCAAAGTCCCCCCCCCCCCCCCAAAAAAAAAAGAAAAAAGAAAAAACCAAATAACTTGATGGCTGCATCCGGAGACCAATAGTCTCACGTGAAGTGTTATTATTCAAAAAGTCTCTTAAATAAATATATTTGAACAAATGAGATGCTATTATAACATGGGTCAAAACAATTTAAAGAAAATAGGTCATCAAATTAAACAAAAGCTTCAAATATTGTTACAAATCTCCTAATCTAAAGCTGCTACATGTAGGGTACATGCAACGACTGTACCACTGGTAGAAGGGCCGTTTGATGTAGGCGCGCTAGCTAAAGATGGACTTATAGGCCAGATGTTCCATGAAACTCTTCAAGAGCGGCTTGGGCATAAACTTCACCAACAATTGCAAGATGTCTCATCATCGTCTAAACTCTAATTCCAAGACCTGCATGTTTTATAGTGGTAGATGGATCTGAACCATCAAACCCCAGCCAACCTGATTGGCCGATTCAGCTCCCGATCCCCTGTATGACATAGGCAGTGAAAATAAAGGAATAGTTATCGCTAAGAACTTGGTCTAAGCTGGTATTAGCATACGCCAACTCCACATATTTAATCATAAAATAATGACATAGCAAGTTAAATTAAAAAAATATATATATACACGAGAGTTTCTTAGACTTGACCAATGGTTCCATAAATCAAAAGTCAAAAATTATAAAACTAATAATATACTCTACATAAAAAAAAAACAGACCTGGCTTGTAGCATTGATCATATACATCCTCTCTTCAAACCTCATAGCTATTTACTTAAGTTCCTAGTTTTATACTTCTTTGGTGGCCAGGTATTTTAATGTCATAATAAGTATTTTTATGTACCGGCGTATTCAAGTAAAAGATATATGACTTATAAACAGATGTAACAAATCAAATTTATAAGCTTCTTTACTACTAACATGAGCTCGTTTTCTGATCATATTAGCTCATGCAAAAAAATATTTTTTTTGAACGACATGCAAAAAATATATATTTAGTAAGTTATAATAGACTACACTTAAGCACAAAGTAAACGAAAAAAGATACACACATGCCCATAAAAACACCTCCAACTCCTATTTAACCAAGAAAAACATAAGGCTTAACCCCTTAAACCTAAAACATACCAGAAACAGACATCCCCACGTTACACCATATAGCAACAGTTTGAAACATTATAGAAATGTCTCATTTAATCTAACAAAAAGAGTACCACTTCAAAGTATGGCATAACGTATAGTTAATAAAAATATGAGTTGGAAAATTGGAATCAACATATGCATCTGTACACATGGCGAAGGACTACATTAGACATGTAACTCTTGTATCAAAACCAGGCAGTTCACACAAATGGATGCACCTTATATGTCCAGTAATTTGAGAAGCATCTTGAAACAAATTAGCATATAAACCTTATTTGTGGGTTATAGTAAAATAAATTTATTTAATCAAAGTGTTCGACCAGATTACATCACAGTAGTATTTATAATTTAAATTAATCTTTCATATTCATAATATGGACTACGGAATATAAAAAAACAATTAATATGAGATAACAAAGTCAATAAAAACGTATAATCGGCATTAAAGAACCCGCATATATATGCTGGATGGTGATGTAAAAACAGCATGAACAGAGGAAGTTCATGAAATAGACACATAACAATAAACTAAGCGGCAGTGATAAAAACTTTCAGAAAGAATGATATTTTACCAAACCAGCCCATTATGGCAAGTTATCATAACCAAAGACAGACCATCAACTAAAAACCTGCAACCGTCAAAGTAAAGCACAAGTTAAATCACTACAACATTAACTTTACAGCCCTAATACCAACATTACATTAACCAACATTAACACAGTTCTCAAAACCCAAATCAAAGCAATAAAATCTCACTAAAAAATGAATCAAATAACAGTACCAGTTCTATAAGCTCCTCAGCTTTTGTTGAGGATTGGGTTAGGACTCATGAGAGTAGACTCCATATGCTTTTCCTAAACAATCAAAGCAAATAAATTGATAAATAATTTGTTTATTGATAAAATTATCTGTTTCCATGTAGTCCATTCAAAGTAATTGGTCAAAATTGCCACCTTTGTCAATTAGAGATCAACTAACATCAATATTACCTTTTCACGTTAGCATTATTGCTCAAAAGAAATTATGCACATTCAATATCACCCCATCAACAACCTAGTGTATAGCAGTGGCGGCGGCACCACCCACATCTTCGTTGATTTATTTACCTCACAAATCCAAAAAAAAACGATATGTCATGAAATTAAAAGGGTGGCTTAACTAAGGTATTGTCAAAATTAATCCAATCCAGATAAAGCACCGGTAACCTTAGGTAAATAAGAAGGGAAACAGGTTCTCAATACAAAAGCACTTAACAAAAGATGATAAACCTATGAAAAAAGTATAACGCATCAAATAATAATGAAACAAAAAAAAATCCTAAATCGTATATAAAAGAGGTTGAACCAAGAAACCCTGCACATTACAAACAAAAAGGAAACATAAAAGAAACCCCACAATATCACCTAGGATTATAAACCCTAAATAAAATTGAATCATTAACCAAAATCGGAATAGAAAAAAAATATGTTCATAATCTGACCGTGGATTTATAAACCCTAAACAACATTCAACCATAAACCAAAATCGGATGAAGCCGAATATATATCCAAAATCAGTACCAAAACAAAGGTAAATCAGAGAATACATTAATCATCAACCATAAACCAAATCAGCTTTTAAAACCCTAACAAAACGAAATCGTGTGTCAAAAAACAATAACAAACAGAGAATCTAAAATTGATATTCAAATAACATTCATTCACTCAATCAATACATAACAAAACCATAGATGTTTCATTCAATCAATCATAAAAGAAGAAGATATCAGAATCAATACCGTCGATGATCACTATTCAAGATTGATTGTACCTCTTCGCACATGATCGATTGAAACGGTCAGGAGCTTAGGGTTTCAGAGTAATGGTTTAATCGATGATCACCTAGGATTATAAACCCTAAAAAGCACTAATCATAATCGGATGAAAGTAAATCGAGTTTAGAACCCTAGAATTGAAAGAAATAGAGACGTCTGAGTTGTTTCTTCTGAAGTAAGAGATTTGCTTGAGAAGGAGACGCAATGGATGGAAGGTTCTAAAGAGAGATTGATAAACACAGGCCCCTCTTAGGCCCCTCTTAGGGTTTTTACAACCAGATTGTGAGATGAAAAGACAGAGGGCTTGTGGTGGTCGCAGGTATAAAGAAGATGGCTACAGATGCTGTAGATACGAAGGCGGCCATGGATGCTTGAGAGGGAGACGTCATTAGGGTTTGTGATATGAAACGTATGAAAGTATACAATCAAAGAGAATGGAAAATGTATTGCCGCTCAAATCACAATTGTTAGGGTTATTAAGTTGCCAGGTGGCAATTGTAGTATTAAAATAATGCCAAGTGGCACTAAGTTGTTTTGTTTTAATATATATAATAGATAATAGATGATGGTTGTTTCTCTAACCTTCCACTTGAGGTGTTCTCTTTGCAAACCACAGGTACATTTTCTAGAATTTCATCATGTAAATTACTAAAGTTTCTCTATTTTAGTTAAGTTTTTAGGGTTGACTTCTAAATAACTACAGGTTGATTATCCGCTGTGCTTTTGTGGGGTTGGTTTTGCAGAACTGCGAGTTTTTATATCCAAAACACAAGATAAACTTCATGGATCAAATACATACATACATATATATATATATATATATATATATATATATATATATATATACATATATAGGGGGAGGTTCATTTGAGAACAAAATTTAGTTGAGAAGAAAAAGAACAAATGGTACAATTGTAAAATATTAAGTAGTTATTCTTTAATCTCATTTATTACAATCTTTAAGTAATTAATTACTCATAAAGACTATTATTGTCTACACTAATTTTCATTGCCTACACACATAAAAAGTTATCCTACACATTTCGAAAATTATCCTACACATGCTCAAATTTATCTTACACAACTCGTAATTTATCCTACACACCTAGTAATTTATCCTACACTCTAAATTTTTTTTTTTTTGAAAAAAATATATATTTTTTGAAAATAAGTTACAAATTTAATGTAGTTAGCTATTAAAAAGGAAGACTAGATATTAATGATCTATGTAACTTTACAAATATACCCTTACATTAAAATTAAATGAAAATATTAAATGAAGTAAAATGAAACATTCTTATTGGTTGAAACTTATTCTTTTTTCTTCTTACAAAAAAAATCTTCTCATTTGAACCTTCCACTACATATATATATATATATATATATATATATATATATATATAGGGTAAGGTTCATTTGAGAACCACCCTTATTGCGAGAACCGCGAGAACCAATGTGAACACAAAAAAATACCCAAAAAAATCCAAAAAACCCACATATTATTTTTAAAAAAAAATTTCTAATAAAAATCGCTATATTTTGTTACAAAAAAAAAAACGTTTTTTTTTCGAGTAACAGTTATGGATGCATATGTGCATATGTATCATTTATTGGACAAATTCCATAATATATTACCAGTAGTAGAAAAATGCACTTTCATTTACACTACTATATGTAATACACTAATTTTTTACATTACTAATATTATAAATGCACATGTGTATCTATATGTATCAACATGAAATAAGGTATTTTGGTACAAAAAGTTTGTGATTTTAAATCATGAAGTAGGCCCATATACATGTGTTTTGGTTAGTTATATCTAGTGGTTGATGGTTTGATTATATTTGTCACTTTATGATGTAATATGTTGTTTGGATGGTATAAAGGGTGTTGATGTACATATAATAAAGTGAAATATTGGTAATAATATTGTCTTATGGATGGTAAAAAGCAATGTTATTGTATTACAGATGGTAAGAGGTAATGGTAGTGTAGTATGGATGGTATGATAGATGAAAGGGAATGTGTATTCAAAGTGGTGTACTAAAACACGTTATAACATGTTCATATATATATATATATATATATATATACATAGATGCACATGTGCATTTCTAGTGTTGTTAATGTTATAACAAGTTCATACATATAGATGCATATGTGCATTTCTATTATTGTTAATGTAAAAAGTACTGTATTATGAATGGTAGTGTAAATGAAAGTGCAATTCTCTGATATTTGTAATGAATTATGGAATTTGTCAAAGAAATGATACAAATGCACATGTGTATGGATAACTGTTACTTGATTTTTTTTTTTTTGAAAATTTTTTATTATTGACGAAATATAGCGATTTTTCCAAAAAAATAGTAAAAAAATTTTTTTTGGGGTGTTTTTTAGATTTTTTAGGTATTTTTTTGTTGTGTTCACACTTGGTTTTCGCGGTTCTCGCATTAAAGGGTGGTTCCTAACGGATCCTTCCCATATATATATATATATAGTGGAAGGTTCAAATGATTTGAAATTTTTTGTAAGAATAAAAAAGAATAAATTTTAACAAATAAGAATGTCTTCTTTTACTTCGTTTAATTTTTATATTTAATATTAGCTTAAGGGTATATTGGTAAACTTAGATATATCATATTTGGTACTCTTCCTTTTTAATAACTAACGACATTAAGTTTGTAACTTATTTTAAAAAAATATATACTTCAAAAGAAGAAAAAAATTAATTTAAAGTATAGGATAAATTACGAGGTGTGTATGATGAATTACGAGCTATGCAGACTAAAATTTCAAAACGTGTAGGATAAATTTTGAGGTGTGTAGGCAAAAATTTTAGTGTGGAGAATAATAGTCTTTTTGACTAATTAATTAGACAAAGATAATAATAAATGAGACGAGAGAAAAAACAATTTAATATTTTATAATTGTACCATTTGTTCTTTTTCTTCTTAATTTAATTTTTTTATCAAATGAACCTCCCCTCTTATATATATATATATATATATATATATATATATATATATATATATATATATATATAGGTAAAGAGTACTGTACAAATGCCCTTATCGTACATTACGTACGCGCCAATCTCAGCCGTCAGATCATCTTCCCGCAATGAAAATCGCATGTTGTTTTTTTTTTGTAATAATTTCGCATGTGATAATTTTGATAAAATAGCAGGTGTTTTTTTGTAACAATTTCGCATGTAGTAATTCAATTTCGCATGTTATAATTTTGATGAAATAGAAGGTTGTTTTTTTGTAACAATTTCGCATGTGGTAATTCAATTTCGCATGTGATAATTTTGATGAAATAGAAGGTTGTTTTTTTTGTAACAATTTCGCATGTGGTAATTCAATTTCGCATGTGATAATTTTGATGAAATAGCAGGTTGTTTTTTTTTTTTTTGTAACAATTTCGCATGTGGTAATTCAATTTCGCATGTGATAATGTTGGTAACAATTTCGCATGTGGTAATTCAATTTCACATGCGATTTTCAATGCGGGAAGATGATCTGACGGCTGAGATTGTAGCGTACGTAATGTACGATAAGCGCATTTGTACGTTAACCGGCCTCTATATATATATATATATATATATATATATATATATATGTATGTATATATAGGGGTCCACTAAAATGAAAACCACCTCCAGTTGTAAGAACCATGGGAACTACACCGTACGGAGTTGAACCAAATTTTTTTTCATAAACGTAGATGCGTGTATTATAAACACATTTGTAAAAAAAAATTCAAAAAAAATGTCGTGTGTGTAGTTTTGTTTGTGTTTACGGGTACCATAAATTTTAAACCAATTTACGGTACCCGTAAACGCAAACTTGCAGTGCTCAAAACTACACACACGACATTTCTTTTTGAATTTTTTTACAAATGTGTTTATAATACACGTATCTACGTTTATGAAAAAAAAATTTGGTCCACCTCGCCCCGTACGGTGTAGTTCTCACGGTTCTTACAACTAGAGGTGGTTTTCATTTTAGCGGTCCCCTATATATATATATATATAGGGTAGGGTTCCAGCGTGAACAACCTCCCAAGAGTGAACTGCGTGAACAGATCTGGACCCTTGATTTCCTTTTTAGTTGTTAAGGGTAGGATTGTAATTATATAAAAAATTAGATTTAAATCATTATTTTAATAATTGAATTAAGTTACATCTTTCCTAATTTAAATTCATTATCCACATTATGTTTATTTATTAATAAAATCACCATATTTCAAGTTTAATTTTTATTTCAGATTCATCACCAGAATTCGAATTTTGATTTTTAAGATCCACGTAGCCTTCATGTTTCAACGGTATACACATGTGTACTCAGCATCGTACATATGTGTAATTAGCTACATAATACATACATAGAAACAATACTTGTAAAATTATTTTATATTTAACAAATTACAAGTTCCATAATGTTTTCCAAACCAAACAAAAAACATATAATTACAAGTTACAGTTTCGTAAAAACAATAAACCCAACATAATCGAAAAAACAAAAAAACATAATCTTTTACAACTATTCGCCACGTTGTATGCTGAATCATCCTTATCGACCAAGCAAACAAACATACGTGAATCATCCTTATCGACCTCATACATGAATCATCCTTATCGACCTCATACGTGAATCATCCTTATCGACCTTCCATCTCCACTTTTCTCGTTAACGACATCTCCTGTAATGGCACAAAAAAAAAAACTCAGCAACTAATACTTTGCATAATTCACAAGTGTACATCAACAACTTTACACATTCAATACACAAAAAATTCTGAGATATCACAAAAGCAGACGCTATACACATGTGTACATTGCATTAAAAACAAAGCAAAATCAGAATACACATGTGTACGTCCAAGGAAAGCAAATATACACCGGTGTACAACCTCATTCACAAATGTACCCAACCTTGTACACATATGTACAACCAACTATCAGACTCTGAACTGTTTGGTATAACATTGTTACGGTAAAAAGTTGGTTTTTTTATTTCATTCTAATAACTAAACACAAACTTATAACAATAATCCTATCAAGTTTAAAAAAGAAAGATACACATGTGTATTAATCAGCACAATTACACAACTCTCCCCCTTTTCGGTTTGGAAGCTACATGTACAATCAAAATCAAGTTGATCAGAATCAATATTACAAACTAACTACATGAAATAAGTTAAATTACTACCCTAATACACTAGAAATTATAGAAAATAAAAAAAAAATCGTACCATATTGTTTCATTTGTATACAAGAAAATAATTTAGGTGGTCATCTTCTAAACACAATACCCAGCCGATCAGACGAAAACAAAACAAAGCCCATTGCTATTTTTTTTTTATTTATTTTTTTGTGCTTGATTAATCACTTCATTAGTTTATGAGAAAGGAATAAGATGATTTGATTATTGTGAAAGAACATATACCGAACAGTGGGACTTAAGCTCCGACGGTTTTCGGTTCTTCAGCGACGTCTCGAACTCCGGTCGTCTTCACCGTTTTCCGGCGAATGCTACGAGTTCCGATTGTTCCCGGCGACGTCTTCGAGTTCCGGCAACGTGCAAATGATTCAATACGATGTTGTGAGTGTGTGAGGGTATTGAGATAAATGGCCGACTAATGAAGAAGAACTTCGGCTGGAGCTCTTCAATGTCGTCTGGGAGTATTTTTGAACGAGAATGATAGAGAGAGAAACAATGATATAATTAAAAAATGAAACCTATGAATATTATAACTGAATATGCGATATATTAGGAGTTTGAAAATTTTTAGAAGAAAAGGAAACTATTCAGTTTCCCTGGCTTTTAATATTTGGTGTGGGTAAGTACAAAAATACCATTTTCACTTTAATTTAATAGGTTAAATAATACATCATAATTACCATCATGCCATTGAATTAAAATCTCAAGATTATGTAAATCAATGGCCCAGATCAGTTCACGCAGTTCATGCTTGGGATTTTGTTCACGTTTGAACCTAATCCTATATATATATATATATATATATATATATATATATATATATATATATATATATATATATAGGGGAGCGCTAAAAAGAAAACCACCCCCAGTTATAAGAATCGCGAGAACCACTCTCAACCAATCAGAATATGACAACCAAAGGGTATTTTGGTCATTTACCTCAAATGTCAAATCCCTCTCTCTTTCTCCATTTAATGGACCAGACAACTTTCTCTCTCTTTATAATATCTCACAGCTTTCTCTCTCTTTATAATATCACACACGTTTCTCTCTCTTCAACCTAAAGGAAAAACCCCCAATTTCCATATTTATGCACACAATGTCTCACCTCTCATCTTCAATATTTAAACACTAGCCTGATTTCTCTCAAAACATGGCAGCCACACAAGATCCACTATCTGTTTCTCTCGTCTACTCGCCGGCCGGAACACTTACACCCCCCCTTTTTCTCTGGTGAGCCGCACCCCTACCTCTTCCTCTCTTCGTCATAAAGATTCGACCACGGATCAAATGTTTCAGCGCCGATTCCGAGCGGCCAAACCCACCCGAACACCCCTTGCTCTCCCTGAACACCGACGGGCGACGACAATAGAGGCGCCGCCGCTGCGGCGGCGGCGTGGCTTCTCGACGGCGACGAAAAGATATGGAGGCAAGAAGGAGAGAGAGAGCTGATCGAGATCGGAGAACCCGAGAGATTAGCAGCGGCGATATCAGGGGTTTCCGACGGGTGGAGCTCCGGTGAGTTTGAGATTGTCAGGATTTTGTTAAATCAAGGATGCTGTTCTTTCTTGTTCATCATCATATTATTCGTCATTTGAATTAATTTGTTTCTGATCGAAGTTAGTGTCATGGATTATGTGTTTTTGCAAATCCAAATTGGGAAAAAATTATAGAAACAGATGCCTCAGAAATAGGTTATGGGGGAATATTAAAACAAATTTCTCCTCAAACAAAACAGGAATATCTTGTTAGGTTTCATTCAGGAAAATGGCTTGAAAGCCAGAAGAAATATGCTACTATTGCAAAAGAAATTTTAGCAATATTAAAATGTGTTCTAAAGTTTCAAGATGATTTATATAACCAAAAGTTTATAATAAAAACTAATTGCCAAGCAGCTAAATTTATGTTTCAAAAAGATTTTAAAAATGATGTTTCAAAACAAATGTTTGCCAGATGGCAATCTCAATTAGCTCCATTTGATTTTGAAATACAATATAAAAAAGGAGAAGAAAATAGTGTTCCAGATTTTCTGACTAGAGAATATTTGAAGATAATATCTTCCGTGTAAATTGCAGGTGTTCAAATGACAAAAGCCAGAGGACCACTGAAAAGGGTTTTTGATAATATTCAGACTGATAAAAATAATTATAAAATCATAAAAAGAATGATAATTATGAGAATTCATAATTTAATGAATGATTATAGTAATCCTAATAGAATGAAAGATCTTGCAGATGAATATATTGTTTTAAATGTAATCAAGGATCGAATAAAGGTTCTGGAAGATAATGAGAAAATAATCTCATCAGCCTGATTTTATACTTTCAGGTATGATTCCTCACAACAGAGGAAAACAACATTTTCCCAATTATAGGGGAAGAGGCAGGGGAAGAGGAAGAGGCCAAGATTTAGTCTTGGTTCAACAAGGAAACAGAAGGCTCATAGCCTCTGATATTGCTTCTGGCAGTTCCAATAATAATATGGGAATTCAAATAAGTCCTAACGATCCATCATATGAAAAGATCATGGCTATTATAAAAGCCCAGGAAGAGGAACAAGTCTCAAAGGCCCCCTCTTATGCTCATATAGCACAGGAAGATGATGATGATGATGAATGGGTTATATCCGACAGACAGAAGAAAATAATTCTTCTAAACCAAGAAGACAAAAAGTTTTTTGATGATCCTTGGTTTTTGATGCAAAAATATTTAGAGCCAGCATTATATGATGCCACTTCTTATAAACCAAGGCAATACTATGAAAGTATTGTACAAGTTTCTGAGTCTGCTGAAATAAGACACTTTTACCCAGCAGATAAAATTAAGAGTTCATTTAATTTTAGTAAGATTTTTATAAAAACTCTTTTATCTCCTCAAAAATGGGGATTAAGTACTTTAAATGAAAAGGAATTTATAAATTCCAATAAACAAACTTATAAATACAATTACTGGGATTATATTCAAAGTTTTGAAAAATGTTTGTTTTATGAAAATCCTAGCAAAAAACACTCATGGTTCATAAAAGTGAGTGACAAGATTTATAAAGATGGTATTCCAAGTTGGTTCCAAAAATGGTTCATTTTATATGGTCCATCAGTCCAAATTTTACCGGAACCATTCAAAGGACTCTACCAAGAATGGGTAGCAGTCTCTCCAGATCTTATAGAAGCCGAGTATAATAAAACTTGGTTTGAGGGAATAGCCTCAATGTACCTTTTTATAGAATTTTCCATTCCATGGATCTGGAGATGGAAACCCACAACAGGTTATACCCTGAGGGATAATATTCCCTGTCTTAAACGAACTTCTTATACAAAGTTCTGGTAAAAAATGACAAGAGTTAATAACTCCACAAAAGAATTAGAGGGTCAAGACACAATAAATTTGATGACAAATAAAATTGAGTATTATAAAACTCAAATTGCTAAAAGACCACAAAGACAGTTGCCAAGTCCTTTTGAACAAATGTGAAGAAGGATTCAAGATAAGCAAGCAATTTCTGGAGTCTCAAAGGATGAAATTCTATCATTATACAAAGATGAAATGAAGAAGGAGTTAAAAAGATTTTTTGAAGCAAATACTGACAGCTCCTCCAAAGCAATGTCCATCTCATCCACTAGTCAAGAAGATGAGAATCGTTTCTCATGTTTAGCAGGAGAATCTCAACCAATAGAAGATATTCCAGAAATAAGTCTGGATGATGATCTTGAAGCATATCTTCAGAAGGTGGTAGAAGAATTAACCCCGAAGAAAGAATCTGAAGAAGAAAAGAAGAAATAATTGAGTCGACACAAGGACCCCACTCATAATGGGAATCTTTGAAAAAATGAAAAAGAGTATGGCCCGGTCATAATGGGCATCTTGGAAAGAAGAGGATAGCAGGCCATTATACGGCATCTTGGGCAATTATAGAGCCCCTTTACTTTTGCTTTTACTTTTTTCTTTTGTCTTTCTTTTGTTTGTTTCTTTCTATATTTTCTATATATAGGATGTTAGTTTGGTTAGAAGAGGCACGCAATCTTTTGCCCCTCTCTTCTCTCTCTAATATTTCTGCACTTGTAAAATATTTGAAGTTTGAATAAAATCTTTCAACTTTGAAGATCTCTCTGGTGTTCCTCAGTAAGCATTTAATTTTGTTTTCTTTTTAATTATCATGATGGGCTAAAGCCCTTAAAGTATTGAAGCATGGCTCGATAACATCCTTTGATAACATGACCCTTTTATTATAAAAAGGGTTTTCTAAATGGTTAAAACATTAACTGGCAGGGTTGAAATTTTAAACTGGCAATTGATAAACTAAGGGAGACACTGTCCAGGTTTATCCCGTTTTTATGATTGATTAAAGGGAGTTTTGTGGGACTCATCTGCCTTAAAGATTAATTTGACGGTTTAAATTTTGTAAAATTGTTTACCTAAGTTTATTGACGGTTTAATGTTTTGTAAAACATCACCATATACGATCCTCTTCGTTATGGTATCAGAGCCATGGAATCAAAGGAAGTTATTGTATGTCTTGTTTCAATACTTTAATTTAAATCATGTTAAATTTGTTTAAGAAAAAGAGTACTATTAAAAATAGTACTAATGAGGAATATGATATACCTCAAGATCTTGATCTACTTAATAAATGGACAATACCTCATATAAATCCTAAGGTTATATACCAAATTGGAAGTTTTGATAATTTAATAAATAAACAGGTGGTTAAAACTACTGAAGAATCAGCCTCTATAAAAGATGAGGAAATGATAATAAAAATGTTAAATATGTCTGACATAAACAGATATAAAGAAGAATTTAATTTTATGCATATTGGTTTAGTTCAAGTTGCTTTTAAACCTTTGACATTAAAAGGTTTACCGGAAAGTTTTATAGCTGTTTTACGAGATGCTCGTAATTTAAACCGGAAACAATCATTAATGGGTATTATAGAAACCAGTCTAGCACATGGTCCAATATATTTTAATGTTTATCCTGATATTCATTTGTCATTCACAGATCAAAATATTGATGATGCTTTAACTTTATATGTAAAAACGCATGGTTATAATTATGCTGAAGGATCTGAAGTTATATGTATTTGTTATAGAATATATTATACACTTCTTATTACTATGAATGCTAGATGTAAAAGGGTTGATAAATCTAGTGATGAAACTATTCTGATAGAAACAAATTATGGAAAATCTAATATTTCCATAAGAAGACCAGTTAAATGGGAAGAAATTACTTTTCCTGAAAATTGGGTCATTAATAGGGCTATTAAAATACCACCTTAAATAAATCATAAGTTAAGAAGATTAATAGAAACTCCTGAAGGAAATGTAGAAATAGAATTTGAGGAAGAAAGGAAAGATAAAAAACTTTTAAAATCTATTTCATCTAGATCTTATATATCACCATTTGATTATAAAGTGGATTTACCAGAATCCTCTAGAGCCTCTACTTCTCAAATAAAAAATAGTAGAGTAGAAAATCTGAATGTTGATAATAACAATCTAGTTTCAGGAATATACCAACCTGTTAGTGAGGATGATACAGTCTCACACATGAGTTTTAGTTTATAATGAATAAAGAAAAACTTGATTTTAGTCCTGGTTCTGTCATCAGACAGAAAATATGTGAAAAATATAGAAATCCTATATGGGAACCATTTAAAGATTGGTTTTTGGAATCTTATCCTAGAGAAAAAAGATTTGAAATAGGAAAAGAATTTTATAAAAATTTAGATGAAGTCCAGGAAATAATAGAGTTTCCTGTTTGGTTTATAAATAAATATTCTTTGAAATATATTTCAGTTTTGGAAAAAAATTATAAATTGATTACAGGAGAAATAATAAAATCTGTTTTTCCTCCTCAAAATGATTTTGAAATGACAGCAAAAGATTGTATAATTCATTTTGCTGCTTTTAAAAGAGCTTTACATAATGAGTCTATGACTGCTACTATTGCCCATGTTAATCAGATTATTCAACAAAATAATTATACAAATTTGTGTCTGAAAAATTTATCTGAAAATCTTCAAGAAATAAATAATAAAATTGAAAAGGTTTTAGATAATCAAAACAAAGAAATAGGAGAGTCTAGTTCTAGTAATATAAAGACTTCTGAGCCTGAGTCAGTTATATTAGCTAAAGCTACTATTCAGCCTCCTCCTGATATATAAAATTATAGAATAAAACCTGAAGAAGAACTTAAGTCTATGGATGACTTAATTGAAATTATAAAAGAAAAATTTTCTAATGTCTAAATTAATGTTTTGAGTGATATGGAAAACATGGATGATAAAACTTATGAAGCTTATATCACTGATTCCATAAATAAATTTGGAAAGAGTAAAGACATAAGAGTTATGATAATTATAATAATAAATATTCTGATAGACCTAGACAAAAATTATATTATTATCCTAGGCCTACTCCTCAAGATGTTCTTCATGAAGAACAAGAATTAGAAATAAATAATTCTTATAATGGGAAAGCCATTTATGAATGGAATCTAGATGGTTATACTAATAGGCAAGTTTATACTATGACACATAGAATGTTGATATATGCCACCATAGCTAAAAATAATCAAAATACTGATGAAGTAGTCTGTAAAATGATAACTGCAGGCTTTACAGGTCAGATAAAAGGATGGTGGGATAATTATATAGGTGATAAGTAAGAACAAATTTATAAACATTCTAGACAAGAAGGTGATAAACAAGTTTTTGATGTTGTTTACACTTTAATTATAACTATTATAGAACATTTTACAGGTAGATGGTCTGATAATTCTGAAACCATAAGAACCTTATTAAATGGTCTTAAATATCAAACTTTAACCTCGTTTAGATGGTATAAAGATGTATTTTTAAGCAGAGTTTATGAGCTCCCAGAGAATAATAGTTCTCATTAAAAGTCCAAGTTTATTGATGGTCTCCCGTCCTTATTTGCTGAAAGAGTTAGGAAAGTCCTTAGGGGTAATAATATTCAAATCCCTTATGATAATTACACTTATGGTAGACTAATAGGAGTCTGTGTTCAAGAAGGTTAAGCTTTATGCAATGAGCTAAAATTAAACCAACAAATTAAAAAACAAAGTCTAACTGAAAAAGGACGGTTAGGAGAATTTTGTGAACAATTTGGTATGGATTGTACTAAAGATAAGAATTTTGATAACATGGCCCTTTTATTATAAAAAGGGTTTTCTAAATGGTTAAAACATTAACTGGCAGGGTTGAAATTTTAAACTGGCAATTGATAAACTAAGGGAGACACTGTCCAGGTTTATCCCGTTTTTATGATTAATTAAAGGGAGTTTTGTGGGACTCATCTGCCTTAAAGATTAATTTGACGGTTTAAATTTTGTAAAATTATTTACCTAAGTTTATTGACGGTTTAATGTTTTGTAAAACATCACCATATACGATCCTCTTCGTTATGGTATCTATATATATATATATATATATATAGGGGACCGCCAAAATGAAAACCACCTCCAGTTGTAAGAACTGTGAGAACCACTTTTCAACCACTAGATCTTTAAGATGAATGGTTGAGATTAAAAGTATTTAAAATTAATATTAAATACTTTTTGTCTTATTATGTTTTTAATATTTTAATCCAAAAGGGCAGTTTAGTAAAATTACTATTTTTTGTCTTTATTGTTTTTTATTACTTTTTTGGTATTAGTATATTTTTAAATAGAATTTTTTATTAAAAACTATTTTAAATTCAAATTTTTTAACAAAACAATTTTTTTTTGCGCCCCGGTTTTTGCACGCCGTTTTTACGCCCCGCTTTTTCACGCGTCGTTTTTTAATGCGCCGTTTTTACGCCCGACTTTTCCACGAGTCGTTTTTTAACGGGCCATTTTTTACGCCTTGTTTTAACATCTCGTTTTTCGTCGCGTTTTTTTACGCGGCGTTTTTATGCCCCGTATTCACGCCCCTTGTTTAGGCACCATTTTATCACACGGTTTTTTACATTTTACAATTTACGTAAAATAAGTTTTACGTTTTACGTTAGAAAGTCTTTACATAAGAGTTTACGTTTTACGTTAAAAAGTTTACGTTTTACGCTTTACGTTAAAAAGTTTACGATTTACGCTTTACGTTAAAAAGTTTACGTTTTACGCTTTACGTTAAAAAGTTTACGTTTTACGCTTTACGTTAAAAAATTTACGTTTTACGCTTTACGTTAAAAACTTTACGTTTTACGTTACAAAAATTTACGCTTTACGTTAAAAAGTTTACGGTTTTAACTTTTTTTTTTACAAAAAACTTTATAGAAAAAAAAAAACTTTTTACAGTTTTAAACCTTTTTACAAAATACAAAAAAAAAATTACGCCCCGTTTCCCCATTTTATTACGCCCCCATTTAACGGAAAACGGACAGAGTTTCCTCTGTTTTTGAACGATCCTGACAACTAAAGTGTCGATATATTTTCAAAACACAAACAATAACTTTTCAATAACACAAAACAAAACAATATACATAAAATTTTCATCAAAATGCCAAACGTAACAAGTCACTAAAATATCGGTTCGATCTCGGTTCGCGTTAACTATAAATATATATAAGCTATGTAATAAAAATCCGCGTCGTTAAAATGTTACCGGGTCTCGTGTTGACTGATTTTGACCGCAGTTGACCTGGCTTGACCGTTTGACCAGTGTCTTACCACCATTTGGTCGCACAGTTGCATTCGTGGTGGAAGGTAAACTTGAGACCTTCTTTTGATGACCCGTTTCTTCTGAATATGATACGTTTGGATATGAAGTTTTTGAATGAACATGTTGAGACGATTCCTGACCCCGAGCTTTGTTTTTTGTTCCTAAATCTGGAGATATGACTTCATTCCGTCGCCGTCCCGTATCTAAACATCTTCTCCGCATAAGATGTAACATCTAAACGATTTATAACAACATATATAAGTAAACCTTAACACAATTTACAAACCATAGGATCGTCTGAAAGCCGAAAACAAATAGAATTAAGTTATCAATTGATTGTGAGAGAATGAGTAATGTACCTTTTGTGTAACCTGCCGTTCTGTAGCGATTGCCATGAGAGCAACATAAAACATCTTCGTCAATAGAAAAACATTTTGGAGTCAGTCAAGAAATTATTCAAACACTTGGTGCGCAACTATTAAGAAACTGTGTAAACTGCAAACAACTATTCAATCAGTAAAAAAATACACGAAAGAAAGCTCTCGACTGAGATCAAAATTACCTAAAATCACGTGAACGTATCCAGAGTTTCCGTCGATCTCCGCCATTTGCATCACCGCAAATCCTCCGTAGAGTAGGTTTGGGCAGTATAGGGCTTCTTTTTGGTCAGGCCAAATGCAATTGGTCAAAATAACCCTTCATCTACAGCAGATCAAGCATAACCTTTCCATAGCAATAAATATAAAATCTACAATAATACACTTCATGTCTAAACATCATCTCCATTGCTACAATTCAAATAGCAATAAATATAATATCTACAATAATACACTTCATGTCTTTTGTATGTATAGAAACTTACCCAGCACATGAACGGCCATCACTGGCATCTAAACTTTTCAATGTCCCTGCTGTCATATACTCCTCTGTTTGGCAGAAAAAGTTACCGGAAAATAGTAAGAAACCAATTTGTTCTCGTTCACCTATGAAACTGGCTTGTTCTCTTGTGTGTATTGCGATTCTATGATGTATACCGGTTGAATTTGGATCGAAAGCTAGATGCGATGGAGAGGGGCTGTAGGTGTAGGGTGTGGTTGCAGGAGAAACGAGGGGCCGCCGGAGAAGAAGGGGTGTCGCCGGAGTAGGAAGGGGATCGCCGGAGTAGGAGGTGTCGCCGGGAAAAGGAGGGGTCGCCCTTTCTGATGAAGATGATGAAGAATTAGGGATGGGTTTTCAAAAGTGAGGAGAGAGACAAAGATCTCACATTTTAAAAGGTAGGAGAGAGAAATATCTGACATTTTAAATGTGGAGAGAGGTAAGGATTTGATATTTGGGGTAAATGACTAAACTACCCTTTAGGGTGGCAGAATCTAATTGGTTGGGAGTGGTTCTCACGGTTCTTACAACTGGGGATGGTTTTCATTTTAGCGGCTCCTTATATATATATATATATATATATATATATATATATATATATATATATATATATATATATATATATATAGAGAGAGAGAGAGAGGATTAGGTTCAAGAGTGAACACCAGTGTAGCTTGTGAACTAATCCTGACCATACACGTGTATAGATCAATAGCTATGATTTGAAGTTGAAATACACTGGTGTATTTTACGATTTGATGATGAGATCCTGGCCATACACGTGCGTAGATCAATGGCCAGGATTTGTTCACTCAGTTCGCAAATACACTAGTGTTCACTCTAGAACCTCACCCTATATATATATATATGAAAGCTATAGAGAAAAACCACTTGAGTTGTGTAAACTCAAGAAACCTATGTAAAAACCCGTGTAACATTTTTCTTTTTTTCTATAAAAATAGGAAATGTAATATACATATATTTGAACATTTTTATAAAAGAAAAACAAAAAAACACTGAGTAGTTTTTTTTTAAAATGTTAAAAATTTCATGTTACATAATATATATGTCCAAAAAAAATGTAACACACAAATTTTGAACATTAAAAAAAACTAGTTGGCGTTTTTTTCATAAAAATGTTCAAGTACATTTATGTTACATTCCCTGTTTTTTAGAAAAAAGAAAAAAAAAATTCATAGGGTTTATTTGGGTTTTCTCAACTCACATTAGTTTCCGATTTATCTTTCCCCTATATATATACATATATATTTACATATATATATATACAAATATATATATATATATATATATATATACATATAGGGGAAGGCTATAGAGAAAACCCACTTGAGTTGTGTAAACCCAAGAAACCCTTGTAAAAACCTCATGTAACATTTTTATTTTTTTCTAAAAAAATAGGAAATGTAATACACATATATTTGAACATTTTTATAAAAGAAAAACAAAAAAACACCGAGTAGTTTTTTTTAAATGTTAAAAATTTCATGTTACATAATATATATGTCCCAAAAACATGTAACATTAAATTTTGAACATTTAAAAAAAACTAGCAGGCGTTTTTTTCAATTTTTTTCATAAAAATGTTCAAGTATATTTATGTTACATTCCCTGTTTTTAAAAAAATAAATAAAAATGTTATATGGGGTTTTACACAAACTAACAATAATTGTAGCTAGATCATATACGAGTGCATGTTTAAATATTCTGTTGTTAAATATATAATTAACTAATTTTACACAAACTAACAATAATTCTATCTATATCATATTCGAGTGCATGTTTACATATTCTGTTGTTAAATATCCTGAACAAAAAGACAATAATATAATTATTCTAACAAAACATATCATGATGTTGTCTTTATCTTTATAATTGACTATTTAGAAAATGAGTATAAAGAATTTAAAAAATTAGAAACACCTAATGTAACATTTCTATAATGGAATGGGTCAAACATGTGAACATCACACTAATATAACATTTATATAATGGAATGAGTCAAACATGTGAACATCACAAATTATATAAAATACACTCGTTTTGAATCTACACGATTTAATTTTAAAATATTATATGCTAACCATAAACGATGCCACATGATGTCATCGTTTAGGGTTAACATCATATATGCGGGTTAATTTTAAAACATTATGGTTTTTTTAAACGACATCATACATGCAGGTTAATTTTAAAACATTATGGTTTTTTTAAACGGCAAAACATTATGTTATGTAATTCTAATAAGAAATTCCACCGAATGCCATATTACAATTTCTTATACTAACTCAATTATAATAAATTTCAAAAAATGTCAAGTGGCAATATATCCTCCACTCTCATGAATAATAATAAATATATCTATTAAATGATTGTATTATATATATATATATATATATATATATATATATATATATATATATATATATATATATATAGGCTTCGATTCAATTAAGAATTACCACGAGTTGTGAAAACCATGAGAACTCCTACTTCTCGTGTGAGTTGGGCCACAATTTTTTGCACAAACTAGATAAAAATATTATAAACACATCTATAAAAAAACAAAAAAAATGTCAAGTTGGTAGTTACGCCTGATGTATGTTTTCTTTACGTCTGATGTAAATTTTATTATGGCGATGAAATTTTTTTTACACTTGATGTAAATTTTTGTATGAGACATGTTTTTCCTGTTTTTCTATTTTTTTTTTTTTTTTTTTTTTGCTGAAACAAGTGATTTTTTCAAGATTTTTGAGATTTTTTTTTTTGCGAAAACCTTTTGGAAGATTTATTTCTCATGGTTCTCACAACTTAAGGTGGTTCTCATTTTACCCTTTTTCCTATATATATGTATATTAAAATAATATTATATTCATGATTATATCACTTCAATATTATTAATAATTAATATTAATATTAGTTATCTACTCATCTCTACTTTAATAAAAAAAACAAATTTTGTCCAAAGAAGATGATATAACAAAAAAATTTATACAATATATATTGTAAAAATTTATCCAAAGAAGATAGAGATAGCAAAAAATTTAGATTGTGAACAAATTCAAGTCCATCCATTTAGATAACACTTTCCAAAATAAGATAATATAAATTTTGAAATAAAATACTTAAACGCATTATTTAAAATGAATAATTTTATATTTTCTTTAATTTTGTATGTATAGTTCATATTAGGGTTATATGTATTCGTGTCAAAATTATATATATTATGTGTGATACAAGAAACAATATGAAATAAAAAAATAATTCAAAATTTATTACAATTTTGTTCCTCGAACACAACTTTTACAAAGAACTTGATCAATTCCATGATTATATGATTATTTAAAGGGCTCTCATTTTCTATCATCAAACTCATGTGATATATACATGATTTTTTTTATATAGTGTAAAATCTCGGATTTTTAAGAGTTTGGCCTCCACCGATTTGGATTTTTAGAGTCCGGCCCCACCGAGTTTCCATTCAAGCTCCGCCACTGGTTTAAATACAATACAAAACCGAAACCGAAACCGAACCATTAAATTTAGTTGTCAGAAAATATAAAACCAAACCATCAGTTTTTTCGTAGGGTCTGGTTTGTTCAGTTCGGTTATATAGGTTAATTTGGTTTCAGCTTGGTTAAACGGTTTTCAGCTCATCCTATAATTAATGTATTAATATATCCTCTCTTTGGTTTATTTTAACTTGACACTCTTCACTGGTGGCTTATAAAACATCAATTCATTTTTCTAAATTTGGTATCCTTTCTTTTATGTGTTTGTATGAGGACAATTCCATCATCCATGGGTTCAACACAAGAAAACCAGCCACATGTGGTGTGCGTACCACTCCCAGCACAAGGTCACATTAACCCAATGTTAAAACTTGCTAAACTCCTCCATTCCAAAGGCTTTTTTATCACCTATGTTAACAGTGAGTTCAACCACCAACGCCTTCTCCGATCTGTGGGCTCCGACGCCTTACACGATCTCCCTTCCTTCCACTTCGAGACCATTTCTGACGGTCTTCCACCACCCGAAAACCCCGATGTCACCCAGGATGTTTCATCTACACTCAATTCCCTGCATGAAACAGGTTTAGGTCCATTTAAAAGTGTCCTCTCTAAAGTGAGTACCCTTTATTCACCGGTCACTTGCATCGTCGCCGACTTCCTTATGGGTTTCACACTCCCTGCCGCCGAGGAATTGGGTATCCCCGCAGTTCTCTTCTGGACATCTGGGGCTGGTTCTCTTATATGTTACGATCAATACCCAAATCTTATACAAAAGGGTTTGATGCCCCTCAAAGGTAAACATTTTATCAATTTATTGTATAACTAAGTAACTTATACATATTTCTGATAAACAAGCTATAAAATTACCGAAGATAGATAAAATATATCTCAGAACAATATTGGAGACAAAGTTGTTTGTAATCCTAAATTGTATAAATTCATTTGAATATACGGTTGGTTAACGGTATATTGTGTTCTATTTTCTGGAAAGGAAGATTTTTTTTTTTTTTTTTTATAAATAAAATATATGAGTCGACCTATTTTCTGGTACATAAACGAAAACATGTTTAGAAAAATAATCATCCTATTGTTTTAATTGTGGAAAGTTCTTTACAAGATTACACAAAAAAAATTTGCCACTCAAATTTACCAACAACAAATCTAGCGACACATTACAACCAGAAGCGTGACCGTCACGAAAATAGCGACTACTACATATCCTGTCGCAAAACGTGTTGCTATTTTCTTATTCCAGGAAACAGTTTGAAAATTTGAAAACGTGTATAAACTATTTCAATAAATCAATGAAATACTTCATCACTAGGTGCACTACGGATTTCTATAAACTAATATTTGTCAGAAAAGATAATAATTTATGAAACAATGTTCTATATTTAGTTTACTCTTTTTAATTATAAGTTTCACATAGTTGGTGCTAACTTGTATCAAATTTTCTTTTTCTATACAGATCCGAGTTATTTAGTAAATGGGTATTTGGATACGATTGTTGATTTTATCCCTACCATGCCCGGTATACGTCTAAAGGACATTCCACCTTTTGTTAGAGTTATCCATCCTGGTGACGAGTTTATGGTTGGATTTTCACAAAGGGAAATAGAGAGAGCGAAATCAGCATCGGCCATTATTTTCAACACTTTTGATGAGCTAGAATATGATATTCTAGACACGCTCTCTTTAATGTTTCCACTTTGCTATGGTATAGGTCCTGTGCATCTACTTGAGACAAATAATGTTGACAGGTCTCTAGATACCATCAAATCAAATCTCTGGATAGAAGATCCTAATTGTTTAAAATGGTTAGATGGCAAAGAGCCATTGTCGGTTGTTTATGTAAATTTTGGCAGCATCACTGTGATGACACCTCAACAACTAGTCGAGTTTTGTTGGGGACTTGCTAAGAGCAATTATTCATTCTTGTGGATAATACGACCTGACCTTGTAATTGGTGATTCTGCTGTGCTTCCGCCGGAGTTTTTGGCGGAGACAAGCAGTAGAGGGTTATTGGCTAGCTGGTGCCCACAAGAACAAGTTCTAAATCACCCATCAATCGGAGGGTTTTTAACGCATAGTGGATGGAATTCAACGATTGAAAGTATTTCTAGCGGAGTCCCAATGATTTGTTGGCCATTTTTTGCTGACCAACAACCGAATTGCTGGTGGAGTTGCAACAAGTGGATGATTGCCATGGAGATCGACAATGATGTAAAGAGGGATGAAGTTTCGAACCTAGTGATCGAGTTGATGAGTGGAGAAAAGGGAAATGAGATGAGAAAGAATGCCATTGATTTCAAGAACAAGGCTAAGGAGGCATGCACCTTTCCATCTGGTTCATCAGTGGTTAATCTGGATAAACTGATCCATCTGCTACAAACTTCTCCAAAATAATTCATAGTATGTTCTTGATGCATGTATTTTTATCTTATGAGTGCCCCGCAATTTCTCAAAATGAATTTTATTTTGTGTGCTTAATACATATTGCTTTTTTTTTTTAAACAAGAGACCTCCATAATTTTGTTTCATCGTTAGGACATATTCAATCATTGTGATGGAACGATCCATACAAAGGAGAAGTACCATGAAATTATTGAAAATCATGATTGAACCTCAAAGATAATATCAATATAGCCACATACAGATTGTTAATGTAACACCCCAGCCCGGAAGGGGCTGACGTGTCACTTTTACGGAGTCAGATTAAAAACATAATTCCATTTATACTTAAATGTATTACAAGGCTTTACAACTTAATGAAAGATATCTAATCCATTAGAATTATTTCTACCGTCTTTTCCAAACACTCGAGCATTCTTCCATATTCCGTCCCAGATTGTCTTGATAACCTGACGTAAAGAAGAAAACACAAAAACGTACGTCTGAGCAAAATTTGGAAAGTTTTGCCCAGTGTGCGGATAGAGGAAAACAAAAGCTTATTTTATTTGATATCCGGATGGAACTTTATGATGCAAGTAACGTAATTTCATAATCATATCATACGGATGTACCCATGAGCCAAACTTAAAACGTGACAATACACAGGTAGCTACTCCTGCATACTTATCACACGAAATGGCGAGTTGGCATACCCGTTATCCATCTCCTTAAAACTTAAATCCTAGGATCGATCCATACGCCTCCTAATAGCCTTATGTACCACACTTGTACTTAAGAGACGCCGTGAACTGATCTCTTCGTCACGGATGGAGCACATGATGTTGACGCCACAACAACATGCTCGTGGGACACTCCACGAGAAGCGACACTCAGGGTATCAGAGTACAAAGAGTCTTATGCACATAACTTATCAAAATATTTTCATAACATATATTGGAACATGCGATAATGAGTACAACTTAACATAATACTATCGCATGACATGAAAGCGAAATCCAAGGTTATGATTAGAATAGGAATTCAACGGACTGTCAAATGAATCGATAATCAAAGACGTGAGGAGTTTTAAAAAGACATATTAATATAATGGTGTTATAACAATTTGACTTGAGTAACATAATACTTGTATATAATATTAAACTTGTAATTTATTTACTTATAACTTGTAAGCCTTAAGATATTTAACTTGTAACTTGTAAACAATAATTTGATTGAAAATACGAATCTTTGGCGAGATTGAAAATCTAAGAGTGGAACCAGTCAACAAGGTATGGATATCAATCCTATCTTGATAATTTCATCCCCAAAATGTGGTTTATTAAACGAAACAAGATAAAACCTTGACTCGTTAATAAGGAACCACTAGAGTATGAAATTTGATTTGTAAATTTATAAACAAATAACTCACAAACATGTATACTTGTAAATACGAAAAGAATATTTTTCATAAACCATTTTATAAATAACTGATGTAAAACAAAACCTTTTTCAAAACGTTTGTAACTTCCAACACATATTTCATAACTTAATCTTAATACGGAATTTAAAATCAGGAATGATATACTTGTATCAAAACGACATAAATCGAAAGAAAGGATTCTATCTGTACCTTAATAATTCCAAAGTGATGCTACCTTGTGATAATATTTCAGATTTATACGGGCAGAGTTTAGCTTACTGATTATCCTCTTAACCTAATTTGCACACAAACTAGGTAATTAACTAATACAGCTTTTACGATAACTCACGAGATCAAACCTTCACAACAAATGACAAAGTGCGATACTTAAACATTCAGCGGATTCACAACTAAGGACAGAGTATAGTCCGTTTTTGGACAGCACTCAAACATCCCGTCGAAATCACGACGAATGACAAGGTATAAACCCAATTTGAGCAGCACTTAAACATCTATCGGATAGTTCCAATCGATCGGACATTGAATCGTAGCAGCGATTGAGTTAATACCCTGTTTTGCAGCACCCCGCTATACTAATTAGTGATTCGTGTGTGTTAATTGTGATAAACAGAGCATAACTCCGTGTATTTTCCGACTTTGTTCGTCGTTTAAGCGTCCAGAAGCAAGTGCCAATGTCTGCTATTTATACCCGAATTTTGCCCCCCCTTACGAACCGTAACAATTAACCCTTACGGTCCGTAAGGGTTACCTATTGATCATAGGGTTGCCACGCGTGGGACTAGCCTAGCTGAGTCGACACTTTCTGAAAATTCTAAACTGACAACGAATTATTTAGATAATCGTCAATAGGGAATACCCCCCCCCCCCCTTGAGTTTCAGGGGCCCTGATCCTGATTCTGATTGTTCTGGAAATCTTAGGGTTTGTGCAGAATCACTTGCGTGTCTTAATTAGGGTTTCCTATTGGACTATAAATCATAAGAAATAATAGTTTTTAATGAGGGTTGTTACATTTTTGTTTTAAAATTTTCGGGTGTTACAGTTAATGTAAACAATCGACAAACACAGATTGTATAAGAAAGAGAAAATGCAAATCATAAAGCAAGAGAATAATTATCTTATAATACAAAAAGCAACTTCAGTCACCAGTAACCGACGTATCTTCTCAAAGCACCCGTTTCAAACTGCAATTAGTCACATTCAAAAGAAACATCCAAACCGTAGCGCCCATCATATTTCAAAACAACCCACAAAACTAATCAAACTGCAATTTCCGGCGAGTAACCGGAATACAAACCCACGATCAGATATCCAATGACAAAGATATCCTTTTTCCCTCAAACTCTACAGGTACTTGGCGGACAAACACATTCAACCACCGTCGTAACCTTACAGTTTATAACCAAACTGATGCTTCTCCTCCACCCACCGTTTCCCCCTCTGCCACTATTTAACGCCCAACCCTCACCGCCACCACAATAACCACAGGTAATACTTCCGCATACATACATACATTTATAGCCAAACTCATTTGTATATTATTATTATTAACAAAATATACTACAAGCACGTTCGAACGATTACCGATGGTTATTGTGGTCCTCCGGCTATGCGCGTGGGTAACATAGAGAACAAGATGACATTTCTGTTTTCATAACGCCAATGCCGCCTCATTTGTCGTACCGCCTAAGTCTCTGAACTTTTCATCGGAAACCACTGAGGAGAACCGCCAGACATCACCACCGAGGAGAACCAACACCGGAATGCTTTACCGTCGCCACCGAAGAGAACCGTCGGTTCGATTTACCGTCGCCACCAAGGATGACCGCTGTCGCTTGGAATTCTGGCCGGCCACCACACCCTTCTTTTCTCTCTAGCATAGTAGCATCTCAATTCTCTAAAAATATCTGTGTAATTTGTGTGAGAAAAAAAAAACCCATGAATAAACATAAATAAAACCATAAAATGCTCTTTGAGGGTTTTACAAAACCGGGTTGGTTTTGCAGAAAAGATAGAAAAAACTAATTAAGGGAGGAGGATATGATTCAAACATTACACTTGAGTTTTCTCTATCCAACAATCTCATGCATTGTCAAACACTAGGAATGACTCAAACACCCACTCAATTAAAAAAAAATTTTGATTGGTTCCCTATCTCCTCTCTTCTCTCTCACGAATATAATAGTTAAAATGTATATTACCGTGAAAGAATATAAATAAATAAAAAAAGTTAATGGTTAAAATAAATGTTAATATGAAAGAATATAAATGAAAAGGAAGTTCTAAAAAAATGATATGAAAAATACTGGGTTGGGTTTGTATATGGCTAGATAGATAAAAGTTTAATGAAAATATTAATTATTTTCTAAATAAAATAATATAACTATATATTTAAAAAAGTAAACAAAAATTGTTGTTATTATTATTATTAACAAATTTAGGACAAAAAGAAATAAATATTATTAATATTTTGTGATATTTGATGTTATTTGAAATTCATTATTAATAACGCAAATTCGTTTTTATTATATATTATAATTTAATAGTTTAAAAAACTGGCTTTATGATTTGGTTCGTAAGTGAATTCCCCGTCGGAAGTCAACAACAACTAGCAACTGCTTATATTACCGCATTTATATATAATAATTGTAAACAAGTAGCGACTGCTTATATCACAAAATCTAATGTGTTGGGGTGGTATTGTTTACTTAAATAAATGCTTATCTTTTGTATTTATAAAACAATTATTATTCTTACTTAAAAATTGTGAGTGTGAGTTTACGAGTTTGATTCTATAACGCTTTATACAACCAAATGTACGTATAAAATTTTAGAACACATTATATCCTAGCTTTTTCAGTATCCCGCTGCAACGCGCGGGTGATGTCTACTCGTTAGTAACAATAGATATTTGTTGGGAACAAATGTCGGTAATTAGAAATAACCAAAATTCTGGTCGCAAATCAGTTCAAATAGCTATCTGGACTGAAGTTAATCTCGCAAATGCCCAATATTCTAATAGATAGTGACAAACTCTATATATAAGTGGCTAATGGCGACACCATCAACTCTAGCAGCCAAGCATCCAAGACCCTGAATGAAAAAGAAACAAAAATAAATTTTATAAAATATTTACACATAAGAAATTATCAGCTTTTATAATCTTACCAAATCTTAAAAGGATATTTTATATAACAGAACTTTCTTGAGTTTAATGTTTTAAAAAATACCAGATATATATAGTGAAATTGGCTTGTAATAATCACACCTAGACCTTATTGGCCATTAATAATCCCACCTCAGAATATTCCCCCCACCAGTCCCACCTTTCACCTATTTTTCCTACAATGGTCCCCTGTTAAAAAAACTTACAAACAGATTTTCTAAGGCTTTTGATTAGAACGATGATACAAGTCCATTGATGTAAAACTTTCCTCGAAACGGTGCTCCAAACGATGAAAACGGCGCTTCAATTCGGGTGTTTAAATTTTCAATTAACCAAAATCAAGTCATTTGTAGCACCATTTCGAAGTAAGTTTTACATCAATGGACTCGTATCATAGTTCTGATCAAAAGCCCTAAAAATCTGTTTGCAAATTTGAAAAAAACTTAACTCCGTTAAGTTTTTTTAACGGGGACCATTGTAGGAAAAATAGGTGAAAGGTGGGACTGGTGGGGGGAATATTCTGAGGTGGGATTATTAATGGCCAATAAGGTCTAGGTGTGATTATTACAGGCCAATTTCCCATATATATATAAGAGCTATTTAGTAAATATACGGGCCGTATAATGGTATACGGCCCGTATACAAGTAACATATATATATATATATATATATATATATATATATATATATATATATATATATATATATATATATATAGGGTAATGTTCATGCGAGAACCACCTTTATTGCGAGAACCGCGAGAATCAATGTTAACACAACCTAAAATAGCTAAAAAAATCTAAAAAAACCTAACCCCACCCCCACCCCCACCCCCACCCCCAAGCTAAAATGCTAAAATCTAAACTTCCAAAAAACCTAAAAAAATAACAAAAAAACACACAATTTCTTTTTTTTAATATTTTTTTCATTAAAATTGCTACTTTTAGTAGCAAAAAAAAAATTTAAATTTTTTTTTAAAAAAAATTTTATTATTTTTTTTTGCTACTAAAAGTAGCGATTTTTTTTTATAAAAAATGTTAAAAAATAAATTTTTTTTGGTGTTTTTTAGCTACTTTTAGGTATTTTTTGTTGTGTTCACATTGGTTCTATAGGAGAAGTATTTTTGATCCGTTTATATATATATATATAGGAGAATTATCCGTTAGGAACCACCCTTTATTGCGAGAACCGCGAGAACCAATGTGAACACAATAAAAAATACCTAAAAACACTCAATTTTTTAAATATTTTTATATTAAAATCGCTATATTTCGTTATTAAAAAATTTTAAAAAAATTAAAATTAAAAAAAAATTAAAATTTTTTTTAACATATAAAATATACGGCCCGTATAAAGTGTCGTATACATTATATACGACCAGACAAAAATCTTATTCTCACATGGTGTATACGGGTCGTATAAGGTTATACGATCTGTATAGAATAAAGTCAACTGACAAAGGCTGCTGGCACAACCTTTGTCAGTTGACTTTATTCTATACGGGCCGTATAATATACCATGTGAAAATAAAATATTACCATGTGAAATTATTAACTCCCCTTAATTAATTTATGTAAGGCCCAAAATTTTTCTTTTAAATTATTTAAATAACAACGTACTTTTTCTAACGAAATTTGGGCATGACCCGTTTGTAAAAGGAGCGGTTCCCTGTTTTTCATATTCAAATTATCATTTAACATACGCTACGTTTCAAAAGACATAATGTACTACATCAAAACGGACCTTGGTTTCACATACGAAACCATCATGCTAAGGCACTTACAACCGACTAAGTTTTAAAAAGGCAAACAAGATAAAACTTAAGTTTTTAACTACTAGACATAACTAAAGAGACAAAACATATTAACATTGTCTTCTTTACAAAAGTTACGGAATGCATGACGAGCTTGAAGTGTGTTCGAACCGGGCGAAGCTTGATAGCTAAACTTGAGATTTACCTACATTGCCACCACAAATAAACTTTATTAGAACTAAAATTCTTTCCTTTAACTCAAGATTTCAATCCACGGATTTATGGTCGATATGACACCCGCGAGCTTGCAATTTACTAAATACTTTCATTCTTGCACATAAGTATGTTCCAAATGGAACTTCATACCATTCCTTTCATTCTAATTCTTTGACCCGTTCCAAAAAGGGTCCACACAAATACTTTTTCATACTCAATTCAATCCGACACATTTTATGCTAAATCAACAATATAATAAAATCATAATTGTACAAGTAGCGTACCTCGGTCTTGATTTCCTTCTTGCTGTGTGCGACTCGAACTCTCCTCCTTTATCCCTATACATTAACATGTTTACATTAAGATCTTTTCATTCCATTCTTACTTGTCACTACTACTTTTGGGATAAAACATCATAACTCAATATAAGTGTTATGTACATACTTAAGACATGATCATCATATATGTGGTTCAAGTCAAAAGTGCAGAATTTCTTGTTGAGGCATTTTATCGAACACTTGGCGTGTGTACTACTAACAATGCATCATGTACAAGTGTTCAATTCATAATCCTACTAGTTCTTATCATAATTCAACAAAATCATAAATTTCACATAGGTATTCATCCTTTTAACAACCTATTTATCAAAGATACAATTCATGCATGTTTTCATCACAACATTCTAACAATTGCTACTCCTACACATTAATCATTCATCATCATCCATTTCATACAATTGGGTTTTTCCTACTTAAAGCACTAAGTTGAGTAATCTCAACATAATTCTTGTCCTATAGTGTTAATCTAACTGAAAATCATTCAATTTCTCATATATCTTCAAGATTGGGTAAAACCCACTTTCTTCATAATCACCAAATCACAAAATTCGACTTACCGTTTGTTAAGAAAGGTTAGATGGTCGAGAATTGAGTTTCATGCATCAACTAAACCTTGAAATCCCTTATCAATTGCTGGACTTTTGATCAACTAGGGTTTACCCCCTTTTTCCTCCTCTGATCGTCGAACTCAAACACACACCCAGGTGTGTGTTTTTTAGTTTTGTTATTTCTATAACATACCTTCCCATTTTACCACATTTAGCCCCCTTATAATTTGTATTGGTTTATTTTTAGGCATTTTCCATTCTTTTTCACAAGTTTAGTCTCTCTAATTACTTAGATTGTTTATTTGTCATATAACCTTCCTTCTAATCAAGTTACTAATATAAATACTTAACTAGGTTAAATATAACATGATTAGACATTTTAGTTAACATAAATGATTTGCATGTTTTGGGGTGTTACAAGTCTACCCCCCTTAAAAGAGGTTTCGTCCCCGAAACCTTAATACGTACCAAATAATGTCGGGTAGAGCTCCCTCATTTCATCTTCTAACTCCCATGTAAGATCCGATCCTTTCCGATGTTGCCATTGCACCAAGACTTGCTTTATAGTTTTGTTCCGAAGGTGGGTTACCTTGGAATCCTTGATAGCTATCGGTCTTTCAATGTAATTCAATCTTTCGTCCAATTCAATATCGTCAAGGGGCACATATGCCGTCTCATCCGCTAAGCACTTTCTCAATTGCGATACATGGAATGTGTCATGTATTCCATCTAAGGTTGGCGTTAATTCCAACCGATAAGCTACCTTTCCAACCCGGGCTAAAATCTTGAATGGCCCTATATAACGAGGACCTAGCTTTCCCCGCTTTCGAAAAGGGATTATACCTTTCCATGGGGTCACTTTCAATAACACATGATCACCTACTTGAAACTCAATAGGACGTCTTCTTCGGTCTGCATAGGCTTTCTGTCGATCCTGAGCCGCCTTTAAACGGGCTCGGACGAGTTCGATCTGCTCATTAGTCTTGGCTATCACATCGTTGGGCGCAATTTCTCTTTGCCCCACTTCTTCCCAACAAATGGGAGTTCTACATTTCCTCCCGTACAACATTTCATACGGCGCCATTTGAATGCTATTGTGGTAGCTATTGTTGTACGAAAATTCCACCAAAGGCAAGTGGTCATCCCAGCTCCCCCCGAAATCTATAGTACACGCTCGTAGCATGTCAATAAGTGTTTGAATGGTTCGCTCAGACTGACCATCCGTTTGGGGGTGGTAGGCGGTGCTAAAATGTAATTTTGTCCCCATACTCTCATGGAAACCTTGCCAATATCGAGATGTGAATCGGGTATCTCGATCTGACACGATAGATACAGTGACTCCGTGTCGAGATATTATCTCGTTAACATAAATCTCCGCCATCCTTTCAGAGGAGAATGTCTCCCGAATGGGTAAGAAGTGCGCGCTCTTGGTGAGGCGGTCTACGATCACCAATATAGCATCGTGACCTTTCCTTGTCTTAGGAAGCTTAGTCACTAGGTCTATCGTCACTTCTTCCCATTTCCATACCGGAATCTCTAACGGTTCCAACTTTCCATATGGTTTCTGATGTTCTGCCTTTACCTGTAAACAGGTCAAACACCTTGCAACATACTTGACGATATCACGTTTCATACCGGGCCACCAATAACTTTTCTTCAAATCCAAATACATTTTTGTAGCTCCGGGATGAACCGAAAATCGGGATTTGTGAGCTTCTTCGAGTAACACGTTTTTTTGCTTCACTAAACCGAGGTATCCATATCCGGCCATACATTGTTTTAATTCCACCGAATCTTTCTTCTAATTTATTCACAAACCCCTTTGTTCTTTCCTTTCTTGAATCCATTTCGCTCAGCGACCTGATTTGGGCTTCCTTAATCATTTCGAGAAATCGAGGTGTAACCACCATCTTCATGGACTTCACTTGAATTGGAGGCGGATAGTCCTTTTGGCTCAGGGCATCGGCCACTACATTTGCCTTGCCCGGATGATAAATGATTTCACAATCATAATCTTTAAGAAGTTCTAGCCACCTTCGTTGCCTCATATTTAAATCTTTTTGCTCGAAAAAGTATTTAAGGCTTTTGTGGTCAGAATAAATTGCGCTTTTTATACCGTATAAATAATGCCTCCATATCTTCAAAGCAAACACTACCGCTGCTAACTCCAAGTCATGGGTTGGGTAATTACTTTCGTGTGATTTCAATTGCCTTGAAGCATAGGCAATGACTCTACCCCTTTGCATCAAAACACATCCCAACCCTTGGTGTGATGCATCAGTAAACACCACCAAGTCTTCCGTTCCATCAGGTAAGGTTAGTACCGGGGAGCTCGTCAGCTTTTCCTTCAAAGTTTGAAACGCCTTTTCTTGATATGTACCCCATGCAAACTTCTCATTCTTCTTGGTTAACTTGGTCAACGGCAGGGCCAATTTAGAAAAGTCTTAAATAAACCTCCTATAATAGCCTGCTAAACCCAAAAAGCTTCTCACTTCACTTGGGTTCTTTGGAGGTACCCATTTCATAACAGCTTCCACTTTTAACGGATCCACTAAGATACCATCCGCATTAATCACATGACCGAGAAATTGTACTTCTCTAAGCCAGAAAGCACATTTAGAGTATTTCGCGTACAATTTCTCCTTACAGAGCACTTCAAGAATTTCGCGCAAATGACATGCATGTTCGGCTTTACTTCGGGAATAAACTAAGATATCATCAATAAACACTATAACGAATTTGTCTAACATGGCCCGACAAACTCGATTCATAAGGTCCATGAACGCGGCGGGTGCGTTCGTTAACCCAAAGGACATTACTATGAACTCGTAATGTCTGTATCGCGTTCTAAATGCCGTCTTCGCCACATCCTCATCCCGTACCCTTAACTGATGGTAACCGGATCGTAAATCAATTTTTGAAAACCAGCTTGCCCCTTGTAACTGATCGAAGAGATCATCGATTCGGGGCAACGGGTATCGGTTTTTCACCGTCAGCTTATTCAACTCTCGATAGTCGATGCACATGCGCATCGAACCATCTTTCTTTTTGACAAAAAGTACAGGCGCACCCCAGGGCGATACGCTCGGGCGTATAAATCCCTTGTCGAGCAATTCTTGTATTTGAACCATTAACTCCCGCATCTCAGTTGGGGCCAACCTATAAGGAGCTTTGGCTACAGGTTTGGCATCGGGCTACAATTCAATCTTAAAATCCACCTCACGTTCTGGTGGAAGCCCCGGTAAATCTTCCAGAAATACAACAAGAAACTCGTTCACAACTTCAACCTCTTCCATCTTAGGGGTATTCTGATTAGTATCCACCACGTAGGCTAGAAATGCTTTGCTTCCATTTCGTACATACTTGAATGCTTGGACTATAGAACAAAGTCTCGAATTGACATTCCTTTCCCCTTGTATACTCACTCGTTTTCCTCCCGGTGTTAACACATGAATTACCTTTTTCTCGCATTGAATTTTGGCGTGATGTTTGGCTAGCCAATCCATGCCAACTACAACCTTAAATTCTCCCAATACCATGGGAATAAGGTCAATGGCAAACTTCTCGTCTTCAATGGTAATTTCACAATTTCTATAAACTTCGTGCAACAAATAACTCTTACTATCCGCTATCTCTACTTCTAATGGCACATGCATTCTTTCGATTCTAAAAGAGGGGTGTGACACTAATTCACTTGATACAAAAGATCTATTGGCCCCAATATCAAATAACACGTACGCAGGCATCAAGTTCAATAAGAATATACCTGAGACAACATTCGGGTGGTCCTTTGCTTCTTCAGTCGAGATCTGAAACATCCTTCCCTTAGCTCTTGGGGCTTCCTCCTTTCTTGCTTCCTTATCGGTTTTCTGTTGAAGCTTGGGACATTCAGCCTTAATATGACCTGGTTGGAAACAGTTATAGCACGTTCTGGTAGGATTTGGACATTTATAGTATGGATGTCCATCTTGACCACAATTGTACCAGCCCTTCTTCCCTTTTAAACACTCCCCCGTGTGTAACTTTCCACAAGTTTTGCATTTTGGAATGCTACCCTTCGCCTTATCCTTCTTGCCCTGATCTTGAAATTTCTGTTTCTTTGACGGACTCTAGCTGGGAACATTCTCAGACACTCTCTTCTCACCTCTTTCTGCCTGCCTTCTTAGTTCAATCTCCCTATCTCGGGCTAAGTTAATGAGCTCATTCAAGGTTTCACATTTAGCGGGAATTATGAACTCCCGATATTCAGCCTTCAACATACCATGATAGCGGTTTATCTTCATTCTTTCCGTTCCCGCTATTTCTTTACAGAATTTCAGCTTGTCAAGAAAAGTGTTGGTGATTTCATCAATGGTTTGGTCTTTCTGATAGAGATGTAAGAAATCTTCTTGGATCCTGTCAATGGCAGATTGCGGTCAGTGGTACTTTAGAAAAGGTTCCTTGAACTCTTGCCACGTCAAGACTTGAACTTTGTCCTCCCCAATCTCTTTACTATAAGCATCCCACCAATCTTTAGCTTGGAGTTGCAACAAACCGGTGGCAAACATCACTTGATCCTCCTTTTCACAATGACTCCTTACGAACACCGCCTCAGCACTTACAATCCACCTTTGACATGCTATAGGATCAATTTCTCCTTTGAAAGGTAATGGGTTACACGCCATAAATTCCTTGTATGTGCATTTACGAGTTCCTTTCTTTCCTTGCATTTCTCCTAGCATCCCCTTCAACTCGTCCATCTTACTTGCCATCATTGTTTCCACCACTTCCAACACATGGCTTTCAACTTCTTGGGCTAATTGAGGAATATTTGCCCGCATTGCCTTTCCAATCTCTTCCGAAATCATAGTTTTCAGTTGTTCTTGTTGTGTCGCTTCATCCTCATTCGTATCCGCCATCTACACATAAACATCATTCTTTATTTCAAGCATTCATTCATCCTTTCCATCACATAATCATACTAGTAATACATAACTTCCTTTGAAGGCTCCACATTCATACATGTTACCATTCTTTATAGTCTTATTATAACATTTTTAATACTTCCCGTGTGATAAAAACATGAAATAAATCAACCATTTTAAAATGGGCTGAAAATGGTCCCCACCGTAAGTTACGGTGGCTACCGTAACTTACGGTGGCGTCTTTTTCCTTACGGTACAAACCTACTGTCTTACGGTGGCCAAGTGTCCCAGGGGCTACCGTAAGCTACGGTAGCCACCGTAGCTTACGGTGACGCCCATCATGCTATGGTCGATTTTTATATTTTTGCAGCCATTTTTCCGTCCCGTCCTAACCCAAACTGATCCATTTCATCCCACACTTTTCCACATCATCCCGTAACAATTCCATAACGTTCCATAACCAAATTATTCGTAATGCAAAACTCAAACTTTAAAGGTACTTACTTGCTTCGCGCCGCGGAACGAACACACACTTCGCACGAGCTTTCGGTTTGAGTTCAAGCATCTGATGCTTGAATCCCTCAAACCTAGGCTCTGATACCAACTTGTAAGGCCCAAAAATTTTCTTTTAAATTATTTAAATAACAACATACTTTTTCTAACGAAATTTGGGCATGACCCGTTTGTAAAAGGAGCGGTTCCCTGTTTTTCATATTCAAAATATCATTTAACATACGCTACGTTTCAAAAGACATAATGTACTACATCAAAACGGACCTTGGTTTCACATACGAAACCATCATGCTAAGGCACTTACAACCGACTAAGTTTTAAAAAGGCAAACAAGATAAAACTTATGTTTTTAACTACTAGACATAACTAAAGAGACAAAACATATTAACATTGTCTTCTTTACAAAAGTTACGGAACGCATGAAGAGCTTGATGTGTGTTCGAACCGGGCGAAGCTTGTTAGCTAAACTTGAGATTTACCTACATTGCCACCACAAATAAACGTTATTAGAACTAAAATTCTTTCCTTTAACTCAAGATTTCAATCCACGGATTTATGGTCAATATGACACCCGCGAGCTTGCAATTTACTAAATACTTTCATTCTTGCACATAAGTATGTTCCAAATGGAACTTCATACCATTCCTTTCATTCTTACATTCTAATTCTTTGACCCGTTCCAAAAAGGGTCCGCACAAATACTTTTTCATACTCAATTCAATTCGACACATTTTATGCTAAATCAACAATATAATAAAATCATAATTGTACAAGTAGCGTACCTCGGTCTTGATTTCCTTCTTGCTTTGTGCGACTCGAACTCTCCTCCTTTATCCCTATACATTAACATGTTTACATTAAGATCTTTTCATTCCATTCTTACTTGTCACTACTACTTTTGGGATAAAACATCATAACTCAATATAAGTGTTATGTACATACTTAAGACATGATCATCATATATGTGGTTCAAGTCAAAAGTGCAGAATTTCTAGCTGAGGCATTTTATCGAACACTTGGTGTGTGTACTACTAACAATGCATCATGTACAAGTGTTCAATTCATAATCCTACTAGTTCTTATCATAATTCAACAAAATCATAAATTTCACATAGGTATTCATCCTCTTAACAACCTATTTATCAAAGATACAATTCATGCATGTTTTCATCACAACATTCTAACAATTGCTACTCCTACACATTAATCATTCATCATCATCCATTTCATACAATTGGGTTTTTCCTACTTAAAGCACTAAGTTGAGTAATCTCAACATAATTCTTGTCCTATAGTGTTAATCTAACTGAAAATCATTCAATTTCTCATATATCTTCAAGATTGGGTAAAACCCACTTTCTTCATAATCACCATATCACAAAATTCGACTTACCGTTTGTTAAGAAAGGTTAGATGGTCGAGAATTGAGTTTCATGCATCAACTAAACCTTGAAATCCCTTATCAATTGCTGGACTTTTGATCAACTAGGGTTTACCCCCTTTTTCCTCCTCTGGTCGTCGAACTCAAACACACATCCAGGTGTGTGTTTTTGAGTTTTGTTATTTCTATAACATACCTTCCCATTTTACCACATTTAGCCCCCTTATAATTTGTATTGGTTTATTTTTAGGCATTTTCCATTCTTTTTCACAAGTTTAGTCCCTCTAATTACTTAGATTGTTTATTTGTCATATAACCTTCCTTCTAATCAAGTTACTAATATAAATACTTAACTATGTTAAATATAACATGATTAGACATTTTAGGTAACATAAATGATTTGCATGTTTTGGGGTGTTACTATTTAGCATTTATAATTAGTTTATTTAGACATTTCACTAAATATATATTTTTAGACTATATGGTGCAGTGGATAAGGACAATAGGGCAAATCCCTGTAACGTAGATGTCACCTTCCAAAGCAAGAGTTCGTCAGCGCTGCTTGGTCCGTTTTTCGGACTTGGTCGGTTTTTGGGGTAACTGGAAGTTCGAGTTCGCCAGCGCTGCTTCGGTTGGGCTCTCTGGAGGTTTGATTTGGATCTGGGATCCCAACATCCTAAAGGTCGAGTCAGTCATCCAGAAAAGGTTCTACCTTCTCATAAAAGGAACTATGGCTGGCAGTGGGGATCAGGTCAACCTGGTTAACTTCTATGCTCCTTAGAAAACAGTGGATAAGATACAGCTTTGGACAGAATTATCAGGTATAATCAACCCTTCAGAAGGTAAATGGGTTATCGTTGTGGACTTTAACGCAGTTAGATCCCCAGAGGAAAGGAAGAAGTCCAAATTCAAGCACATTTGTGTCGACAATTTTAACAAATTTATTTTCGACAGTGATTTGCTTGAATATCCTATGCAGGGACGAAAGTTCATTTGTATAAGGGATAACAGAAAGAAACTGAGTAAGTTGGACCGGTTTTTTGGTTTACCCGAATTTTTTTAACAAGTGGCCTTCGGCGTGTGTGAGAGTTTTGCCTAGTAGATTCTCGGATCATTACCCGATTGTTTTAGAATTGGTTGACTTGAAATTTGGGCCTCGTCCTTTCCGTGTCTATAGTTCCTGGATTGGGAAACCGGGCTTCGAGGAAGCTGTCAAGGCTGCAGTGGAGGGTTTTGTTCCCTTCGACCCCCTTGATTCAAGTCTTACCTCCAAGTTCGCTCAGATTACATCATTTTTAAAGACTTGGGGGGACGAATTCATTGCAAAGGAAGGTGAGAAGGAAAGAACGGCTCTATCGGAATTAGAACAGTTGGAGAGGGATGTGGAATCGAGGGAGCTTACAGAAGAGGAGGAATGGATAATGGCGGAAAATAGAAGAGTCGTTAGAGAGCTTGAGAATAGAAAATCCATGGATCTCAAACAAAGAGCACGTCTGAAGTGGGCTATAGAGGGTGATGAAAATTATAGTTTTTTCCATGCTATGGTTAATAATAGGAAAGCCACCAATTCGATTCATGGTCTCAGCATAAACGGTGAATGGTGCACGAAACCCTCTAAAATAAAAAAACAGGTCCTTTCGTTTTTCCGTGAGAGGTTTAAAGAATCTTCTCCTAATAGACCCAACGTTATCTACAACAACTTAAACAATATATCGGAAATCGAAAGGAACTTTTTGGTTGAAGCGTTCACTGAAGAAGAAATCAAGGAAACCGTTTTTGATTGTGGGGATGATCGGGCTCCGGGCCCAGACGGGATGAACCTTAGATTCATAAAAGTTTTTTGGGAACTTTTCAAAGATGATTTCACTCGTATTTTCACTTGGTTTCACCAATACAGTGAGATCAACCTTGGGAGTGGGGCTTCTTTCATCGCTATCGTCCCAAAGATTAACGATCCGATTTCGCTCAACAATTATAGGCACATTAATTTGGTTGGTGTTATAAGCAAGGTCATCTCCAAAGTTGTCACCAATAAGATGAGGAAGGCTATGGACGGTATCATCTCGGACGCTCAATCGGCTTTCTTAAGAGGTAGATGTATTTTAGATGGTCCCCTCATTGTCAACGAGCTTATTACTTGGAGTAAAAAAAGGAAGTCTAAGGCGTTTATTCTTAAAATTGACTTTGAGAAAGCCTACGATAACATGAATTGGAATTTTGTTGTTAGTATTCTTCAACAAATGGGTTTCCCGAACAGGTGGTGCAATTGGATAATGGGAATTCTTAAGTTGGCTAGTTCTTCCGTTTTGGTCAACGGGGCTCCCACTTTCACTTTTAAGTGTGAAAAAGGAATGAGACAAGGGGACCCGCTTTCTCCTTTCTTATTTCTGGTGGTGATGGAGGCTCTTTCTTGTATGATCAACAGTGCGAGGGAGGGAGGGGTCATAAAAGGTATCACTACTCCTAACAATGGGCCGACCATTACCCATCTCTTGTACGTGGACGATGCTATCATGGTGGGGGAATGGTCTAAGTTAGAAGTCGTTAATATTATGAGAGTTCTCCGCTATTTTTATATTTGCTCAGCCCTAAAAATCAACATAGACAAATCTTATTTATATGGTATTGGAGTGGATTCGGCCGAGAGTGAGGAAATGGCTAATGAGGTGGGGTGTAAGGCGGATAGTACGCCTTTCAAGTATCTCGGGTTAAAGGTTGGAGCCAACATTAACCGAATTAGTAATTGGAAACCGGTGTACGATACTTTCCGAGCTCGTCTTGCCAATTGGAAATCTCATCTCTTATTCGATCGGGGGTAGGGTTGTTATCATCAAATCGGTTTTGGAAAGTCTTCCAACTTATTATTTCTCTTTCTATAAAGCTCCTAAGAAAGTCATATTAGATTTGGAAGCCATGATCAAGAAGTTTCTTTGGGGTGGGGGGGGGGCATAGAAGAAAGGAAAATGCATTGGGTTGCGTGGGATCGAGTTTCGCGTCACAAGAAAGATGGAGGTCTAGGCTTAAATAAACTACAAGAGGTTAATATTTCTCTTCTATCGAAATGGGGATGGCGATACAAAACGGAGAAAGACAATCTTTGGAAAAAAGTCACTCAACGGGGTTTGGAATAATATTGCTAAGATATTTGTTAACATTAAGGCTGTTGGGTATGCTTTAAGGAACTATATTAAAGGACTGGTCAGTAATGGAGAAGATATTGGTTTTTGGTTAGACACTTGGATCATCAACGAACCTCTCAAACTCAGGTTCCTGGAGCTTTTCAGGTTGGATTCGGAAAATAGGTGCACAGTTGCATACAAAATTCAAAGACAAGATTCCGAATTGGTTTTGATATGGAGCTGGAATGTTATATTTTCTTTAATTTTGTATGTATAGTTCATATTATGGTTATATGTATTCGTATCAAAATTATATATATTACGTGTGATACAAGAAACAATATAAAATATAAAAAATAATTCAAAATTAATTACAATTTTGTTCTTCGAACACAACCAAGCTCAATAATAACATATTTTCTTAAAAAAATCATTGGGAGGGTTTTTGGCTAGCTGGTGCCCACAAGAACAAGTTTTAAATCACCAATCAGTCGGAGGGTTTTTAACACATAGTGGATGGAATTCGACGATTGAAAGTATTTGTAGCGGGGTCCCAATGATTTGTTGGCCATTTTTTGCTGACCAACAACCGAATTGCTGGTGGAGTTGCAACAAGTGGATGATTGCCAAGGAGATCGATAACGATGTAAAGAGTGATGAAGTTTCAAAGCTAGTGATTGAGTTGATGAGTGGAGAAAAGGGAAATGAGATGAGAAGAATGCCATTGATTTCAAGAACAAGGCTAAGAAGGCATGCACCTTTCCATCTGGTTCATCAGTGGTTAATCTGGATAAACTGATCCATCTGCTACAAACTTCTCCAAAATAATTCATAGTATGTTTTTGATTCATGTTTTTTTATCTTATGTGTGCCCCACAATTTCTCAAAATGAATTCTATTTTGTGTGCTTAATACATATTGCTTTTCTTTACAAGAGACCTCCATAATTTTGTTTGATCATTACGACATATTCAATCATTGTGATGGAACGATCCAAACAAAGGAGAAGTACCATGAAATTATTGAAAAATCATGATCGAAACCTCATATATAATATCAATATAGCAACATACAGATTGTTACTAAATGTAAGCAATCAACAAACACAGATTGTATAAGAAAGAGAAAATAAAAATCATAAAACAAGAGAATAATTTGTAACAATAGATATTTGTTCGGAACAAAGATGATACAAGGGGAGTGGGCTATCGCAAATGTCGGTAATTAGAAATAACCAAAATCTGGTCGCAAATCAGTTCAAATAGCTATTTGGACTGAAGTTAATCTCGCAAATGCCCAATATTCTGATAGCTAGTGACAAACCTCCGTATATAAGTGGCTAATGGTGACACCATCAACTCTAGCAGCTAAGCATAGAAGACCCTGAATGAAAAAGAAACAAATAAATTTTATAAAATATTTACACATAAGAAATTATCAGCTTTTATAATCTTACCAAATCTTAAAAGGATATTTTCATTTTCACATTGATACAAATAGTTTTTTATATATCTGAACTTTCTTGAGTTTAATGTTTTAAAAAATACCAGATATAGATCAGAGCTATTTAGTAAATTGGTAATAAAGCATAACAATATGAGATTTGTTAAAGGTGTTACAAACACCTTGCGTGATTCATCGTACCTGATGAGGTTTGCCCGCCCACCATCATAAGTAGAGCAAAATCTAAGTGACTTTGATACCATTTGCGACACCTGACCTCTCATGGCGACTAATATTATTCGCTGTGCCCACTAAGATCTTACGGATTTATTTTTGGTTTTCGGGCAAAAACATTCCAGGAGATCTAGGTCACCAATCCCTGGATTACTCCCACATGAGAATGCTTAACTGTGAAGTTATCCACTTATCTACACGCATTGCACTCAATGTTGGCAGCGGAAGATTATCACATGTCTGATAATCATTATCATCCGAAATGGATCTATAAGGACTGGATGTGGATTCCATATTATCCTCTGTCTTGTACACGATAACCGGCATACACACACAAAACAGAACGGAAACTAAACTGAAATTGGATATTATGAAAATATCTTGGTAACTTGAAATGTTGACAGAGATTACATATATATATTCGGTCGGTTGGTGTGATAACCGCCACTAACTATATTAACATAATAATAAAAATAATAATAAATGTAAATATGCTAAGTTTATATTCTAACACCATCCCCTAAACTTAGCATCGGTAATGGCTCGTCCATAGATCTGTTTCCTGTCGTCGTTCTGTCGCTGATTCGTCCATAAACTTGTCATGATTCGTCCATAGATCTGTTTCCTGTCGTCGTTCTGTCGCTGATCTGTTTCCTGTCGCTATCCTTCTTCTTTTGTCGCTAACTGCCGTCGCTAAATCTGGATATCCTTTCTTCCTTTTTTGTTCCTGCCGTTTCTCCATCATTCTTTTCTGTTGATGCATGAATACATTCTCTAAAACAGAGACTTGCAATTCATGATTGTTTTCTTTAGTTTCTTGTTCTCTAATTCTTGATTCATCTTCCTTCGAACGAACGTCTTCTTCGTCATCCGCACGTTTTGCGAATTTCATACTTGGTATTTCATCTTTTCCCCGTATGGTACTCTTGAATGATACCCCGTCTGCGTGAATACTACGGCCCATACCATAGCCGTCTTCAACCCTTTCCCTTTCCGATCTTCGTCTTTCATTTACTTCATCGGAACAACGTTTGCATGACATCGTTTCCTGCTTCATTCTTGCAAACATTTGTGATCGCGGAGTTGTGCGATCGGGGTTGAATTCGTCTCCGTTTCCGTATCCTCTGTTTTGTTCTTCATCCGGTTGTGCCCGGAATCGTGTAATATCGATCGATTTTCTTCGATTTCCCACCGTGGCTCTGATACCACTTGTTGGGGATGAGAACTCATGTTTTCAGCGGAAGTTGTAGACATGGATACATTCATGTTCATGATTGATTGGAACAAATGAATGTCTAGGAATGAGAATTGTGAATGCAGAAAGTACAAAACAGAATCAAATGGACAATTCAAGTATAACTGAAATGTCTTGGTACCGGACATTGATTCCGGTGACATCAATTTATACTAAAACGTTTTGGCGGTTCGGGAATTTGGCGGGTAACTGTCCATTACAGTTATTTGAAAAGCTTTCCCGCTTATCCCTTGAATATTACATAAACTTATCATTAACTAACCTTATAAGTGTTTCTAAATATATAAGTATATCCGAATAACATATAAAACATAAACATAACTAGTTTAATAAATCTAACATAACCCCCCTTAAACTAGGTTATGTTTACGAGCTTGATCCAGTACGCTTCGATTTGCTTCATCCATTGCCCATTTTGCATAGTTGAAATTAAAACGCTTCCTTCGCTTTCCTTTATTCCAGTCTTCATCATCAACTCCTGCAAATAAGGCAACAGATTCCATTTCGACCGCATTTTGTTTGGCAACTCCTGCATTCTTCGAACCTTCTTGATGACTACTGGTAGATGTTCCTTCTTCCAAAACTGTCTTCTTATCCTGCATATTCTGTTGAACATGTTTGAAATTGTAGTAATATTCTAAGACGTCAAGATATGCGGCATATGTGGCTCTCATGTAGTCACCATCTTCATAATTGAATCCCATATCTTTGGCTATTGCAGGCCAAGTGTTCTCGGTTGTTATATTTTGATAACCACCGTCCATGGCCACGAGTAGATACAAACTCAGTAGATTAACTTTCCTCATATATGAATCCATTGGCGGAACCTGTCTAGTTCTTATTCCCATGTAATTGAACAAGAACCATTTAACCAATTCCTCAAATTTTGAATCAAGTATATGTTTATACTTGATGACAAAATCTCGATCGTCCAATAGATTCATAAAGGCTCTGCAATCTTCGAATTCTTTGAACTCCATAGCATTGACAATCATGATACTCCAATCTGTTTCTTGTGAAGACAGATTAAGTTCTTCGAAATAGGAATTCAAATAGCGTTGCTTGAATTCTTCATCAAGAACATTTTCTTCGATAATCTTTTGTTTCTCCTGTAAGCCTAACTCTTCTTCTCTTGTCATCCCACTCGTTTCATTGAACAAGTTATTCACCGGACAAGAAAACATCGGATAAATTCTACAAGTATCACCGGCCTTTTTGACCGTAAATCCTTGCAACGTCAATTGATCTAAACTAAATACATTTCGATCGAGTTCCGGTGAATAAAAGACGCTTTGAATTCTCATGTTTTCATTTCCGGTTTTTATTTCTATTGATCCAACCCCCCGTGTGAACAAAAAATTATGTTCACCAGTGCGTGTATCAACCCCGATTATATGTTTAATTCGTTTGAACACGTTTAAATTCCCGGCAATATGATGTTTAAATACAGAACTTACGTACCAAATGTCATTCCATAACCCTCCTTCGGTACCGACAACAATCATTTCCTGATGATTGTTGACATCTCCATCTTGTCTCTGTATTCCTTCATTTACTGCTTGCCGTATCAATTGTGTCGCTTCATTGGTTTCTTTTCTTTTACACGCGTGAATCTTGTGCCCCGGCTGTCGACAATAGTAACATGTCTTTTCTCTTAGATTTCGTTTGGTTTTTTTTCTTGCCTCATCCTGCAGTGTTGACAGGGAAGTAACGTAGAACTTGGTTTAATTTCTGTTTTGTTCATCTTTCCCAACACGGCTCTGATACCACTATGTTGGCAGCGGAAGATTATCACATGTCTGATAATCATTATCATCCGAAATGGATCTATAAGGACTGGATGTGGATTCCATATTATCCTCTGTCTTGTACACGATAACCGGCATACACACACAAAACAGAACGGAAACTAAACTGAAATTGGATATTATGAAAATATCTTGGTAACTTGAAATGTTGACAGAGATTACATATATATATTCGGTCGGTTGGTGTGATAACCGCCACTAACTATATTAACATAATAATAAAAATAATAATAAATGTAAATATGCTAAGTTTATATTCTAACACTCAAAACATGTTGCTGATATTTGAGATGAGAAATTCATTATGGCTTAGAATCTCTTTTGTCGACATAACAAAATAGGACGATGTGAGATTTGCCAAATTTGTCGTAGTATCCCTACCTTGCCCGGCATATGTGTAAAGATATCCCACGTTTTGTTTGAATCACCAACATGGTGATAAGTTTATACTTGGATTTTCATACACGGAGCTGGAGAGTAATAACAACATCGGGCATATTTTTTAATACTTTGGAGCTAGAATGTGATGATCAGGACACAGTCCTTGTAATATTGCCTTTTGCTGCAGTACAGGCACGTTGCATCTCCTTGAGAACAATATTGGCGATAGATCTCTACATTCCGTAAAATCAAATTTATGGATTGAAGATCCTAAATGCTTAAGATGGTTAGATGCCAACGTGCCATTATTGGTTGTTTATATGAATTTTGGTAGCATCACTATGATGACACCTTTATAACTAGTCGAGTTTTGTTGGGGTCTTGCTAACAACAATTATTCATTTTTATGGATTGTACGACTCAAACTTGTGATAGGTGTCAATGACAATGGTAATAAACAAAAAATGCAACTTTATTTCACAGAGATAAAGAAGAATTCGGATGAATATCCGATTACATAGATTATTAAGACTTGAGGATAATATAGAAGATAAAATTAATGCTTCTGGGTAGAACAAAAAGCCACTATATAAACACCATGGGGCGAATGATAAGCAAGGCAAGAATTAATCAAACTGAAAGGATCCGTAGGATTGATTTCCATTAACTATCACAACAAACATATATACAAAAAGGATTGCACCTACTCAGGAGAGAGTATCTCCTTGACTAAAATAGTTTATCACAATTATTAGGTAGTCAACATACGTTTAATTTTGAACTAATGATTGGCGCCTAATACCCCCTTCAAGCGAGCAGGTGGGGTCCAACAAGCTTGGATCGGAAAGGTTATGTGGCGATGTTTACGCTCGGCTCTTCTGTTTTGTTGCGTTGTGTGAGGACATGATAGCCTATGAAAAATGCCTTTTTGTTGAAAAGGATTTTGCACACTATTGTTTGTGAATTCCATTCCACGATCACTTTGAAATACTTTAATCATTAGTTCAGAACTCAAACATATGTAAACATGTGTTGACTACGTAATTATTGTAATAAACTGTTTTAGTCAAGGAGATATTCTCTCCTAATTAGGTGCAATCCTCTTTGTATATATGCTTGTTGTGATTGGTAACAGAAATCAATCCTACGAATCCTTTCATGGTATCAGAGTGGTAAGGCTAAAACCTATTTTTTTCTATCGCATCTCTCTTCCTTGAAAACTCTTATGTTCTTCCATGGCATGCTCTAACTTGTCCTCCTCCACCGACCCAACAAACACTCCCCTTCACACACTTCTCCATCTCATTACAATTAAGCTATCATCTTCCAACTACCTTCTATGGAAAAGCAGATTCAGTCTGTTCTTTCCTACCTCACTCTTCTCCACCATATCGAGGGCTCCACCACTGCACCATCCGAAACCATCACCACTGATCGAAAATCTGCACCAAATCCTGATTACCTCACGTGGAAAGAGGCTGACCAACGTGTCCTCCTTCTTCAATCCACTTTAACCGAAGAAGCAACGTCTGAAGCACTTGGCCACACCACAGCCCACCAGGTATTGTTGCTCTTGAACACGCCTATATTCACACATTGAAAGAATGCATACACTTCGTGACTTGCTCCATGTCCTTCAAAAAGGAACTTCCTTAGTCACGGATTTTGGTCGTAAATGCAAGCTACTGTGTGATCAGTTAGCTGCCATAGGTCACCCGGTTTCGGTAGAAGACAAGCATCATATCACTGGTTTCTATGTGGGCTTGGGTCATCGTTTGAAACATTCTCCACTGCCCAGAGAATCGTTCGCCCGTCTCCACCTTTTCATGATATTCTAGAGCAAGCAGAAAACTAAGAGATCTTTCTCCAAACTCTACACACTTTACTACCCAAATCGGTCGCTCATCACAGAGATCCTCTCGTGACTCGTCATCCTGTGAGATATTGTGTGGTTCGTCTTCCACTCGTGGCCGCTCGACCACAAACAGATGACCACCACACTGTCAGTTGTGTAGGAAAGACGGTCACTATGCAAGCTCATGCCCTAGCCTTGATAGTTATGCTCAACGGGCCACTCCTCTAGATGCCAACCTTGCTCAAGCATTTAACTCTCAATGCAACCTCAACCCGGATTGGACAGCCGATTCTGGTGCCACCACTCATACGCTTTGTTCCAAGGATGGCCTTGATGAAACTAACACCAACACGGGTAACACTTATGTAACTTTCGGTAATGGTCAATCGTTACCGATATCAAATATCGGTACTTCTAAATTGCATAACATACCATTACGAAATGTTCTTGTGGTTCCTAATATCACAAGAAATCTATTGTCAGTAAGTAGACTAACTAATGATTGGCGCCTATTACAAACCTTTGGAGAGCAGTGATCAGCAGCTGACATGAAAGAGACCAAGGTAAAAGTCGTGTACATGACTTTCTAATTTGCAGAAAAAACGCAAGATTAGGGGAAATACCATCTTGAAAGGCATACATGAACAGCTTCAATAAGTCCACTACAAGCCCAAGAATCTCAAATTTTAAGCATGAAGCCCAGCAGAGAAATAGACCCATATGCAAGACAAAAGAAATGAAAATGTTAGAAAAAAGCTTTGGATTCTGTTGCGCTTTGGCCAGTGGAATCACTGCCCCACTTTACTTGCATGAGAAACGAATTTGGTGATTTCTTTTGGGTACCAACGATTTAAGCTTGCAAGACTATCTAGCCATTTCTCTTGCATGATCAACAAATTCTTGACAACAATGTTGTAGATAAGGAGGTTTTGTTTGCCTGACCAATGACCATAACGTCCTGGGTTCGATTCCGAAAAGAAGGTTTTTTTTTTTCCTAGATTTATTGGGTTTTCTCCTAAATTGGTGTATAGTCATTATAGCCTAATGAAGATGGATATGATTAGGTGATTCCGCTGGTGACATGATGGTACTCTAGTAGTCCGTTAGTGATGCAAATTTGCCGTTAAAGAAATTGAGTTTGTTAAATAAAGTGACAAATTTACTACTTTCATTCACCAAACCATTTATCAAGTTCTTTGTAGGTAATTTGCATTTTCTAACATTTTAATTATTTATTTTCTCGATCTCACTTCATTAGATTTTTTTTTTAAATGATCAAGTTCTTTGTACTGTAGGTAATTTGCATTTTCTAACATTTTAATTATTTATTTTCTCGAGCTCACTTCATTAGATTTTTTTTAAATGGGTTTGAGGGTAACTCCTGATCCAATAGTTCAAGATCTTTTATTTTTGTAAAATGAACACATAGTGTTTCATTTGATTAAAAACTCTTTGGTTGATGATCATAGCACAATATAAACATAAAATTATTTAGAATACAAAATAAAAAAATTAAAAAACATTTGCCACTGAAATTTACCAACGAAAAAATGATAACAAATTAATCATGCGACGGATTTACAACCAGAATAACGGTCACAAAATTAGCGGCTACCACATATCCGGTCACAAATTGTAAAATCCGATAGGATCGTTCAATGATATCAAACTTTAACTTGTGAGAGTGCGGAAAACAATCACAAGCCGATTCAAGATCAAAACAAATATAATCTGAAACAATATGAATTAAAACAAACCGAGACTTGTATTCAATGATGAACAAAGACTGATACAAGACTCTTTTATGTTTTCGGCTAGTCCTTCAAGTCGCAATCAACTGATCAACCTCAACCAAATAGTTGAGGTTTGTTTAAATACTAAACACATGGACTTTTAACCTAGGCCCACTTGAAACCGGCCATACTAGCCCAACCCATACAAGTCGACCCAAAACATAAACTAAACAATTACAAAATCAACCCTTTAACTATGTCTACCTCTATGCATAAACCTTCAGGTTCCAACAATCTCCCCCTAGGTTTATGCATGGAGGTTCTTCTAACTTCGACTGTCATGATCACCACTCGCACTATCTTTGTAACCACCAAAACCCTTTCGATTGATATGCAGAATAGAAGCAACAGCAGCCGTCCAACCTTTTGCTATTTCTTCATATTTTTTTGTAGCTCTAATCTGATTACGAGCTAAAACTTCTAAGTCTTCATAAGCAAGATTCAACAAATAAATTTGATCCACCAAGCGAAAATTCACTTCATCATCACAAACAATCACTGCCTGTCCTAGACGCTCATCATAAGTCCAGAAATGTAAAGACTTCAAAGCACCTTTTGGAATCTTTTTCACCAACGGAATTGTCTTTTCTTTGTCAGTTACAGGCCAGTGCACAATCTTCATACGCTTGTTTGTGTATGGATCTCTAATCCCTTTAGCTGGTCTAACGAAGGACTCTGCCGTGCGCATCGAAGGAAAGTTACGAAGAACTTCCCTCTTCAATCTTTCAAAAAACATATATCCAGCACCTCCAGGCTTATCATCTACATAAGGTGCTTTAGACAAGTTTGTTAAATCAACCTTAGTAAAAGACTGAAACTGGCCTGGATGTTTGTACCGCTCGACAGGACCAACTTTTCTCGTTATCCACCATCTTTTGCGATCATGATCATATCCCCAGCTAACCACACCAGAACGATTTCCAACTTTATCATAGAGAGTTTCACCAACATCCATTAAGTGGTGAGTTGCATGAGCATCATCATCATCTGGATTTAAATTCTTGTTCTTCAAAATTACAAACTCCCTTTTCTTTTTAATTCTTTCCGCCTTCTCTTTGTCTGCTACTGGATTAGTAACTCTCTTGAAATATTGTTCCATAGCAGCACTTCTTTCAGCATCATCCTTAGCGAAAGCTTTTCTTCTGTTTTCAACATCAGTTGGATCAGAAAACTCTTGTCCAAACTTCTTTTCCAACTTTCCACGTAAATCATAAACCGTACTGAACAACAAACTAACATCTCCTTGAAGCTGTTCAATCTGTTGATCTTTCTTCACTATAGTATCTTCAAGTTGGATAATCTTCGCATCTTTATGAATTGAATCTTGCTCAAGCACAACCAGTCTTTTCTTCATCTCCCTCATGCTAATAAACTCATCATCATCACTTGAGTCATCATCAAATGGCATCCTCAATGGTTCTTCAGGTCTCTTACCGCTTGAACTGCTAGGTAGGTCATGAACAATTCTATAAGGACCTGCAGATTCAGAAATACCAAGTGACATAGTATCAACAACAGAATTAGTATCAACAGTTGTAGCTAGAACATCAGCAGTGGTGGTATCCATATCATTTCTTTGAGTATCAGCATCAAACTCAAAGATATCTTCAGTAGCGGTGGTGGTATCAGTGACACTTTTTTCAAAGTCGAAGTCATACAGACCATCATCATCCTCAGCAATATTAACGGATTGATCTTTGTTTTGCTCAACATACATTCCGAGTCGAGGATCCCTCCTTTTCCGCTTCAATGGCATGGAATCAGAATCCTTTGGGTTTTCACTAGGCTCTTCACTTGATACTGAAAGATCAGAAGGAGGATTTCCCATCTTATCAGTTACAGATTTTAACAGCAAAGCCAAACTTTCAGCAGTAATCACAGGTGGAACAACAGAAACAGCAGTATCAGCTTCAGCTTCAGGAGGAAGCTCTTCATCTTCTCCAGAATCACACATAATCTCAATGCCTTCATCGTCAGAGTCAATTGTTAAAATCTCTGTCTCAGGCTCATCTTCAATTTCCCTTTGAATGTCATGTTCTTCAGCAACTATGGCATTTGCAGACACATCTTTCACTGGAACAGGTTGCACTATAACCGGATTAACAACTGCATCTTCAGTCTCTGCAAATTGACCAAATTTCTCTAACGGAATTAATCCTTCAAATTTCTTTTCAGTGCCCTTCTTTGGAGTGAGAGCACCAAAACAAGCTGGACCCATAGGCTTCAACTCCAATGTGTCACCAGATCTCTCCAACTCTGGATAACGAGCATTAAAAATCATTTGTAAAAACCTTGGATACATGAGAAACTTGTCCTTTCTAACTCCAAACACATTCCTCTTCATCGCTTCCAAAATATACTTTGAATAATTGAAAGGCTCATTTGTTATCACACAGACAAGAGCAGCAGACTGAGTAATGTTCAACTGATCTGTGCCTCCTCTGTTCTCTGTCATACACAAAACAAACATGTGCAACAAAAGACGCCAATAAGGATGCACAAATTTCTTTACCAGAGGCGGATACTTTCCTTTGTAACTCAATCGAGGTAAAATTTCTTCCACAGTTCCAGCCGGAAGCTCTATGGAATCTGTTTCTTGATCATTAAACTGCAATACTTCTCTAATCACCTGCTTTGTCACAGTGACCTCCTTCTTTTGAATTTCAGCAACGATAACTCCCTTTCCTTCAACAAATTGAATCCTCGCACTTTTCCAGAATTCTTGAATGAGATCCTCATAAACAACTGGATTTTCTCGAAGTGCGTGAACAATACGGCAACTATTGAGACCTTTCATCAATGAAGTGTACAACTTCTTGTGTTTCTCCGGAGGAGGTGTTAAATATCCTGCTTGATTATGTGTTGAGATAAACTTCAAATCCATATTCTGCATAAAACACAAGTTCATCAGGAACATAAACATTCAACAAATACTTGAATCAAATTTCAAAAATTCAAACTTTAAAAACAATCAGAACAGATTAACAGCATCATGACTCAGATAACAAATTTAGACTTGAAATCGATACTGTTGACTCGAGACCATGAGTCGAGACCATGAGTCGAGACCATGAGTTCTCGAGTCGAGACCATGAGCTATTGAGTCGAGACCATGAGTCGAGACAAAGAGATCTCGAGTCGAGACCATGAGTCGAGATCCTGAAATTGCGACTCGTAATCACTGGTCTCGAGTCCTTATGTTATCTGAGTCGAGACCCCCACAAACAACTTTATCTTTTCAGATTTTAGATCAAAATCCCAAAAACACCCAATGATTTATTTGAAGATCAAAAGATATTCAAAACTAGGGTTCTTGGTCATCTTCAAATCTTCATCAGATCATCATCACATCTTCATAACATCTGCAAAACTTCAAACAAATCATCATCATACCTTCAAAAACGATGAATCAAGACCAGAAAGCTGAATATGATGAATCAAAACCGGAGAATCACGTCGGAAACACTAGTAACTTGTCGGAACTTTGTGAGAGAATATCAGAGGGTCTCGAGTGAGAAGTGAGGTCTCGACTCGAGACCTGTGTTTTATACTCCAAACCTAAGTAAATTGGGCCTGGGCCTTTGACTTTTTGGGCCAAGACCAACTGTTTAAACATAACCGACTTAAGGAATTTATTTTGATTAATTAATTAATGATAAAAATCCCTTTAATAAATCAGTTATAATTTTAATAATCCACTAAACCTTCTGAGCATAATTTACGAATGCAAAACCTAAAACAAAAATAAATAATAGAAACTATTATTTACAAAAATAAAATAGGAAATTTACAAAATTTCTCAGGGATCAAATCACGAGGTTTCGGGCTTGACTTCACTTATCAACACTGATCTACTACCGAATGATCTAGACAATTGCCAGTATATTTACCCACCTAAACTCATCTCCCTAGACCTTTTCCATATAACTGCCTGTAACAAATTTTATCATGTTTTGATTTCTTAACAATGAACACCCAAACAAATACTAATCAAATCTCGGAATTATAGACAACACACCCTATCATGCAAGTAGCTTCCCTACCACATATTTCACAAGTCCAATCCAGATCTCTGAAATCTTAACTAGGAATAGATTGAGAAAAGAACAGAATAGATCTTAAACAGATATGGTATAATATACAATATCAAATGAGTTTTTCTCAATTTGACATAGGTTTCTAGGGTTTCTTTTGGGCACTTGAGGGCCTCTTTCGGGTGTATAAATGATCTATAGAGCGACAACGTACAGCTAGGTCAGCATGTATCTGGATGCAGCAGAAGCTGACGTCTAGCACCTCCAGGTCAGCATATATCTGGATGCAGCAGAGGAGATACACGACTTTTTCAGAGAAGATTTTAGAGTCAGACCAAAATTGTGTGTATCGGGACAACATACAAGCATTCAAATAGAAATGAGCTAATTTCAAGTGATTTTCTTTCCTGAGGTCATGTACTATTTTAGTTCTGAACAGAAACAGCCAATGTTTCCAGTCTTAAGGATAGAGCCTACCAACACATCATACTAGAGTCAAACTATTTCGATACTGGTCTTACATGAGTCAGCCCTCTACCATAATGTGAAAATTCATTTCATTTCCCAGTCATGCAATGCCTCTTTTTGTATTTTTCAATTTTTAATGTTTTTTTATTTTTCAAAAAATTCTCCCCCTAAATTTGAGCATAAATAAAAACTACCTAAGAATAGAAAACTTTATGAACAAATTTACCTACAAATTAAAACAAAAACATGCTCAGTCAGTAAAACGGATCATTTTCAGAAAATCCACAAGCACTTGAAACTTCGAACTGCTGACAGGTTTGGTGAACAAATCGGCAGCATTTGCATCTGTGTCGATTTGCTCTAGTTTAATAAGACCTCTATCAAAGCAGTCTCGTATAAAATGAACTTTAATATCAATGTGCTTGGTTTTTGAGTGGAAGACAGGATTTTTCACAATCTGTATAGCAGCATCGTTATCACAATATATGGTAGTTTTAAGATAAGTCAAACCGTAGTCCTGCATGTGATGCTGCATCCACACCACTTGTGAGCAAGATGCCGAAGCTGCAACGTACTCTGCTTCAGCTGTAGAAATAGCTACCGTTTGTTGCTTCTTGCATTGCCAAGAAATGAGTCTGTCACCCAAAAATTGACAACCTGCCGAAGTGGATTTCCTGTCCTTGTCAGTGCCTCCAAAATTACTGTCAGAAAACGCAAACAGGTCAAAATTCGAATCCCTCGGATACCACAGACCAAACCTGGGTCGGCCTTTAAGGTACCGAAAGATTTGTTTAACAGCAGTAAGATGAGAAGTTTTAGGATTAGCCTGATATCGTGCGCAGTTGCAGACAGCAAACATGATGTCAGGACGACTAGTTGTCAGATACATCAAAGATCCAATCATGGACCTATAAAGTCGCTGATCAACAGGGGATCCTTCAGCATCTTCAGTTAACAACGGTCTTTCTGCCATTGGAGTTTCTGCCGGTTTAGCGTCTGTGAACTTGAATTTCTTCAGCACATCATCCACATATTTCCCTTGATGAATTAGAATGCCCCGTGAATCTTGCTTAACTTGTAAGCCCAAAAACAATGTCATTTCTCCTAGTGCACTCTTCTCGAACTTCTTTTGCATAACTCTCTCAAAATCTTTGCAAAGCTCCTCACTTGTAGACCCAAAGATAATATCATCGACATAGATTTGAACCAAAATTTGATCCTTGCCCACTCTTTTGATAAACAGAGTCTGATCTATTGTGCCTCGTGTGTATCCATGAGCCAGAAGATGTTCTGTCAGAGTAGCATACCAAGCCCTAGGTGCTTGATGCAACCCATATAATGCCTTGTCAAGCTTGTATGCATATTCTGGATGATCTGGATGAACAAAACCCGGTGGTTGCTCAACAAAAATTTCTTCCTTCACTTCTCCATACAAAAATGCCGTTTTGACATCCATCTGGTAAACAGTGAATCCCATGAAGGATGCGTATGCTAAGAAAATCCGGATTGCTTCAAGTCGAGAAACAGGGGCATAGACTTCATCATAATCCAGTCCCTCTATCTGTCTGAATCCTTGGACCACTAATCGTGCTTTATTTCGAACAATAACTCCTTCATAATCTTGCTTGTTTCTGAAAACCCAGCGAGTTCCAAGCTTGCGTTTTCCTTTTGGTAACTCCACAAGTTTCCATACAACTAGCTTCTCGAACTGATTTAGCTCTTCGTGCATAACATCAACCCATCCTGGTTCCTGCAACGCTACATCAATAGTTTTAGGTTCAATTTGAGAAATGTAGCTAGAATATAAGCACAAACTAATGATTCTTGATTGGCTTCTGGTCTGGATCCCTGCATTCACAGGGCCTATTACATTCTCAATAGGATGATTTCTTTGAACCCTTGTTGGAACGGCAAATTCAGGTATCGTCTCGTCTAGAGATGTGTGTATGTTGCTTGGCTCCCCCTCATTAGGTGCTACCGTACTGTGACTCATAGGAGTGGTAACAGTACATTCTTCAGGAATAGGATCAGCAAACAGTTCTGATCCAGCTGCATTAGTTGAAATTCCACTGGATTGTGCACCTTCAGGTGATTAATGAGACATTTGTTGAGGCAGAGGATGCTGTGTAAACACCATTCCCGGCGGATCAATGGTATGATGTCTGACACTTCCTTCTGTCCGTTCTTCTTCTTCAGTATCCCCAAAAGACAACGGTTGTTTTGGAATAGACACACCTGCATCTGAAAAATCACTTGACAAAATATTAAATGATTTAAACAATTCAGCATAATCATATAACCAATCTGGTCCAACTCTAGCATCCGTAGTGTTTTCTTCAAGCCATTCAATGTTGCACGACTCGACGACCTTTTTAGTGACTTTGTTGTATACCCTATAGGCAGAGCCTTTCGCATATCCAACAAAGAAACATTCGTCCCCTTTGACCTCAAACTTTCCATTAGAGTCCATAAGTAATAATACACATGGACATCCAAAGATACGAAAGTGTGAAACCGAAGGTTTACGTCCTTCCAGAATCTCATAAGGAGTTTTCATATGACGTTTATTTACTAAAGCATGATTCTGGACGTAACAAGCCGTGCTAACAGCTTCGGCCCAAAAGAAACTAGGAAGCTTCGAGTCAGCTAGCATAGTTCGTGCAGCCTCGATAAGAGTATGATTTCTTCTTTCAGCTACTCCATTCTGTTGAGGAGTTCGTGGTGCACTATACTGACGATCAATTCCTTTTTCAGTGCAAAATGTGTCCAAAGTAACATTCTTGAATTCTGTCCCATTGTCAGATCGAATAACCTTCACCTTGGTACTTGCTTGATTTTCAGCCAGAGTGATGAATTGTTTCACTAAGACTGCAGTTTCATTCTTGTGACTGAGAAAATACACCCAAGTATAACGAGAGTAATCATCAACGATTACAAGACAATAAGCTTTCTTGCCAATACTCAACACATTCACTGGACCAAAAAGATCCATGTGAAGTAATTCGAGCACTGCTTTCGTTGAGGGTGCAGGTTTAGCCTTATGAGGTTTTTGATGAGCTTTCCCTTTCGCACAAGCAACACATTCTTCAACCAACATAAAATCTTTTATTGGAAGATCACGTACTAGTTGACCTTTAGCCAGTCAGTTCAGATTCTTCATGTTCACATGCCCAAGGCGACGATGCCACAGTAGACCATCATGTTCTGAAATCTTCGAGAATAGGCAAGTAATTTCTTCACACGGTTTCTTGTTCATATCAATCACATAAGCGTTTCCTCGTCTCTCTGCTGACATTAAGAACCAATCTTCTGGAATAACAATACCCGGTTTAAGTACATGACATCCTTTCTTTGTAAAGTGAACTGAATTTCCTCGATCACAAATCTGAGAAATGCTCAACAGATTGTGTTTCAGTTCTGGAACATAGTTAACATTCTCGAAGCTTAAAACTTCGTTTCTTACTGTTCCTTTCAATGTGATTCTTCCTGATTCTCCTCCCGCAAATGAGACATATCCACCATTAAATTCCTTGACATTCACCAGTTGGGATAAGTCTCCTGTCATGTGCCTGGAACAGCCACTATCCATGTACCAGAGGCGCACGGTAGTCCTCCACAGCTGTTCCTGCACGATTAGCGGAATTAGTTAGATTTAGGAACCCAGCCCATAGTGGATCTGGGTTTTCCTTGTGCATCAATGTAAGTCACTCTCTGCCACACTAAATTGTCTTTATTTAAAAACTTCGAAATATTTCCAATGACAGAGTTTCGATAACATGTATGAGACGGATTGGATTGCATGGCCTTAGCTTTAAGTTTCCAATGCTTGTTTGACCAGTTAGAATTGAAGTTACTAAAGGCATTATGTTGATTTCTTCGAAAATCATTTTGTTGATTTTGATTTTTGCGTTTGGCTGCATTCCAATCTTGATCAGAAGGTTTAGTCTTGCGATAGTTGTTTTTCATTGTCTTAGTCTTTTCAGTCGTCATTGACTCTGAACAACGATATCGGTTAGACTTGACCTTCTGATCTTGCACAAACTTCCTCTTGTACGTTGCCCTTGGGAGTTGAACACAATTTCTGGCAATGTGGCCTGCGATACCACAGTTAAAACATGTTTGACGTTTCATTTTGTGAGTATTTTGAAAATTTTGACAAGATTTGCTTGATTTTGAATGATTTGGCGTTTTAGTTTTCTGAACATGTTTTGCTTGTGGTTGTTCTGAGCATTTTGGTGGCTGTTGATCTAATGACTCCTCATTTATCTCAATTCCCTTTTCTTCATTTCTAAATTCAGGTTCATTATTTGAACACGTAGAAGTCTCATCAATATGCATTTCCTCAACGCATTTATCATGTGAAACTAATTCAGGTTCATTATTTGAACATGTAGAAGTCTCATCAATATGCATTTCCTCAACGCATTTATCATGTGAAACTAATTCAGGTTCATTATTTGAACATGTAGAAGTCTCATCAATATGCATTTCCTCAACGCATTTATCATGTGAAACTAATTCAGGTTGAATTTCAACTACAGTTTCCAATGGGGTCCCACTAGATTCGACATTAGGGACACCCACTGAGACAGTTTCAGAAGAAGAATCAGGATACTCTTGATTTTCTTGAGAAGTCGTTTCAGTGGTTTCACTGAATGCGTCCTGAGGGACCTCACCTGTAACACTTTCATCAACCAAAGGGTTAGAAACATCAGATTCACAATCATTAACTGAAGAAAAACCATCATCAGACATATTGTTCAAAGGTTCAACACAAACATTATCAGTTTTGCCCAAAACATCAGGCTCACAAGACGAAACATAAGCAGAAAATGACGCAAATAAAGACCGACCAAAAGCAATAGCAGATTCAGGTTGTTCAAAATAATTTTCAGAAATATTAGTATGAACAACTGGTTCACTCCCAAGAACTTATTCATATTTTACTTCAGATACTTTATCTGCACGTGAAGACGAAATGTTAGGATCAATTGCGCCTTTAGAAACAAAACTAATTGGATCAGACTTCTGTTTCCCAACTATTTTTCCATTGAATGATGACTTATAGTTTTTGGGACCATAAGTCATTCGACTTTCATTTATCATCTCCTCCTTAGTCATAGGTAAATAAGTATAATTGTCATTATAAGGAGGAGGAGCCTTATTAAAACCCAACCCACAACCTTTCTTTTCCTTGTATGCGAGCTGTTGATCACACAAGTTTTTGACTAATTTGCTGGAAGAATCGAATTTTTTAATGTTTAGCTCATTTATATGATATCTATCTCTGATATCTTCGAGTTCTTTAGTCAAAATACATACTTTCTCCTGAGCTTCAAGAAAATGGGTTGTTTTTACACTTACATCATCTTTGAGTTTGATGATGTCTTTGCGCTGAGCTTCAATCTTTTCTTTATAAAGTTTTTCATTTTTAGATAATGTGAAGTTTTATTTTTTATATCTTGGTAATCCTGAATTAGCTCAGCATTATGTATTCTGTAAGCTTCAACCCTTTCCCTGCACTCAGGAGTACAGAAAACAGAAAGTACCTCTTCTTTGGTGAGACCTTTAACTGGAGCTGAAAGAATCTGAGTCATAAGAGCTAGATTTTCAGCAGTAGTCTCCTCCTCAGGTGCTGGAGCCTCATTCTCAGAAACGGAAACTTGATCATTTGAAGTCATGAAAGCAATGTTATTTGAAGCAGCTTGATTTTCTGGAGCTGAAATGTTCAGTCGCTCAATTTTAGAATTCCAATCAAAGTTGATGTTTGGCTGAACCACCAAGGCTTGTGCTAATCCCTGTGGTTGAGGACTTCCAGTAGCAGCACTATCAGTTAAACTTGATGTGGTCACAAGAGCTCTTTCACGATTAGGTGTTACAGGTTGGGCAGGAGTCTGTTCTCTATTCATTGGAGGCTTTGTGCAGTTTCGAGCATAGTGTCCTTCTTCGTGACAGTTGTAACAACGTAGTTTAAAAGGCACTGCAGACGCTCTTGTGAATGAAGCACCCCATCTATTTTTACCAGTTCTTTGCATAAACCTTGTTGCCCTGAATGCAGCCATAGCCATCTGCCAAGTGATATCCATTTCTTCAACATCATCAGGATGAATCTGATGTAAGTCATCGCCACACCATTTAGGAGGGTCAATTTTTCTTGCAACAAATGCATTCAAACAGTTGATAACGGAGGCTGCGATATCCAAATTTTCTTTAGACTGTTGTGTAAAGAAAGCAATCATCTCATTTTTCACAGTGGAAGCGGAAGCAGTAATGGAGGCATTCACAGCAGAAACAGAAGCAGCTGTTGAATGTGGAGGAGTAACTTGATTAGAGGACCCAGAGCAATAGACATTTGCTGAAGAGGGGGCAGTCTTAGCAGATGCAGCATTGCTAAACATTTGAAAACCTCCTTGAGATACAAGAGCTGTGTTATTGTCATTTGATGAAGTGGGAGCAACAGAGAATCCTGCGGCTAGCATGCTATTTTTATAGTTGGTTTCTCTTTGTTTATCATCTAATTCACAGGCTTTAATATGAGAGATCATCTCTGACAAGCTGCACCTAGCAAGATCTTTAGTTTTCTTGATCATAGCAACATGATGATCCCAGCTTTTTGGAAATGCATTTAGAAGCTGTCTATTTGTAGATGCATTTGATGTATGAATTTCTTCCATTTGCATTTGTGTGACTATCTTCACGAACCTCTGAATTTGATTATCAACAGTTTCACCATAAATATGGTTGAAGTTGTTGAAATTTTGTCTCAGCAGATTTCTTCGACTCTCCTTCATATCTTCATTCCCTTCGTAGACGTCGATCAAGGATTCCCACAGTTCTTTGGCGGATTTGCAGGTGCGAAAACCAATAGCAATGTCTGGACCCAATCCCATGGTCAAGTAGGACAGTGCTCTTTCATCTTCTTCAATTATAAGTAGATCATCTTCAGTATATTGACTTTTGGGTTTCTTTACTTTAACACCTGGTTCAGTGGAACTATCCATCATGATCTCCCTTGGTCCCCTTAAAATGCTTCGCCAAAGTTTATAATCTTTGACCTTCAAGTGTTGTTCAAAACGCCATTTCCACTCTGGGAAATCATTTGCATCAGTCAACCTTGGAATGCGTGTTGTGGTTCCAAGCTTTGAATCCAGTTCTTGTTGTTTGTTAAGGGCAGCCAAATCAACGTTATTTGTAGACATAATTAATTAATCAATTAATTATTTTAAGTCCAAAAATTTGTCAACAGCTCAAAGTCAAAGTCCAGGTTCAAATCCCGTTTCAAAGTTACGTTGCGAGTCGAGACCACGGTTGCGAATCGAGACTAAGAAGCAGACAACTCGAGACCACAGATGGTTGCGAGTCGAGACTAAATGCAGACAGCTCGAGACCGTAGTTGATTGCGAGTCGAGACTGAAACCAGACAAGTCGAGACCTTGGTTGATTGCGAGTCGAGACCAAAACCAGACAAGTCGAGACAGCTGATGGTTGCGAGTCGAGACCAGAACCAAACAAGTCGAGACCACTGGTTGATTGCGAGTCGAGACCTGCAAAACAAATATGAGATAAATCTGTTGACTCGTAATCCCTGATTTTCAGCACTTTTCAAAAATTCAAAGATATCGTAATCTTTGAATTTTCTTTGATCACCAAAACTCTGAGAAATCAGCTAACAATTTTCTGAAATCACACAAACCAAAATCAGTAATTTCTTTCGATAATTTCTAAGAACAGTTTGAAGATTGAATGTTATCGCTGCAAAACAAACACTGAAAAACCAGATCAGTAGTATAAGATGTTCTTGAATCCGAATGATATCAAAACCGAACCAAGATTGGTTTCTTGGCTCTGATACCAATTGTAAAATCCGATAGGATCGTTCAATGATATCAAACTTTAACTTGTGAGAGTGCGGAAAACAATCACAAGCCGATTCAAGAGCAAAACAAATATAATCTGAAACAATATGAATTAAAACAAACCGAGACTTGCATTCAATGATGAACAAAGACTGATACAAGACTCTTTTATGTTTTCGGCTAGTCCTTCAAGTCGCAATCAACTGATCAACCTCAACCAAATAGTTGAGGTTTGTTTAAATACTAAACACATGGACTTTTAACCTAGGCCCACTTGAAACCGGCCATACTAGCCCAACCCATACAAGTCGACCCAAAACATAAACTAAACAATTACAAAATCAACCCTTTAACTATGTCTACCTCTATGCATAAACCTTCAGGTTCCAACACAAATAGTGTTTCTATATTCCCACTTCAGGATTCATTTTGAAAATTTGAAAACGTGTTTAAACCATTTCAATAATTCATTGAAACACGTCATCAGTGGGTTTATTACGAATCTTCGCAAACTAATTTTTTGTTAGAAAATGTAATTATTTATAAAACAATGTTCTATATGTTTTAGTTATAAGTTTAACATATTCGGTGCAATATGGTATCAAATTTTCTTTTTCTATATAGTTCCGAGTTATTTAGTAAATGGGTATTTGGATACGGTTGTTGATTTTATTCCTACCGTGCCCGGTACACGTTTAAAAGGCATTCTGCCTTTTGTTAGAGTTGTCCATCCTGGTGATGAGTATATGGTTGGATTTTCGCAAAGGGAAATAGAGAGAGCGAAATCAGCATCGGCCATTATTTTCAACACTTTTGATGAGCTAGAATGTGATATTCTAGACACGCTCTCTTTAATGTTTCCACCTTGCCAATCTCTAGAACAATATTACTGATAAGTCTCTAAATTCCATCAAATCAAATCTCTGGATAGAAGATCCTAAATGTATAAAGTGGTTAGATGCCAAAGAACAACCATTATTGGTTATGAATGTAATTTTTGGCGGCATCACATCGATGACACCTCAACAACTAGTCGAGTTTTGTTGGGGACTTGCTAAGAGAAATTATTCATTCTTGTGGATAATACGACCTGACCTTGTGATTGGTGATTATGCTGTGCTTCTGCCGGAGTTTTTGGCGGAGACAAGCAGTAGAGGGTTATTGGCTAGCTGGATCCCACAAGAACGAGTTCTAAATCACCCGTCAATTGGAGGGTTTTTAACGCATAGTGGATGGAATTCGACGATTGAAAGTATTTCTAGCGGAGTCCCAATGATTTGTTGGCCGTTTCTCGCTGAGCAACAACCGAATTGCTGGTGGAGTTGCAACAAGTGGATGATTGCCAAGGAGATCGATAACGATGTAAAGAGTGATGAAGTTTCAAAGCTAGTGACCAAGTTGATGGATGGAGAAAAGGGAAATGAGATGAGAAAGAATGCCATTGATTTCAAGAACAAGGCTAAGGAGGCATGCACCTTTCCATTTGGTTCATCAGTGGTTAATCTGGATAAACTGATCCATCTGCTACAAACTTCTCCAAAATAATTCATATTTCATAGTATGTTTTTGATGCATGTGTTTTTATCTTATGTGTGCCCCACAATTTCTCAAAATGAATTTTATTTTGTGTGCTTAATACACATTGCTTTTTTTTTACAAGAGACCTCCATAATTTTGTTTCATCATTAGGATATATTCAATCATTGCGATGGAACGATCCATACAAAGGAGAAGTACCATGAAATTATTGAAAAATCATGATCGAAACCTCAAAGATAATATCAATATAGCCACATACAGATTATATAATACTCTAATTTTCAACATTCTTGTGCAATGAGAGTTGTAAGTTGTGCTTATTTGGTTTTTTTTATTTGTGTGGTTATACATGTTTGATTGGTGTGTGAGTTTATTTGGTACACATGTGTCTTTTCATTCCCCACCCTCAAAGAAGACAGAGAAAGAGAGCGTACATTAGAGAAAAAAGAGAGCTACGGAAGAGAAAGCGAGATCAGGAAGTGTCTCCGCTGACCGGTTCCTGGCACGTGAAGACGATGGCGGTTCAAGGGTCGGCAACCACCGTTCTGCGACCACCGTCCGGACTTCTTCGGCGACGTCATCTTGTCAGCCGGCACATCACAAATAGGTATCTTTTTGCCGTATCTCCCTAGCGACCACCGCCGGCATCATCATCATGGATCGCTAGATACTCATACGCGGATAGGGAGAGGAAGAGAGAGAGAGAGAGACTAAGGTTTATAACTCACAGAAAAGGCCTCCGTTAGCGTCCGGTAAGTTATCCGGGTCGTGCTACACGTCGGTACAGAGGAGGGCGATCCTCATGGTGGTGTTTGTTTCCCTGATTGTAAAGCGGTGTTGGTTTAATCGACACCATAGGGCGCAACATAGGCAATTGGGATAAGTTTCCTTCCTTTTTCACAATTTTACCAGTTTCAGTATCGCTAGGTTTCCACGGTTCCTTAACCTCTGCTTTTTTACTTTTTTTTTAATCTTTTATCGTCATGATCAAGTGGCATGATTTTGTGCTATTGGTTGTTTGATTTTAGCAACTTCGGTTCTTTGCTAATTTTGTGGTGTTGGTTGTTTGATCAAGAGTCAGTATATTAGATTGTGATGCTTCATTTGCCATGAATTTGCAGCTCCCAAGAAAAATAGGATGTGAATATGTGAAATTTTTTTAATGCTATTTGATTCTTTATGATGAATTGAAGTCACCTTATGTGTGGTGTTCTTGATCCCCAATTTTTGTCCATATTATCTGCATTGGATTGGTTTAATTTTCCACAAATTAAATCCATCTTTTCTTCATAACTATTGAAATTAGATGTTGCTAACACTGTGTTTTTTTTTTTCCAAATCTTGAATGCAGTTCATCAATACAGTTGCTAAAGGATTTAAAAGCACTAATTGAGACGACGGATCTCATGGGGATATTGGTTTGTATCTCAAATAGGGGTTACAACATAAATTTTTAGCAAGTAACATTTTGCTCTTATATATGAAGCCGGAGTATTTAGAACTTTTAGTTAGCATTATTAACTAAATTTTTAGCATGCTACCTTATGAAGTGTATTTTAGTTACAGATTTAGCATTATTAACTAATTTTTTTATAGGTTATCATCATAAACGCGACGGCTGAAGAAAGCGATGATTAGGGCTTCGACAACTTCTCACAACTTCTCTGATCAAATTCCACTTGCTCTGACCACCAGTCCTCACCATGCATGTGACATCTTCATATATATCGGCAACTATACAGTAGGTATTGATTATTCACCACCATATCCAATAACGGATTCCTAGAGGTCCTGGTTGAGTAGTTAATCGATTGAATGGTTAATTAGTGCTTAAAATGAAGTGATAATGGATTTGAATTTTATAGGTCTTGTGGTTGGAGAAAGGGCGTTTGTGAAGCACCGTCCATTTGAACTAAGTGGTACGTTTTGGTGGAGAATGATTATAGCTAGAACAAAGGTACACAGAATAACAGAACGCCTAGATCTCTTTGTTTCATTATTTGATTTTAGGAAGGACATGGTAACTTATTCCTATCAAATTTGTCACTTGATATTGAATATATAAAATTCTTTAAATCTCAAGAGATTGCCATTTTGAGCAGATGCTACTCGAAAAGATGTTGTTTGATCAAATATGAAAAGGCTTTGTAGTCATTCGGATATTTTTTGATCAACCAAAAGTACTATTTTGTTTTCCACATGCTTGACCTTATTTTACTTCAATATTAAGAACACCGGTTTTGGGTTAAATAACATGTGCTTGAATTTTAGTTTAAATAGTTGATATAGCGCGTTCATCGATATTGACTAAATTCCTACCGATTTTTGGGACTTTAGTTGCTTATCGAAGAAACAGTTATTGGTTTGTTGTCAACATGTGTTTATTAGTGTACACAATTATTAATATACATATAACATTATAGTTATAGTTACTACTTACTATAAAGTATGATCCGGAGGTTAATTATAACCGGGGTTTGTAACTCTGATCGATTACACGTTGTTGACGTGTGGTCAATTTCTTTGCCTGCTGCGCAATGCGCGCGGGGCACGTTTCTAGTTGTTACTAAATGTAAACAATCAACAAACATAGATTGTATAAGAAAGTGAAATGTGTCAAAATCATGTATGAAGAACAATTGTACCCAAACCAACAATTTTTATTACCCTGGAAGTTTGAAGATTACAACAAATACCGAGAAAGAATAGAACAAAAAAGAAATCACTCACAAACTCTCAACTCTCAGACACTAGGATTATCAACACGGCAATCCTTACAGAACACCGAATCTCACACTCACACGGAAATCTCAGATTCAACCTAAATCTAAGATATGAAACCTTAGGTATTTTAGAGAGACAAAACAGAGAGTTGAATGATAACTGAGAAAGAAAATAATGACCGGAAATCACCAAATGAAACCCTAAGTCTTCGCTTATATACTGCAACCAAAAAACACTGATGTCCAAAGTTGTTATAACTGACCAAAGCCCAGCAATCTCTTTCATCAAGCCCAGCTGCCCTTTGTCTTTTACTTGTCAAGCCCATCAGCGACCAATGTTTGTTATGAACATGAAACAAAAAAATATATAAGCTACAAACAATATTAAACTGGGAATAATAAGAGTTATATACATATTTTAACAAAATGCAAATCATAAAACAAGAGAATAATTTGTAACAATAGATATTTGTTGGGAATAAAGATGATACAAGGGGAGTGGGCTATCGCAAATGTCAGTAATTAGAAATAACCAAAATTATGGTCGCAAATAAGTTTAAATAGCTATTTGGACTAAAGTTAATCTCGCAAATGCCCAATATTCTGATAGCTAGTGACAAACCTCCATATATAAGTGGCTAATGACGACACCATCAGTTCTCGCAGCTAAGCATCCAAGACCCTAAATGAAAAAGAAACAAATAAATTTTATAAAATATTTACACATAAGAAATTATCAGCTTTTATAATCTTACCAAATCTTAAAAGGATATTTTCATTTTCACATTGATACAAATAGTTATATAACTGAACTTTCTTGAGTTTAATGTTTTGAAAAATACCAGATATAGATCAGAGCTATTTAGTAAATTGGTAATAACTAATAAAGCATAACAATATGATATTTTATATAGGTGTTACAAACACCTTGCGTGATTCATCGTGTAAGGCCTCCTAATCCAAGATCTCACTCAGCTAATGCAACCAACAGGTGTGCGGAATCCACCTGATGATCAACCACTGTAGATGAAACACTAGAATGCAAAGATCTGTGAGAGAAATCAAGAATACACAGAGTATTCTTGATGAGGAAGATGGATGACGTCACACACAGTAGCCGCCAGACAAAACACACACACAATAATTAGGGTTAGAAATGTGCACATAATTTCACACAGAATCGCCGTCTTGTCTATTCCACATAAAGGTATATATACAAGACAAACTCCGGACAACACATTGTCCGGAGACAAGGGACCAAAGCCCATATAAGACAAACCACGGACTCCATGACATACTAGAAGTCCGGACAAAACAATCTACACAAAAACCCTGACTTTTGCCTAAACACAACCCCTGACAAAAGTCTAGACATAAACTTGGACAAATTGTCCAAGGATAAACCTTGGACTAAGTTTCAAGACATGTACAATAAAGACCCTAACAATTGGAAGGCATGCACTTATCACCCAAAGTGCATTAACACATCGAACCATCATAAGTAGAACAATATCTGAGTGACTTTGATACCATTTGCGACACCTAACCTCTCATGGCGACTAATATTGTTCGATTTGCCCACTAAGATATTACAGATTTATTTTTGGTTGTCGGGCGAAAACATTCAATGAGGTCTAGGTCACCAATCCCTGGATTACTCCCACATGAGAATGCTTAACTGTGAAGTTATCCACTTATCTACACACATTGCACCCAAAACATGCTGCTGATATTTGAGATGAGAAATTGATTATGGCTTAGAATCTCTTTTGTGGACATAACAAAATAGGACGTTGTGAGATTTACCAGTATCCCTACCATGCCCGGCATATGTAAAGATATCCCACATTTTGTTTGAATCACCAACATGGTGATAAGTTTATACTTGGATTTTCATACACGGAGCTGGAGAGCAATAACAACATCGGGCATATTTTTTAATACTTTGGAGCTAGAATGTGATGATCAGGACACACTCTTTGTAATATTGCCTTTTGTTGCGGTATAGGCCCGTTGCATCTCCTTGAGAACAATATTGGCGATAGATCTCAGCATTCTGTAAAATCAAATTTATGGATTGAAGATCCTAAATGCTTAAGATGGTTAGATGCCAACGTGCCATTATTGGTTGTTTATATGAATTTTGGTAGCATCACTGTGATGACACCTTTATAACTAGTCGAGTTTTGTTAGGGTCTTGCTAAGAACAATTATTCATTATTATGGATTGTACGACTCAAACTTGTGATAGGTGTCAAATACAATGGTAATAAACAAAAAATGCAACTTTATTTCACAGAGATATAGAAGAAGTCGGATGAATATCCGATTACATAGATTATTAAGACTTGAGGTTAATACTGAAGATAAAATTGATGCTTCTGGACAGAACAAAAAACCACTATATAAACACCATGGGGAGAATGATAAGCAAGGCAAGAATTAATCAAACGATCATCCATAGGATTGATTTCCATTAACAATCACAACAAACATATATACAAAAAGGATTGCACCTACTCAGGAGATAATATCTCCTTGACTAAAATAGTTTATCACAATAATTAGGTGGTCAACATATGTTTGAATTTTGAACTAATTATTGGCGCCTAATACCCCCTTCAAGCGAGCAGGTGGGGTCCAACATGAAGCTTGGATCGGAACCGTTTCGGTTATGCTCGGCTCTTCTGTTTGTTGCGGTGTGGACATGATAGCCTATGAAAAATGCCGTTTTGTTGAAAAAGATTTTGCACACGGTTGTTTGTGAAATCCGTTCCAGTATCACTTTGAAATACTTTAATCATTAGTTCAAAATTCAAACATATGTTGACTACGTAATTGTTGTAATAAACTGTTCTATCCCAAAACCAATCGGTCAATTCAATAATGATCAAAATAGGTATAATCGGTGTCACCGTCACATGTTTGGGTAGTAAAATCATGGAATAATGGATTTTAATAATCCAAACTATTGCTGGTTGGCTGGCAACGGTTTCAACTTAAAAAATTTCTCACTGACGGTTCCAACTTTTCACATATTGGCCTTTAATGGACCCTGATTAACAGAACCCTAACGCCGTTAGTATCCGGTCGCCGGAAAAACGTTTTTGGCCGGAAAACCCCCTTTTGACCGGAAAACTCAACATTTTCGTCTCAAACCTCTTTGTAACCTTATTACGCACCTTTAGCAACATTTTCTAGTGAAAAGCCCCAACTATTGAGGTAGAAGGAAAACTCCTTTTTCGCCGGAACCCATCTTTTTGGCCTGAAAACTAAACTTTTTAGCCGGAAAACTCATACTTTTCGTCCCTAATCAGTACATTTTAGGTACACTCTATTGGATACTAATTATTATATAAATGTATGGTTATTAACATAAAATAAATGAGTTTCATTGGTTTTTATAAATAATGTGAAAGGTATTTAAATGAGATAAAGTGTCGTATATTAGATGGCGAAATCATGAATGCAATTAAACAAGTTTCAAATATTAAATTAGTGTTAAATGTTGACATTAATATTTTATTTTTCTTTCTAATTGCAGTGCATTGAAACAAGATATTGAATATTGAAATAGTGGACTTAATGATATATAATGACTCTAAGTGGGCTTTTATTAATCCACATATTCTAAACAAATTTGTGGCCCAGTTAGACAAGCACATCATCACATGGACTAGAGTTGGACCACTGAAAAAAGAAAATAGATGGTTGAATATAAATAAAATGAGGGGACGCATAGATTGAGGAGTTGGACGGCTGTTTTGGAAATTATTAGACGGCTGAATCATTAAATGGAGGATTGGAGGGTTTAGGCCGCACATGGGCTTGGCAAACTTCTTACGTGAAAGAGCGGTTTTTAGGGGTCACGATTTTTGAGGAGGCACAAGATATCAACACAACATCATCATTAATATATACGCAGATAAAAATTGATCATCAAGAGAGCCGACATCAAAAGATAGGAGGGACCGAATTTGATATTTTATTTTTCATATCTTCAAGCTAATCAAGAATGTCCAACCAATTCGGGATCACAACTGATGCGGTGAACAGTGGCGGACCCAGGATTTTTTTCCTGAGGTGCGGAAATTTTTTAAAGATTTTAGACCCCTAGCTATATAAAAAAATCGGTTCATAGCGGGTCGGATCGGGTCGGGTCCATTTCAATTTTCAAACAATCAAACCCTAGTTCCTAACTTCCTATCACATTAACAAACAAAAAAACATCAACATTCAAATCATCCCTACTTCTATTTCTCTTAATCATTAAATAAAAGAACAAAAAAACTTATCTAAAACATACATTGGTCTTTAATTAGAAGAATCCGACGAAAAATTGAGAAATCGCGACATAACTTCCCTACTCATTGATCTTTCCTAATCTTATCACATACAAAATAAACAAGGATCTTCAAGTGCTCAACCATAGCACATGTTCCTTAATTTTCAATTTAAAATTTTGAATTTCAAGCCCTAGTATTGTTATTTACCAACCAACAATCATATAATCAACAAAACCACCAACGATTTGGGGTTTTTTTTTATTACGTGGACTGATTTTGTATAACAAAACTAGTAGTTGGAATGGGGCTTGAATGGGTATTAAGTTATTGGGCTTGATGCATTGAATTTAAGTTATATTAAAGGGGTTAGTGGGCTACAATCTGTGTTCACAATTTTTTTATACAAATTCCTAACATTTTTTTCTAAGGGGTGCGGACGAAAATTTCCAAGGGGTGCGGTCAGGATTTTTTACGAAAAATACCACTAAATTTTTTTTTTCAAGGGGTGCGGCCGCCCACCCACCTCATAAAGTAGGTCCGCCCATGGCGGTGAAGACCATTATGAGCGGCTAGGCTCTCCGTGGCTTCCTCTAGGCGGACGGTTCAGTAGGTTTTTATTTTATTCAGTTTAAACTCAGGTTTGGATGTATTTTTGACTTTGACAACGTTGTATGAATACATTGATGTGTTGGTTTCTTTGAACTATTTGCATGTGTTTTGAGTTCTTGCTTTACAACTTGTTCGGTTGATGACAAAACCTAGTAACTTGTTGGGTGATATAGAGTAGGTTGACTCACACTAGTAAATAGGGTTAATTAAATTATAAAAGATCTGATTACAAAGACCTATTTTTGATTACCAATTAAATTAACCAACTTTCCAGCATCATGTCTATGTGATAGCCAATTAACTGAGTAAACTGAGTTTTATGAAATCTAGAACCTGAAGTTTGGAGGAAGTTACGTTTTATAAATCTGATATTTCCTCTTGTAGTTAGTTTTTTTAGTTTCTTCCAAATCAATCAAAATTCCCAAATCTAGATTAGTAGTAGTTAATTAAATAATTTAGCTAAACACTAACCACATATTCCCTGTGGATACGATATCCTACTTACGCTATCTATTTAGTTTAATTAGGTTTTTGCATGACCCTTACGACAGTCATCAGTCCCAAACCTGTTTGTAACCATAGATCAGACCTTTAGGAACCTTTTTCTGACAGAAAATGTTTTTTCCGGAGACTAACAACGTTAGGGTTCTGTTAGTCAGAGTACATTGAAGACCAATATGTGAAAAGACAGGACCGTCAGTGGGAATTTTTGAAGTTGGGACCGTTTCCGGTCAACGGGCAATAGTTGAGAATATTAAAATCCATTATTCCTAAAAAAAATCAAGCTTGAGCTCGAGTCAGTATGATTTATTAATTATTTAATTATTTGTTTATATACTTATAGAACAATATTTATTATTATAAGTTTACATATATAGTGGAGGGTTCAAATGAGAAGAATTTTTTTGCAAGAAGAAAAAAGAAGAAGTTTCAACCAATAAAAATGCTTCATTTTACTTCATTTAATATTTGTATTTAATTTTAATATAAGGGTATATTGGTAAACTTACATAGATCATTAATTTGTATTCTTCCTCTTTAATAACTAACTAAATTAAATTTGTAACTCATTTTCAAAATATATACCTTTTCCAAATAAAAAAATCAAATTAATTTAAAGTGTAAAATAAATTACTAGTTGCGTAGGATAAATTACGAGTTGTGTAGGATATATTTCGAGGTATGTAGGATAAATTTCGACAGTGTAGGATAAAATTCTACAATGTGTAGGGTATATGTAGGAAATTTTGATATGTATAGGTTTTGTAGATTATATGTAAGATAATTAATGATTAGTTGACTAATTAATTAAAGAGAGAAAAATTAATGATATGAGTTATAAATGAAATAGTATTTTACTAATATGTCATTTCTTCTTTTTCTTCTCACATTAACTTTCTTCTCAAATGAACCTTCCCCTACATATATAACATGGTTTTTTTTTTTTTAACATATCTAAATTATAATAAAAGACTCCAATTAATACCACGTGCTATTTTCTACTTCAATCTTAAAATTTTCAATTATTCTTTATTATTTATCATTAATTCTTATTTTTATTTGAATAAACAATTTCAAATAACGTTTTGATGAAATTTACTTTAAAAAATCATTATCATCTATATCTCCTATTTATCCCTACTTAATTTTCCAAATTTCAAATAATTATTATAATATATTAATATCATATTATATTATATTATATATTATATAATATACACGTTACATATTATATAGTATCAATCCCAGTTTACTTTATTTTAACTAAAATAATAATCTATCTATACTATATAATAAAAGAAACCAATAAAAGAACACTTGTCATTATTCTAGACCATCTATTATTAGATAATTATTATTTAATTTAAATTATTAAATTTAATATATGTTTCAAACATTTAAGAAATTACGGATAAAGTTCCATAAATTATCTTATTATTTATTTATATTAATTACTAGGTTATTATTCTAGACCATCTACTCTTACTTAATTGTAGATAATTATTATTTAATTTAAATTATTAAAAATATGTTCCAAATGAATCGAATTTAAAAGAATATCAAATGCCAAATTGTCAACCTCACAAATTCGAACTAATATGCAGATAATCTCCATTATAGTATTAGAAATCACCAATAATAAAAATTATCCTTATTATTTTTTGTTTTTTAATATGTTGACAAACACCAATTTTAAAGTTAATGAAACTTTTAAGTAAAAAACTTGATGAAACTTTCAAGTAAAAAATTAATAATTAGTTTCATATTAAATTTGTTTGTAAAGTTAATGATTAAGATTTTCGAAACTTAAAAACTCCAAACTTTAAAAAACAAAACATTAAGAGTGTATTTAAAATTTCCACACTTTCTAAAAAAAATTAAGAGTTCGGCTAGCATGGAAACATATAAATATTTCAACTTATTTAAAATCGTTTAAATTCAAGATATTTATAATCGTTTGGATAAATGTTTTTGAAAAAAAAAGACATTTATCTCAAGTATTATCTTTAATAAAAAATAAGTATTTATATTTAAGTAGGTTAAAATTTAATATTAATTACTATTTAATTGATTTCTTGCTTAACAAATAATTTATTTATCTAATCTAATCTAACTACTATAATAAAAGAAACCAACTTTTGTACACGTGTCATTCATTTAAGGTATCCTCAAATTTATATTTATCTAAATAAATAAATAATAAATTAACATTAAATCTTATCACACTTGAATAAAATATTATTCTCAAATCTAAATTGTTAATTTAATATATTTTTAAAATAAATACCTCTCTTATCTACTTATATTATATTAAATATATAAATAATAAATTAATATTAAATGTTATCCTAATTATTTAAAAACATATTTTTTTATTATTTGGTATACAAAATTATGTGTATTCAACTCGAGTAAAACGCGATGTTTTTAAGAATATAATTTTTTTATTATTTGGTAGATTTTTCAACTCGACTATACACGAGTTTTTTAAAGATACGACGTTTTTAATATTTAATATACAAAATTACATTTATTTAGGATATAATTTTTTTATTCTTTGGTAGATTTTTGAACCCGACTATACACGGGTTTTTTAAAGATAAGACGTTTTTAGTATTTAATATACAAAAATACATTTATTTAATCTGTGTAATACACATGGTTTTTAAAGATATAACTCTTTTTTACATCTATTCAACACATGTAATATAGGGGGTTTTTAAGGATGTAATTTTTTTATTATTTGGTAGATTTATTCAACCTGATTATACATGAGTTTTTTAAAGATACGATGATGGGTTGGTAAATTTCCAAAGCTTAACGTGTTTAATTTTACTGATTTGTGTGAAATTGAGTTTTAGAATACACTACTTTGAGATGGTTTGTATTTTGCAGGCCTTGATAGGTTTAAGGTGTATTTTGGAAGCTTTGCGAGCTTTGGAATGAAGGTAACAAGGAAATGATGCATTTAGGATCTTACCGGAGCTTAAATAAGTGCATTTCGGTAACTACTTGAGAAAAGGGAAGCACATGGAAGCATATGGAAGTAATCGAGAGTGGTTTTGAGAAGAATGGTGAAAACATGGGATGAGAACGCAAGTTACTTCATTCGGGACGCAATAGAGGGTGCATAAAAGTGTGGATTTCTGAGCAGGGACACATAATGTGTCCCTGAGGACACATAATGCGTCCCTCATCAGTTACAAATCGTAAAAATACCCTTTTTAACTAAAAGAAGTTATCATTCAAAGGAGGCTTGACACATACGAATTGGGGGGTTTTGCTAGGCGATTTTGGGTGCTTTTTGGGGGATTCTTGAAGATTCAATCCATCCATTATCACATTCCATCATGTCTTGAAGATCAATCATAAACCATGAGTGGCTAATTTCTCCAAGATCATCCCCGGGTGAAAGATTGTGAGTTTCTAGGGTTTGTTTTTCACATTTTGGTTTGATACAACATTTGTTAACCTTTGATTGAAATTGTATGAATCATTTGTTGGTATTGCTTTGAACTCAAAATTGTTAAGTTTTCTTGCAACATTGACATTGAGAGATGATTGCTACCATAAAGTTTTGATTTATGCTAGGGTTTGAATTTTGTTCTTGATTAATAAAACATACTATTGTCTCATATTGTGATGGTTATCTTGCACCGGTTGCGTATGATAGACGATTGTTGATGTCTAAGATTAGGATTTCAAATTAACAAACTCAAGAAGTCATTGGTGTTCATAACATAATCAAATCATTCGTGTTAAATAGCCCTAGATACTTAATAATCCGAAACCCGGGTGTGATTATTTTCTAAATAGTGTTCACAAATCCATTTTAATTACCGTTTTAATATTCGTCATTCTAAATAACATCATTAAATCGTTTTCTACAAACCAATTGGAATCACGTTGTTGGTTCACACTTTCAAACACAACTTTAAAGAAAATTAGCAAGCTTCATAATTACTTTGTACATTTTTGTAAATAGTCTAACTAATCGAACAGGTCGTGAAATACTGACCACATGCTCTTCGTGGATACGATACTCGACTTACCCTAGCTACCTAGGTTAATTGGGTTTTTGACTGATCGGGACGACACGGTCACGTCAAAATGGCGCCGTTGCCGGGGAGCTAGTGCGCTTAGTATTTCATTGCTTGTTCGATTTTAGTTTAGTTTTTTTTTCTTTTTTTGTATATTCGTGATTTTACTTTGGGTGGTCGAGCTTGTCTGTGCAGGTACATGTTTTGCAGGTACCATCTTTCAAAATGAATTGGGTAGATGATGATCCGTGTGAGTGTTGCGGAAGCGGAGAGCACTATTTAGAGGATTGCTCTGTTTTCTACGAAAAAGTTCAAGCCAACAAGGAACGGGAAGACTACCTCAGTGGATTGTGTGAATATAGGAGGGCGGATTATGAAGATTTCAATGGTCCATCCTCATATTATCCATACGATAATCCACCACCACCACATTATCAAGAATACTACCATGAACCCGAATTGCCACGTTTCTCAAGTTACCGGGAGGAGTATAATGATTATTATAATGAATACTCTCAACCGGCATCTAAGGAACCTCAAGATTCAATAAGTTCCAAGCTTGATGCCATCATGAATGCTATGAGTACCCTTACAACCGAAATGAGGAAAGAGTTTGAAGTAAGAGATAAATCTCATAAGGCGCTGGCAAAACAAGTGGGTCAACTCGCCGAAGAGGTGGCTCAATTTAGACGAGACCAAGAGATGTTGGCTAGTGGTACTATGTTTGATGGTGATGTGGTGGAAGAGGTTATAGATCTTCCGAAGCAAGAAACTGAATGTTTGAACCAAGCGGAAGACATAACACCGCAAGACGGGTCAGAACCAAAAGAAGCCCAGGTTCATATCAATCCTTCTCCCATACTTATCACTCCAACCAACAAAGTTGGGGATGCGGGTTCGGGTATAAGGATTCGAAGGGTGGCGTTGCAAGACATTGGCCAATTCGTCAAGAAACGACCCCAAAGTAGCTTAATGCGCATGCCGCGTAAAATAAAAAGAGAATGGATCCGGCATGCCAACTACCGAGCGTATGTAGGCAACTCGGTAGGAAAATGTGCACTTCGACCACCATGAGAGGCAAATCAGGTATAATTGTTGTAGAGTTTGTACTATTATTCGTTTTTTTTTCTTCTTTTCTTAGTTAAATGAACTTTGTGGGTGTGTTCCCTATATAACCCTCACGAGACCTCTCGTCCTCCCAAGCTATTGGGGGGTTTAAAAGGGCTTGTTGCATAAGCTAAATGCAACCGTGATTCCTACGAAAGTGAGTTAGGCTTGTTATTGTTGTAACTTATTTTTCCACAAAAAAAATCAAGGTAATTTAACGCATGATTTGGTAACACTTTTATAAAAATGGTAGAACTAACCACCTAACAAATTTCAATGGTTGTGAGAAGCATGCTTCTACACAAGGGTTAGAATTTGTAGGTACATGATGTTCGAGAGACAACTGTTTTTATGAAGAGAAGAAGAAGATATGGGCATCAAGCGACAAAAATCAAGTGCATGCGTTTCCTTTTTACCTTGATTTTTAGTTTAGTAATAAGTGGATTGTATTTTGTATTTTATTTTTTCCGGGGTGAAATTTTGGGAATGTTAGCCGTGTCACGTCCCTTGTGCGTTTTAAAACTCTAATTCTTACACATTGAGGACAATGTTTACCTCAAGTGTGGGGATGAGGGAGTAGTAAAAGTTTTCGATTTTGACCCGTTCATTTAAATACTACACATTGAGGACAATGTTTACCTCAAGTGTGGGGATGGGGGAAATTTCAAAAAATTTTCAAAAATATCTTGTTTCAAAAGCGATCTTAAAGCACAAGTAACTAAGTGAACGAGGGATGTCACAACCCATTTGGTCTTTTGTCATGGTCAAGTTCAAATTAATAACATGACGGGTATTTAACGGGTGGTTATTTGGGAAAAATCCACCTAAGAAACTAGCATATCATGCATGTCACATACCATGCCCTTCATATATGTGAGGTTTTGAGCCACTTTTACATCATAGAATTACATATTTATGTTTCTTTGTTTGAGTGGACCATTAGTCATGTATTGTAGAACTTGCATCTTTTGATACGTTCGAGACCATAGACCGAATATAAGCACGAGAATGATTAAGGCATTAGGGAAACATTTTCCTTTTACACCATTTTTATATCCTTACCCAAAAATTATCCCTTAGTAGCCAATTTTGAGCCTAATCCTTTCGTTTGACCACCCTATAGCCCATAGCCTTAAACCTTTTTCTTTTAAACCCGTGTGATGGAAATTCGATTATAGGAGTCAAGCTGTATAGTTATGAATTGTTTGTTTGCAAAAAAAAAAAAGAGAAAAATCAGAAAACGCTACGAAAAAGAATAGAAAATTATTGAGAAAAGAACAAAAATATGTGTTTTTAGTTTGGGAAATAAAAGGCGAAAAATTTTTGCCTTCTAGTTTGGTATTGGTAGTTAGTCGTGTTTAGAATAGTTGTTTTGTAATAAAAATCGAATTTTTCATCACCTTAGCCACTTTCAAATATCCTATTTCCTACCCTTAGCCTAGCCCCGTTACAACCCTTACAAAGACCTTATGACTTGTGCTTAGTATTCGTGTTCAGTGGTGGAGAATGATTGAGTTGCAAGCCTATGCGGGTACATGTTCTAATCGGTTTGAGTGATTATTTCAAAAGCGCTAATGAATCAATTATTAGCCAATTTTTTAACCGAGTGGAGAGAACATTGTGAGGGATGTACATGAATTATTAGTTTCAAGGGCGGGTTAATCTTGGATAACCGCTTTTACATGATTAATCATCTATTGCTAAATATGTGAAATTTGTAAAAAGTTTGAACTTTGGCATGACAATTAACCTTAACCTTAGTCTCGAGAATGGGGCGTGTGTTTCTCGTTCGACCCACGTGAAAGTGAAAAACAGATTTGCTTGAGGGCAAGCAAACGACAAGTGTGGGGATGTGATGGGTTGGTAAATTTCCAAAGCTTAACGTGTTTAATTTTACTGATTTGTGTGAAATTGAGTTTTAGAATACACTACTTTGAGATGGTTTGTATTTTCCAGGCCTTGATAGGTTTAAGGTGTATTTTGGAAGCTTTGCGAGCTTTGGAATGAAGGTAACAAGGAAATGATGCATTTAGGATCTTACCGGAGCTTAAATAAGTGCATTTCGGTAACTACTTGAGAAAAGGGAAGCACATGGAAGCATATGGAAGTAATCGAGAGTGGTTTTGAGAAGAATGGTGAAAACATGGGATGAGAACGCAAGTTACTTCATTCGGGACGCAATAGAGGGTGCATAAAAGTGTGGATTTCTGAGAGGGACACATAATGTGTCCCTGAGGACACATAATGCGTCCCTCATCAGTTACAAATCGTAAAAATACCCTTTTTAACTAAAAGAAGTTATCATTCAAAGGAGGCTTGACACATACGAATTGGGGGGTTTTGCTAGGCGATTTTGGGTGCTTTTTGGGGGATTCTTGAAGATTCAATCCATCCATTATCACATTCCTTCATGTCTTGAAGATCAATCATAAACCATGAGTGGCTAATTTCCCCAAGATCATCCCCGGGTGAAAGATTGTGAGTTTCTAGGGTTTGTTTTTCACATTTTGGTTTGATACAACATTTGTTAACCTTTGATTGAAATTGTATGAATCATTTGTTGGTATTGCTTTGAACTCAAAATTGTTAAGTTTTCTTGCAACATTGACATTGAGAGATGATTGCTACCATAAAGTTTTGATTTATGCTAGGGTTTGAATTTTGTTCTTGATTAATAAAACATACTATTGTCTCATATTGTGATGGTTATCTTGCACCGGTTGCGTATGATAGACGATTGTTGATGTCTAAGATTAGGATTTCAAATTAACAAACTCAAGAAGTCATTGGTGTTCATAACATAATCAAATCATTCGTGTTAAATAGCCCTAGATACTTAATAATCCGAAACCCGGGTGTGATTATTTTCTAAATAGTGTTCACAAATCCATTTTAATTACCGTTTTAATATTCGTCATTCTAAATAACATCATTAAATCGTTTTCTACAAACCAATTGGAATCACGTTGTTGGTTCACACTTTCAAACACAACTTTAAAGAAAATTAGCAAGCTTCATAATTACTTTGTAAATTTTTGTAAATAGTCTAACTAATCGAACAGGTCGTGAAATACTGACCACATGCTCTTCGTGGATACGATACTCGACTTACCCTAGCTACCTAGGTTAATTGGGTTTTTGACTGATCGGGACGACACGGTCACGTCATACGACGTTTTTAGTATTTAGTATACAAAATTACATTTATTTAATCTGTGTAATACACATGGTTTTTAAAGATATAACTTTTTATTATTTGATATATAAAATTACATTTATTTAACCCGTACAATATACAAGTTTCATAAATATATAAGTTTTTATTATTTAATACATAAAATTACATTTATTCAACCCGTGTAATACACGGGGTTCTAACCTAGTTATCTTACATATACATTATCTTACATATACATTTACCAAGTTACGGGAATAGTGCCAGGCACCTGCCTGACACTCCCCCATTGGACCAACATGTTTAATATTTTATATCCATTTTAAAATTACGTTTTAGCCCCCAGCTTAAAATAAAATTACGTTTTTTATCCCCATCTCAAAATTATGATCTTGCCCTTAATTCAAAATTACGATTTTGCCTGGCACTTTCCCATTGGACCAACCAGTTTATTATTTTATATCCATTCTAAAATCACGTTTTTGTCCCTCTTTAAAATTACGGTTTTCTCCCCAGCTCAAAATAAAATTAAGCTTTTGTCCCCAGCTCAAAAATACGATTTTTCCCTCCATTCAAAATAAAATTGTGGTTTTGCACTCAGCTCAGAATTACCTTTTCGCCCACAGTTCAAAATAAAATTTTGTTTTTGCCCACAGCTAAAAATTACGAGTTTGCCCTCTATTAAAAAATGTGATTTTTTCCCGTTTAAAAAATTGCGATTTCGCCATCGTTTCAAAATTACATTTTTCCCTAGTTAAAAATAAAATTATGTTTTTGCCCCAAACTCAAAATTACGATTTTGCCCTCGGTTCAAAATAAAATTGTGCTTTTGCCTCCAGCTTAAAATTACGCTTGCGCCCTTAGTTCAAATTTATATTACGTTGTTACCCCAAGTTCAAAATTACGAATTTGCCCCTGTGAAAATTTACAATTTTGCCCCTGGTTCAAATTTACAGTACTGCCATTACTTTAGCTTTTGGCAAATTACGATTTTACCCAGTCAAAAAATACAACTTTCCCTCGGTTAAAAATTACAATATTGCCATTGTTTTAGTTTTTTTTTTATCAAAACTATAAAAGTGTTTTATTTTAATTGGTTGACTCGATTTAATTGATTTTCGTGTCAATGAGCTAACTAACACTCGCTCATTATTCGGTCATCGCCCCACAACGCGAGCGGGGCATCAACTAGTTATTTACATAAATTGATTTGATAACAAAAATCAATGTTTATTTTTTTTCTAAATGAATTTATTGAATTTCTACAAATTATTAAACACTTTAATATAATTGGTCCTCAGATATTTTAATTAAATTGAAGATTAAATTTCAAATAAATATGATAATATTTTAATATCTATGCTATGCTATAGTTTAGTTTAGTTTACGTTATTTTAATTAGAGTAAATTGTCAAAATCGTCTCTGAGGTTTGGTCATGTTTGTCATTTTCATTTAAAACAACTTTTTTGTATCATATAGTCCTTCACTTTTGAGATTTTTTGTCATTTTCATTCAAACGTCTTACTTTTTTTTTTTTTTTTTTTTGTCAAAATCGTCCTTGAGATTTGGGATTTTTTGTCATTGATAACAAAAATCAATGTTTATTTTTTTTTTCAAAATTAATTTAGTGAATCTTCCCTCTATAATTTCACAAAAAAACTTTTGTGAGTTAAACTATTATTTAATTTTATACTATTTAATTTTGTATAAGTTATAATAGCAATGTGTACAACTAACTAATGCACAATTCATTTTTCTTTTCGGTTTATCGGTCCATCCAACCATTAGTTCATATATTCCCGTTTTTACCAATTTTTGGTTTGTAACTAAGAGGTGTAATTCAACGTTTTACACTTTTCTTACCTATACCTTTTTGTCTTTTTTAATTTTGTCACAACTTTTTTTTATCCAATACTTTTTCATTTTCAACTTTGTTCACTTTTCATCTTTTACAAATTCGCCATTTTACTTTTTGGTCGAAATTTTACAGGTTAACACCCCCAACGCGCGTGCATGGTACAAAGTCTTTACGTTATTTTGTTTTGCAGTTTAACGGCTCTATCACAATGCACGGGGTGCTATGTCAACTTAGGTTTTCTTTTCTATGTTTTATATTTCAGTTTACTTTTTGCAAGTTAATACGCTAGAACGTGCGTGTATGGTTCAACATTTTACGTCTACTATTTGTTCGGTTTAACAACCCCGCCGCAAAGCGCGGGTCGTAAATACTAGTTTACATATAATAATACCATGTTAGATACATGTGAATTGAACAAAGTAAATATTAAATAAATGGATTCCAGGTTAGACTCAAGTTTGTTTACGCTGTTATGAGATTGGTATAAAAAACTTTACACGTGAGCCATACAAAGTCTTCATGTGTTACACGACATGTTACTCATTTCATTAGACCTGCCAAGGTATGGATTAAACATGGCTCTACTCATACATATCATTTTATACAATCCATGATTAATTTATCACGTTTTAGGAATTATCTATAAGGTATCTTGAAAAAGCTTATTAATTAAATATATTTTAGAAGTCACACATGTAAATTAATTTATTAAAATATTTCAAAATGATAAACTTTGAAGTTTTACCATCTCTAAAGTTGTAAAATGAAAAGAAAACATGTTCATAAATCTACTATAACATTTTTTTTACAATTCAGTTAATATTTAGTGATTGTAAGTAAACTAAGAGCGTTCTAAAGTCTAAACTAATATCAATCATAATGAATTATATTCAAGTTTGTTTTGAGTCAGAATCAACGAAAATCTTTAAATAGATTGTGTATCTTTCAGTTTTTGTTTTTATTTTAATTTAACCTCATTAAAAAATAACTTCACATGTTTCTCGACAGGTATCTTTATTTGTTTATTATTTCTCATCCTCATCATATCTATTAACTTATTAAGATTGTTAATCATTAGACACGTATAGAATAATTTTTATATCTAAAACTACAATATATATATTTTTTATTCGGTTAATTAATCCATTTATTTAAGATAGTATGTTGCATGCATAAAACCAAATAATTGAAACGACTCCACGTTTTAGTTATAGATTATAATATACCGAACGTGTTGCGCAAGCGCAAAGGTATGACGTAATACAACAATCACCAAGGCTCAAAGCTAGCGAGTTGATTTAACTTGATCATACACTATATGCGTCTCTAAATCTGTTCATTTGCTCTTTAGTTACTTCACCTGTAAATTAAAATGAGATTTAAATTATGATCTTTGATTAAATGTATATATGGAGCTTTCTATGAGCCAAAAACAATGGCAAATCAAATCAAATGCAACCTCATATAAATCAAATGCAATCTGTTAACCTCTGAAAATTATGTAAAAAAAAAAAAAAAAACTGATTGAACAATCAAGATATTGAAGCACTAACTAAATTCCACTATTTAAACATTTTAACAAGTACAAAAAGTTTAAAGTATAGGACAAATTCACTGTGAAAAAAATTTCCAACGAAACCTCCAAACATAGTTGTTAATAGCGAGCATAGCGCCCGCTACAGCGAATAGTGTAGCGTAGCGCTTATGTGTCGATATATAGCTGGTAGCGACAAATAGTGGTAAATAGCTAGATTTTTGTAACTTTTTTAGATTTTTATATTTTTTTGGTAAAATATACATATAAAATATTTTTAAAATTTTCTTCTAATGTATCGCTAAACATGAAATAGCGCCCGCTATTTCATCGTTATCGCTACGTAGCGTATAGGTTGCTTGTCGCTATCGTCCACTATTCGCTATCGACAACTATGCCTCCAAAATGTTTCAAGATGCTGTTAGATTTAAATGTTGAAGCTTAAAAGGCCTCAAATTCAAAAGTTCTCAAGGTTTTATAAGGCTATGCGGTATGGAGGTCGTCCCCATACCGTCGAAGTCCGGCGCAGTGGGCTACACCCCCCCCCCCCCGTCCCTTCCTAAACGTCTCTGGCTCGACGTTGGCGACGAAGCAAAAGAAGTGGGCCACCACCTAAAAGTAGCCGTTATTAACCGTACCCGTAACTTTATATATGTCACTTATTGCAAACTATATCCTTTGTCTTCAATTTTTTTTATTAACGTTGGCGACGAAGCAAAACTCTGGCTCGACGTTTCAATTATTTGGTTTTATGCATGCAACATACTATCTTAAATAAATGGATTAATTAACCGAATAAAAAATATATATATTGTAGTTTTAGATATAAAAATTATTCTATACGTGTCTAATGATTAACAATCTTAATAAGTTAATAGATATGATGAGGATGAGAAATAATAAACAAATAAAGATACCTGTCGAGAAACATGTGAAGTTATTTTTTAATGAGGTTAAATTAAAATAAAACAAAAACTGAAAGATACACAATCTATTTAAAGATTTTCGTTGATTCTGACTCAAAACAAACTTGAATATAATTCATTATGATTGATATTAGTTTAGACTTTAGAACGCTCTTAGTTTACTTACAATCACTAAATATTAACTGAATTGTAAAAAAAATGTTATAGTAGATTTATGAACATGTTTTCTTTTCATTTTACAACTTTAGACATGGTAAAACTTCAAAGTTTATCATTTTGAAATATTTTAATAAATTAATTTACATGTGTGACTTCTAAAATATATTTTAATTAATAAGCTTTTTCAAGATACCTTATAGATAATTCCTAAAACGTGATAAATTAATCATGGATTGTATAAAATGATATGTATGAGTAGAGCCATGTTTAATCCATACCTTGGCAGGTCTAATGAAATGAGTAACATGTCGTGTAACACATGAAGACTTTGTATGGCTCACGTGTAAAGTTTTTTATATCAATCTCATAACAGCGTAAACAAACTTGAGTCTAACCTGGAATCCATTTATTTAATATTTACTTTGTTCAATTCACATGTATCTAATATGGTATTATTATATGTAAACTAGTATTTACGACCCGCGCTTTGCGGCGGGGTTGTTAAACCGAACAAATAGTAGACGTAAAATGTTGAACCATACACGCACGTTCTAGCGTATTAACTTGCAAAAAGTAAACTGAAATATAAAACATAGAAAAGAAAACCTAAGTTGACATAGCACCCCGTGCATTGCGATAGAGCCGTTAAACTGCAAAACAAAATAACGTAAAGACTTTGTACCACGCACGCGCGTTGGGGGTGTTAACCTTTAAAATTTCGACCAAAAAGTAAAATGGCGAATTTGTAAAAGATGAAAAGTGAACAAAGTTGAAAATGAAAAAGTATTGGATAAAAAAAAGTTGTGACAAAATTAAAAAAGACAAAAAGGTATAGGTAAGAAAAGTGTAAAACGTTGAATTACACCTCTTAGTTACAAACCAAAAATTGGTAAAAACGGGAATATATGAACTAATGGTTGGATGGACCGATAAACCGAAAAGAAAAATGAATTGTGCATTAGTTAGTTGTACACATTGCTATTATAACTTATACAAAATTAAATAGTGTAGGTCCGGCTAGGGGAGGATCTAGTCGCCTAATCCTTGTATACTAACCAACCCGGTTGTGCGGAATCCAACCGGAAAGGCAAACCGAGATAGGACACGCAAATAAACAACACACAAGACTGAACGATTAACACCACTTGTATTAAACGTATGAATAGTCCAGTTACAAGCACAAGGTTTACAGATCAGCTCTATAAACTCTCTCTAACAGTGTGTGTGTGTTCTCTGTTTTTCCTATATGTCCAACTCCAGAAATGAACACAACACACGGGTATTTATACCCAAACACAGCAGGTCCGGTCGAAGGATCATGCAGACCGGTCGAAAGATCATCTTTCGACCAGGAACAGCTCGAATGATCAACATGTACCACGAAAGATGGGATCTTTCGTGGTCCATCTATCGAAAGCTATCTATCGAGCTCATCATCGAAGGATATAAGTGATCCTTCGATGACACATCCTTCGAACCAAACAAATTACAAACATAATGTTGACTGTTTGGCCAAGTCAAACCGGAGGATGGTTGACTTGGTCAAACTTACAGACTCACAAAGACATCGTTCAGTAACAAGACAAAATACAGACAAAGTACAGACACAAGTGCACCAACAAACTCCCCCTTGGCTGTAGCTTTGTCTCGATCTTCGAGATAGTTTTGTCTTGATCTTCATTCTTGTAAGTCTCTCGTGTCTTCAAGTCTTTGACGTCTCTTCACGTCTTCAATGTCGGAGGATCTTTAAAGTCTTCACGTCTTGAAAGCAGGAAGTGTATCAACAAACTCCCCGTTTCATGTAGGAAGTGTGTTGACAAACTCCCCCTTAACATAAGCTCCCCCTTGAGTTATGCTCGTGAAATACTTGTTCTTTATGAAGTGAGATCCTGGTGGTGTTGATGATGGTCAGCGGCAACTCGATCATCTTCATCATTTGAGTGCCTTCACGTCGTGTCTTCATTCCGAAGCTTGTCATCGACCATGTTCTCCTTGCCTTTAGAATCTGCACATGCAAGAAATCTAAACGCGTAATGAGAACAACCGCTTGGAATATCATAAGCAAACGACACACATGTGACCATTGTTTAAACAAACACCGTCCGACAGTTTGAAAGTTTAAAGTATTTTATCGATTTCAATTTTAACTTTCAACGCTTGCAAATTTCGACCGTTTATGAAGATTTAGTCGTTTTGGTTTTCGTTCAGATTTCAGGTAACGAAGACTCGAGCTCCAACATCGTACGATCGAAAATAAAATAGAAATAAAATCTTTTTGGCTTTTATAAAGTTTATATTAAAACACACATAAAATCTTTTTGGTATTTTTGAATATTTCAAATGTAAAGACTGAAAGCAGTAAATAAATATATACAGACATTCTTTTTGCGAGTTTCGAGGGTAAGAGAACCATATCAGTGTACGGTCATGTCAAAACACTCTCTTTGTTCAATTAGTTAACATTAAGATAAGCATCCTATAACAATTATCGGTATTGTTGTCCACATAAGCTCAACTTATCAGATGTAATCATGGCGAGGGGATACGTTAAGGTATGATTTATACTTACCGACCGGTGTTCATCCACATCACGACACATTCCCGTATCAAGGTATGCACGAGGGTTCATCTTAGCGGTGAGTATACCGATTATCATCTGTTTGACCGTATATGATGTGAGAAACTCACTTATTTTGATTGAAAACAAGTCCTATGTGATATAATCACTTATTGATGAGGAACTTGATTTTCAGATGCATGAGGGCACAGGAGCAAGTCCGTGAACAGGTCAGTACTTTCGTACAGCAGAGAGACGAACTTGACACCCGAAAAGAATTTGTGATATTTTATCACTTATTTGAGGGACATGTGATTGTTGATCACTTATTGAGGGACATGTGATTGTTGATCACTTATTGAGGTCGTATGCAATATGTACACGTATGTATGGTATCATGGAAGATCTAGACTTGCGTCCCCGTTATTTTTCGGTAAAAGATACAACCATGATACCCAGATGATAAGCAGCATAAAGACCGAATATCTCAGAACCTCGGCAATCTCTCAAACGAAATTTCGGTACTAAGACCATATGCCAATGAATGGTTCCCACCCAGTCTTCAGTCGATTTAAGTTTATATCACCCTGCACACTTTAAAATGATTGTGAGCCTACCGATACATCTTATATAGAGCTGCTTATCGTTTTTCATTTTGCATTTCAGGTTTAAAGAGGTTTGGATAGACCACTGATGTACTATCATTTTCTCTTTTGCTCGCCAGGAAACTCATTTTTGTTTTTCTATTGTTTTTGTGTTTTTGAAATTTTTCAATGTTTTTGGATTTTTCAAATTTTTGGATTTACTCCCCCTAAAATCAATAAACTAAAATAAAATTTTAAAACACAAAGGTATTTACAAAAATGATTTTCCGATGTGGATTACTCTTGCTTGACCTTAATGCCGTTTACCAATAATAAATAGTCAAATCTTGATTTATCAAAAGCTTTGGTAAAAAGGTCGGCACGTTGGTCATCGGTGTGGACGTAAGCAACATCGATTAGCCTTTTCTCAAAGCAATCACGTATGAAGTGATACTTAATGTCGATGTGCTTAGTCTTTGAATGCTGCACAGGATTTTTAGTGATCTGTAAGGCGGCAGAATTATCAACGTAAATAGGAGTAGTTAGGAATTCAAAACCGTAATCACGCATTTGTTGTTGTATCCACAGGACTTGGGAGCAACAACTTGAGGCAGCAATGTATTCAGCTTCGCATGTTGATGTAGCGACGCACGTCTGCTTCTTGCACTGCCATGTGACTAGGCGATTTCCCAAAAACTGACATCCAGCCGTTGTGGATTTGCCGTCGATTTTGCATCCGCCAAAATCAGAATCACTGAATGCGATCAAGTCAAAGTTATTATCCCTAGGGTACCATAGACCGGTGTCAGGGTAACCCTTCAAATAACGAAAAATCCTTTTTACAGCTGCAAGATGTGAGGCCTTCGGATTCACTTGATATCTGGCAAGCAGGGACGTTGGGTACATTATATCTGGTCTTGATGCTGTGAGGTACATAAGAGATCCGATCATCGCGCGGTAGTATGAGGGGCTAACATCTTGACCCTTCAAGTCTGGAGTAATTCCGTGATTTTGTGGCAATGGGGTACCAATGGGCGTTGCATCAGACATCTGGAACCGGCTCAAGATGTCACCAACATATTTAGTCTGATGGATGAATATCCCAGACTCAGTTTGTTGAACTTGTAGGCCCAAAAAGAAAGTCATTTCCCCCATAGCACTCATCTCGAATTTCTCCTGCATTACACGCTCGAAATCCCTACACAAAACATCATTAGTAGAACCAAAAATAATATCATCAACGTATACCTGTACCAGTAGAAGATCTCCATCTTGTTCTTTGATGAAAAGAGTACAATCGATAAGACCTCTGCGAAATCCATTCTCCAGCAGATAATTAGATAAGGTTGCGTACCAAGCTCGCGGTGCTTGATGAAGACCATAGAGAGCTTTGTTGAGCAACCAAACCCGATCGGGATGGATAGGATCTTCAAAACCTGGAGGCTGTTCGACGTACACCTCTTCTTCTACCACACCATGTAAGAATGCACTTTTCACGTCCATCTGGTATACCTTGAAACCTTTGAATGAGGCATAAGCCAGAAAGATCCGAATGGCTTCTAGACGTGCAACAGGTGCATATACTTCGTTGTAGTCAATTCCTTCAATCTGACAAAAACCTTGAACGACTAGCCTTGCTTTGTTCCGGATAACGATCCCACGGTCATCCTTTTTGCATTTAAACACCCAACGGGTACCAATCTTCTTGTATCCAGCAGGTTTCTCTACGAGTTTCCAGACACCAAGCTTCTGGAATTGTTGCAGTTCTTCCTGCATCGCTTCAACCCATGAGCTATCTTTCAAAGCATCTTTCCAAGTTCTTGGCTCTTCCTGTGAGACATAACACGCGAAAGACCAATCATTTTGTTGACCAGATTCTCGGATAGTTGCATACAAGCCTGCATTGTTGTTGTTCCGCAACATGTTTCTTGTTTGAACGCCACTTTGTACATTTCCGATGATGTTTTGTTGAGGATGGGAATTATGAATCCTTGTTTCTGGATTATCTTGAACTGGAATATTTGTACCCAGATTGTTGAGATTCAGATCAACAATCAATTCAAGGCCCGGAATTGACGAAGAGGATGATGCAGAAGTTTCAGCTGTTCTAGGAACATCCACTGGAGGTGTACCCTCTGAAATACCATGAACTGCTGTTGGAGCTTCTTGATCTGCATCGAGAAATTCATCATCCTCTGAAGATTCGTTCAATTCGGTAGCATCTTGAAAATCCTCATTGTCGAGAGCATTCTTGTTCACTGAAGATGGTTCTTGATTGACTATAATGGGACGAACCAACGGTGAATCTGTTGCATTGTCGCTCTCGAAAAACATCCTTGCCGCAGCACTTTCTTCAACGGCTTCAACATTGATCGAATTGAAAAAGTCATCGTACTCAAACATCCAAGGCTGACCAGGATTTCTGACTGGTAAAGTGTGCCTTTGTACTCTGACTTCAGACCATTCCTCAACCCTTTTAGTCTCTAGATTCCAGACTCTTAAGTTTGGGGTGGAATACCCAAGAAAGTATCCCTCTATGGCTCTAGCCCCAAACTTTCCATTAGGATCGATAATTGTGCAAGGAGCTCCAAACGGTTCAAGATAGGACAAGTCTGGTTTCCGTTTGTTGATAAGCTCAAAGCAGGTCTTGTTGTGCCTTTTGACTGTAAGGAGTCGGTTCAACGTATAGCATGCAGAGGACACAGCTTCAGTCCAGAATGGAATGGGTAGCTGCGACTCTACCAACATAGTCCTAGCAGTCTCGATCAATGTGCGGTTCTTACGTTCAGCGACGCCATTCTGTTGAGGAGTATAAGCTGCACTAAATTCGTGAAGAATACCTTTTGAAGTGCAAAACTCCGCCATGGCATGATTTTTGAATTCAGTACCATTGTCGCTACGTATCCGCCTAACCTTCAAGTTGTAAAGATTCTCAATCTGAATGATCAAGTTTTTGATAATACCGAAGGTTTCACTCTTGTGTGCCATGAACGCCACCCAAGAAAATCTTGAATAATCATCAGTAATCACGAGGCAATATTGATCATTCCTAATGCTTTTGTGCTTGACAGGACCGAACAAATCCATGTGCAAACGTTCAAGAGGAACAGCCACCGTGTTGACTTTCTTTGTAGGGTGTCGCTTCTTCGTTTGTTTTCCTTTCTGGCACGAGACACAGACGTCTTGAAGATGGAAGTTTTTAAGAGGAACACCATTCACCAATTCATTTGACACCAAATGATTCATTTTGCGTAAGTGAATGTGACCCATTCGTCTGTGCCAAGAGATTGTGTCTTTTTCTGTGGCTTTAGAAACGAAACAAGTTGCTTGTGCAGACGTTGTGATAGCTTGGCTCATATCAAGGACATACAGATCATTTATCCTTGGAGCCGACAAGAGAATCCATTCTTTCGGAATTTTGAAGCCGGGTTTCAGCACATAACATCCATTTGCATCAAAGTGTACTGAGAACTGCTTATCACAAATTTGAGAAACACTAAGAAGATTGTGATCAAGTTGTTGCACAAAGTTGATCTTGTCAAAGCTAACAACCCCGTTGGAAATCATTCCTTCACCCGTTATATATCCGCCTTTATCTCCAGCAAAAGCAACATAACCTCCTCTAATAGATTTGACGTCGTAGAGAAGCTTCATGTCGCCTGTCATGTGTCTGGATGCCCCACTATCAACAATCCAATGACTACTGATAGTTCCTCCTGGAACACCCTGCACATAAACTCAATCGATTAGTTGGAGATGGGGACCCAAGCCATTGTGGTCTTGGGTCTTCCATTTTTATCAACAACAATTACTTCTATTCTTTGATGATTGGAAAATTGTGATGGTCCCCCTGATTCAGTAACCGTTTTTGGTTTCCAGGTCTGTTGAGTTTTACCAGTTTGATTGTTTGAAGTTTTTGAAGACTTTGAATTATCTGGTTTAACTGAAACAGATGGTTTGTGAACCACATCGGTTTTAATTGCCTTTTCAATTCTCTTGACCTGTTGGCGTTTCTGTTTCTTTTCCCTTTCTCTTATGAGTCGGGGATCTTGTTTTACAGAAACAGATCGCCTTTGGTTATTGCGTTCACGGGGATCATCTTCTTTGGCTTTCAACTTATGAAGATACGGGCAATTTCGAATGATATGCCCAATTGTACCACATTCAAAACATGATCTTCGTTCAACAAACCCCGAAGTATCATGTGGTCGTCTTGCCGATGATGAACTTTGTGAACCCGAGGTACTAGGTTTTGAACTACTTGGTTCATTCCTTTTTATCACTGTTGCCTTTTGGACAAAATCTAAGTTAGATTGATTTGCAAATTTTCAATTTTGTCCGTTCCCTTCGATTTCACAAAGTTCACATTCTTCTTCTTCTTCTGATTCGGCTTCTTTTGACTTTGAGTCGGTGCCTTACCTTTGGGTTTGGTATGATTTTGCTGGGTTTACACTGTTGGTAATTTCTTATTCCCAAATTGTTTTCTGACTTCAGCCTTTGGGATAGGAGGACACTGTGTGACTGTAACATGTGGTCCTGTCTTTCCCAAAAACTTACTTGTAGAATTTTCAAAGACTTTACTGATTAAAGATTGATTAACATTTTTAATCGGAAAATCTTTGTCCGAATAGATTTTATCATCACCAACAAGAGTGTACAGCAAATCCACACTCTCCGACTCTTTTGCAGATGTGGACTCGGTTGGAACAGTCTTAGCAGGTTTTGTGGGAGGATCACATAGGATGTGATTCTCAAGAGGTATGTCCTCTTCTTTGATTACTGCATCAGACTTTTCCGAATCAGTATCATCAGACTCATCATCAGAAGAATCAACATCCTCAACCACCACTGGAGGATCCTGATTCTGTTCAGCAGTTACAAATGTATCTGCTGACACATCTGAATCTGACGATACTTCTTTCTTGTATCCGAGCCCTGCTGCAAATTCCTCAACGTCCAAAGGAACAGATGGCTCAAAGTGAGTCCTATACTCCTCATCAGGCAAAGCATCAAAATTGTTTCTCACGGGTGGTGGACATTTCCTGTAACCTATGCATGTGACATCCTTTTTCTCTTTCTGAACATCAATGATGTGATCCAACACATAGCTAGAACTCAAATAACTGTCTAACTTGAGTCGGATCGCCTCACTTTCTGTTTTAACACAAGCCATTTCTTTTTGCATCACCTCAAGACGAGTGATATACAAATTAATGTCAGTTTGTTTTCTGGAAACCATTTTTGTCAGTTCTGTTTTATCTTTCTTTAATGTTTCAATCATCCTTTTAAATTCCTTTTCATGGTTTTCATAAAACATGTTGGCTTCAGTGCACTTTGAAAGATCCACTGTTAATTTCTGATTGTGAATGAATGTCACATCATATTTCTCTTGCAAAGCCTCGTGTTTGCTTTGCAATTCACACCACCTATCATTCACAAAAACATGTTTGTCTTGCAATTCAAACAAACTAGCTTGTAAAGCATCGTGTTTGCCTTGCAACTCAGACATGTTTGCTTCCAACTCAGCACATCTCACATGCAAACTATCACAGTTATTACAGCAAACAGAAGTGGGTTCGTCGACACATACCTGACTTGATGAACTGTCGACATTCGCCATAAAGGCTGAATGGAGAGAAGACGAAGAATAAGCAGCTTGATCCACCAAAATAGATCTTCTTTGAATTCCTGCTGCAACTTCCTCCAAAAGTTCATCAATGTCTGCATTAACTGATGCAGTTGATGTGTCATCTTCCTGATCATTGCCTGAAGCAGAGGACTCTTCATCTGAACTTCCACTGTACCCAGAGCTGTCTTCATCTTCAGAAGATTCAACACCATTGGTGGAAGATTCTCCACCACTGGCGTGTTTAAGATCATTAACCACTTCAGCAAAACAAGTTGTTCCATCAGGTGCATCATTTCCCAACTGGATTGACCAATCACAACCTTCATCTACCTGAACCACAAGTGCCTGGTTGGCATTAGATGGTCCTGCTTGACTCTGGTTATTGACAGGCACCAGTGTTCGTTCGTTGTTCCTTCCTTGGTTCTGATTTGCCCTGTTGCCTTGACTTCGGAAAGGATTCTGGTTCCCATGCTGAGATGGCCTTGTACATTCACGCTTGAAATGACCACGTTCACCACAGTTGAAACATTTAACAGCCTGTTTATCAAACCCATACTTGGTGTCTTTCTTGCTTTCCAAGCTGGTTCGGCCTGTTCTTTCCATGAAATCCTTTGCTCGCCTAACAGCACTGGCAAAGGCCCACTTAATGTCCATCATCTCCATCTCCTCTTTATCAATCTGCTGATAGTCTTCTTCTGTCAGATTAATATTACCAATCTGACCTTCCACTAATCCATAGTATGCGCTCACCACAGTGTTTAGCAGCTCCATGTGTTCCTTTGCTACTTCCACACTGACTTTAGAAAAGCTTGAGGTGTCGAGCCGTACTGTATCTGGCTTTGATTGCTGACCAGCAGATGATGTGCTTCCATAACAAGCTTGCTGTTGAGGAGGAAGCGGATTCCCATACATATCTGTTGTTGGTAAAGGATTTCCGAACATATCAGTTGGTCTGAAAGGTCGTTGCTGTTGTGGTGCTGATTGAGGGACTGGTTCCAGCAGATTTCCATACATGTCTGTCTTTGGAGGCATAGGAACTTGGATAGTATTGCCATACATATCTGTGCTAGTCACAAAAGCTGTTTGAATTGGAGCATGCGAAGAAGGTTTTGTAGAGGTGCTAGAGGTTCCAAAATACATTTCAGGATTTTGAGGCACGGGAATTCTTTTTGCCTTCAGAGTTTCTTCCTGATTCTTGTTTTCTAGAATTTGAACAAAGTCGTTGAAGCTCGTTGTAGCTAAAGTACCATTGTACTTCATGATTTCCAAGAATGTATTCCACTGAGGTGGCAATGCATCTGCAAACCTTTTCACAATCTCTACAGGAGTTGTAATAACCCCGAAATTTGTCAATTCAGTCAGCAAGTGATTAAATCGACTTGTCAAATCACCCAACGACTCATTCTCCATACAAGTAAAACCATCAAACTCTTTCCTTAGCAGTTCTTTTCTCAATTGGCGTGTCGCTTCATTTCCAACGCCCCTTGTTTTCAACGCGTCCCACAACCTCTTCGTTGTCTTGTAACTGACGAATTGATGATAGATATCTTTGCTTAAGGCCTGAGTGAGAATGGCGTATGCCTTCTTTTCCAGATCATAGACCTTCTTCTGATCTTCCGTGAGATCTGCAAACGTAGCAGCAGATGATGCGGCAACCTCTATTGTTTGATCGAAATCAGTAATAAACCGCAACCACAATTCTATATTTTGGCCAAGAACGTATGTATGAAATCTATCAATCCATCCTGGATATTCATACAAGTGCATCAACTTTGGGGGCCGATTCAAGCTTCCAGTTTCGCTCTCGCTTAAGAGAATGCTTTGAACACTTGGAACTTGATTGGATACAAATGCCCATTGACCGGTAGAAATTGCATTAGCTTGTGAAGATACCGGTGCGGAAGATGACGGGGTACCAAAATACATATCTGTATTTACCAAAGTATTCCACCTTGGATTCATTTTTGATCAGCCGAAGGATACCTGTTCGAAAGACTTGAAAAACACAAACTGTTAAACACAAACAGACTAATGATCGAAAGATCAACACCTGTTCGAAGGATCAACAGGGTTCGAAAGATCTCTGTTGAATTTCGAACAATGTTTTTCGAAAGATTCTCCAAACGAAGGATCCTTATCTTTCGAAAAAGGACTGTACACCGAAAGATGATTTCGAAAGATGACTTCGAAAGACTCCCCAATCGAAGGATCCTTGTCTTTCGAAAATGAACAGTAGACCGAAAGATGAATGTTTCGAAATGATTCCTTGGTTCGAAGGATGATGATCTATCGAACCTCCACTGATCGAAAGATGGTCTTTCGAGTTCGAAGGATATCTTTCGAACGGTTCTGACACAGTTGACAATCGGTGACAAGTTGGTGAAAAAGTTGACGGGTTGGTGAGAACTTTCGGCAGAAAGTATGTTCAGACCATATCTTTCAGGTCTGAACATGCAGGTTTTTCACCAACCGGGTAATGATCAATATTTTAATCAGTAAACAACTTCCAACACAAACAAACACTTTGTAATTTAAAATTTTTAAGATCAAATGTTTAAAATTATGATGAACACTTAGAATATCGGTTGAAGATATGAAGAACAAACCCAGAAATATGAAATTTCCAGCAAGCCGACAACTATCCAAAACCCGTTTTTGCTTGAAACTTCACTAAAAACCCATTTTTAACATGTGAAAATGAAAAGTGACAAGGTTTTTATAAGAACAAACAGCAAAAACAGCAAGATTTCCAGAAAATATGAGCTTTGAACACCCCGAAAACACTCGGTTTTAACAAGGAGAAGAGCCAAGGCTCTGATACCACTTGTAGGTCCGGCTAGGGGAGGATCTAGTCGCCTAATCCTTGTATACTAACCAACCCGGTTGTGCGGAATCCAACCGGAAAGGCAAACCGAGATAGGACACGCAAATAAACAACACACAAGACTCAACGATTAACACCACTTGTATTAAACGTATGAATAGTCCAGTTACAAGCACAAGGTTTACAGATCAGCTCTATAAACTCTCTCTAACAGTGTGTGTGTGTTCTCTGTTTTTCCTATATGTCCAACTCCAGAAATGAACACAACACACGGGTATTTATACCCAAACACAGCAGGTCCGGTCGAAGGATCATGCAGACCGATCGAAAGATCATCTTTCGACCAGGAACAGCTCGAATGATCAACATGTACCACGAAAGATGGGATCTTTCGTGGTCCATCTATCGAAAGCTATCTATCGAGCTCATCATCGAAGGATATAAGTGATCCTTCGATGACACATCCTTCGAACCAAACAAATTACAAACATAATGTTGACTGTTTGGCCAAGTCAAACCGGAGGATGGTTGACTTGGTCAAACTTACAGACTCACAAAGACATCGTTCAGTAACAAGACAAAATACAGACAAAGTACAGACACAAGTGCACCAACAAATAGTATAAAATTAAATAATAGTTCAACTCACAAAAGTTTTTTTGTGAAATTATAGAGGGAAGATTCACTAAATTAATTTTGAAAAAAAAATAAACATTGATTTTTGTTATCAATGACAAAAAATCCCAAATCTCAAGGACGATTTTGAAAAAAAAAAAAAAAGTTAGACGTTTGAATGAAAATGACAAAAAATCTCAAAAGTGAAGGACTATATGATACAAAAAAGTTGTTTTAAATGAAAATGACAAACATGACCAAACCTCAGAGACGATTTTGACAATTTACTCTAATTAAAATAACGTAAACTAAACTAAACTAAACTATAGCATAGCATAGTATAGATATTAAAATATTATCATATTTATTTGAAATTTAATCTTCAATTTAATTAAAATATCTGAGGACCAATTATATTAAAGTGTTTAATAATGTGTAGAAATTCAATAAATTCATTTAGAAAAAAAATAAACATTGATTTTTGTTATCAAATCAATTTATGTAAATAACTAGTTGATGCCCCGCCCGCGTTGTGGGGCGATGACCGAATAATGAGCGAGTGTTAGTTAGCTCATTGACACGAAAATCAATTAAATCGAGTCAACCAATTAAAACAAAACACTTTTATAGTTTTGATAAAAAAAAACTAAAACAATGGCAATATTGTAATTTTTAACCGAGGGAAAGTTGTATTTTTTGACTGGGGTAAAATCGTAATTTGCCAAAAGCTAAAGTAATGGCAGTACTGTAAATTTGAACCAGGGGCAAAATTGTAAATTTTCACAGGGGCAAATTCGTAATTTTGAACTTGGGGTAACAACGTAATATAAATTTGAACTAAGGGCGCAAGCGTAATTTTAAGCTGGAGGCAAAAGCACAATTTTATTTTGAACCGAGGGCAAAATCGTAATTTTGAGTTTGGGGCAAAAACATAATTTTATTTTTAACTAGGGAAAAATGTAATTTTGAAACGATGGCGAAATCGCAATTTTTTAAACCGGAAAAAAATCACATTTTTTAATAGAGGGCAAACTCGTAATTTTTAGCTGTGGGCAAAAACAAAATTTTATTTTGAACTGTGGGCGAGAAGGTAATTCTGAGCTCAGTGCAAAACCACAATTTTATTTTGAATGGAGGGAAAAATCGTATTTTTGAGCTGGGGACAAAAGCTTAATTTTATTTTGAGCTGGGGAGAAATTAACTGAGTTATGGCTAAAGGACATAACTTGTAAGGGTTTGCAAACATCGAGTACGTTTTCTGTAATTATTGAAGATAAAGGATACAGTTTGCAATAAGTGACATACATAAAGGACGATTTTTGTAATTTACTCTTGAGAATCCCAACATATTCCCCCATCCCAAAGAGAATCCCATAGAAACAAAGAAGAAAGAGATGTAGTTGTGTGTGACTGTGTGCTTTAGGGTTTCTTGCCTGAAGAACGGAATTGAAGATGAAGAATCCCAGGAGAGTTGAATAATGACATTCAATGGTAACTTAACTGCTCATTTTTCCACAACCTTTCAATGTCAACTTGCGGTCGTGTACATTTATCTCGACTTTCAAGTTTTTTTTTTTGTAAGTTTCAACCGATGATAGGGAAGAATAACGGTAGGAATGGAAGAAAATAGTAAAAAAATTAGGCGTTTAGACTTGGCTTTAATTTGGTATGATGGATTAGGATCAAATACAAAGGATCCTAATTGTAAGAAGTGTAAGAAGGATTTATAGAGTGACAAGTGTCCAATAACCTAAAAAAACCCACTACACAAAAAAACCCACTAAAAAAAAAAAAAAAAAAATACTTAAACATCAACCACCACCAACCCCCCCCCCCCCCCCTACCCCCCACATCACCCACCCCAAAAAAAAAAAAAAAAAAAAAAAAAAAAAAAATTTTTTTTTTTTTTTTTTTTTTTTTTTTTTTTTTTTGCCGAGGGGGTGGGGGGTGGGGGTTTAGGTTTTTGGGTGGTGATGGGGGTGGGGGTGGGTGTTTAGTTTTTTTTATATATTTTTTTTAGGTTTTTGGGGGGTGGGGGGATGGGGGGGTTAGGTTTTTTTAGGTTTTTGGAGGGTGGGGGGGGGGGGGGGGGGGGTTAGGTTTTTTTTAGGTTTTTGGGGGGTGGAGGTTGGGGGGGGGGGGGGGGGTGGTTAGGTTTTTTGAGGGTTTTTTTGCTGAGGTATAGTTTTTTTTTTTGTTTTTTTTGCGGGGGGGGGGGGGGGGGTGGGGGGTTTAGGTTTTTGGGTGGGGAGGGGGGTGGGGGTGGGGGGTTTAGGTTTTTGGGTTGGGGGGGGGGGGGTTTAGGTTTTTGGGTGGGGGGGGGTGGGGTGGGTGTTTAGGTTTTTGGTGGTGATGTAGTGGGTTTAGCTTTAGGTTATTGGACACTTGTCACTCTATAAATCCTTCTTACACTTCTTACAATAAGAAGCCTTTGTAGAATAACTTGACCCTTGGTATGATATCTGAAGTTGATTGCAAATTACTTTTGTGTCTATTCTTCCTTTTTAACAATTTAATAATCTATTACAGTTTATTTACAAAATTTGTGAATTTGGCACATTTAATCAATTTATAGACCATTGTATCAAAACAATGCATAAATTTAATCAATTTACAATGCATAATTTTTTTTTTTTTAATAAACTTAATGATTTAAATATAACCAGAAAACTTGTTAAGTTACATCAAAACAGAAGGTAGACGGGCAACAAGCTGCGCCGCCAACTCTTTCTGAATTGCAAACCCCAACAAGCTGTGTAGACCTCACGGGGGTTTCCCCTTTGGTTGGTCTAAGGGAAAACGGGTTTGTAGCTGGACTAGCAGCAAGAAAGGCAGAATCAAAGAAAGTGGATAAGCACGCTAAAGCTTGCGCAGAGAACCAACATGTCTTTATCCCTTTTGCCTTTGATACTTTTGGCTCCCTAGCGCCAGAAGCCATCAACTTCTTGACGAGGGTTCAACGGGTTATCCACAACAATTGTTCGACCCCAAGGGGGCAGGGGTTTGTGTTCGGGAGGTTGGGGATGCATAATTTTATTTACAATAACAATTAATTTAGACTCTTCATACGTTATATTAATTATAGGTTACAATGGTGCCGAAATCTCTAAAATGCTCCTAAAGTATCTTAAATTTTTGGACAATGTGCAAGTTTACCCCCTTTAAAATAGCTTAACTCTCTTGTACATGTTGCTTCAAAATGTGTACATAATGTAAAATTACCATAAGGGTAGAAAACCTAATTTGATTAATAAGGTAGTATAGATATAGATAAATGAGTAATAAATAATGCAAAATTTTGAAACACTTAATAATACATTTATATAATGGAATGCATCACAATTATACTCGTTATAAAAGTTTAACAACTTTGGATCTACACGATCTAATTTTAATACATTTTGTTCTGATACAATATAAAAAAAAGGCATGCATCACAATCAGAAAATATACACGATCTAATTCTAAAACATTTATTTTGATTCAAGAAATTCTATCTACCCTGGGATGATCTCCCCAACGATTATTTTGATTATTCAAACCACATTTTAACAAAGCTATTGAATATAATAAGGTTATACGGATGATTAATATCACTTAATTAATTTAGCATTTATCATTAATTTATTAAGACATTTCACTAAATATATATTTTTAGACTACATGGTGCGGTGGATAAGAAAAGGGGCAAATCCCTGCCAAGTAGACGTCACGTTCCAAAGCACGAAAGGACGAGACTAAAAAAGTCAAGTTGAAAGAGTGGAGGAGACAATTCCATCATTCATGGGTTGTATTTTTCCCATAAAATTTGTGATAATTAATTATTTAATACATGATAATTTTATTCTTTTGAAGATTGTATTTTTCCCATAAAATATGTCTCATAAGTTGGTTTATAAAACGTCTATACATGTTTCTAAATTTGGTGTCCTTGCTTTTGTGTGTGTGTGAGAGAGACAATTCCATCATTCATGGGTTCAACACAAGAAAACCAACCACATGTGGTGTGCATACCACTCCCAGCACAAGGTCACATTAACCCAATGTTAAAACTTGCTAAAATCCTCCATTCCAAAGGCTTCTTTATCACCTTTGTCATCACCGAGTACAACTACCAACGCCTTCTCCGATCACTAGGCTCCGACGCCCTACCCGACCTCCCATCCTTCCACTTCGACACCATTTCTGATGGTCTTCCACCACCCGAAAACCCTGATGTCGGCCATGATGTTGTATCTACACTCAAATCCATGCATGAAAATAGTTTGGGTCCATTTAAAAGTGTCCTCTCTAAAGTGAGTACCCTTTATTCACCGGTCACTTGCATTGTGGCCGACTTCATTATGAGTTTCACCCTCTCTGCTGCCGAGGAATTAGGTATTCCGGCAATTCTCTTCTGGACCTCTGGGGCGGGTGCCCTCGTATGTTATGATCACTACCCTAATCTTATACAAAAGGGTTTGATGCCCCTCAAAGGTAATTTTTTTGGCAGTTTTTTATATAACCAAGTTAGATATCTGTATACACACACATACTATATATAAATGCATTATAAGGTTCTCAGTTCTTAACATAATATGTATACACACATACTATATATAAATGCATTATAAGGTTCGCAGTTCTTAACATAAAATTTGATTCTTAAATATCCCTCTATATATATGTGTCATAAAACTCTACTAACTCTTCGCAGATCTAGAAAAAAAGTTTCTCGTATATAATAATATTAGACATGGAGGGTAGCCGTAGAGTTTGATTTTAGTCATGGAAAAATTTTCTAACAGTTCATTTCTTCATTTTTATCTTTAGCAGGATATATTGAAATGTTAGAAAACGAGTTTAATTTTTTTTAAACTAAAAATAGTAATTTTCATTCATACTTGCCAAGTTACATCAAAACAAAAGGTAGACGGTCAACAAGTTACGCCGCCACTTCTTTCTGAATTGCAAACCCTAATCTACTAAATACAAAACCCTGCGCTGAACAATTGTTGTGGATGACCCGTTGGACCCTAGTTAGAAATCAAAAGCTGTTGGTGCACTTGTGTCTGTACTTTGTCTGTATTTTGTCATGATACAAAACGATGTCTTGTGTTAGTCTGGTTTACGTCTTAGGTTTGTTAATATGTGTGTTCGATGTAAGTTTGACCAAGTCAACCATCCTCCTGGTTTGACTTGGCCAAACAGTTAGAACATAGTTTGTAAGATGTTAGTGTCGAAGGATGAGTCATCGAAGGATTGTTTATATCCTTCGATGAGCTCGAAGGATAATACTTCGATGGATATAGATGGACCTCGAAGGATATCATCCTTCGAGGTATATGTGGATCCTTCGATAGGTTTCAGATCGATAGATGATCTTTCGATCAGGCTATCTGATCCTTCGACCAGACGAGCTGTGATGGATATATATACTCATGTAATGTGTTCACTTCATTGTGTGGGAGATGTGAGTGAACTTAGTCTTGTAGAGAGCATATTTTCAGTTTGGCCAAGGGCTGTAACCGTGTCCACTGAAATACAAGAGAAAACTTTGATATCTCGTGTGTCTACCTTTCTCTTTGTAGCTTGTGTTCTCATATAAACTACCGGTTTGCATTCTAGCTTGGATTCCGCACTTGCTAGTGTGTTAAACATAACAAGGATAAGGTTTGACCTCATCCTCCGAGGGACCTACAAGTGGTATCAGAGCCGTGGCTCTTTTTCTTGTTAAAAACCGAGTTTATACAAGACTTTGGAGTGTTTGGACAAAACTCACATGGTTTAGCACCCGTTTTTAGTGTTTTTCTCGCATTTCTTGACGTAAAAACGTGTTCTAAACTAACCGGGTCTGTTAAAGGACGGGTTGGGTAACTTAAAAACTTGTTTTTAAAAAGTTTGGTAATTTCCGGCCAAATTCCGGCTTACTCCGGTGACCGGTTTTCTGGATAAGAACCGTCCTTTTTAAGTAATATTTTATTGTTCAAATCTTGTTTTGGTAAAAAGTATGGTCTGAGCATACCTTCTGCCGAAAGCTTTCTACCAACCCATCACCTTTTCACCAACCTGTCACTTTTGTCAACTGTGTCAGTTCAAATCGAAGGATATCCTTCGAAGTCGAAAGATCATCTTTCGATCAAAGGAAGTTCGATAGATAATTATCCTTTGAACATCCTTCGAAGTCTGTGACTTATCCTTCGATCCAAGGAATCTTTTCGAAGGATACATCTTTCTATCTACAGTTCTGGTTCGAAAGATAAGGATCTTTCGATTGGAGAATCCTTCAAAATCATTGTTCGAAATTCAACAGTGATCTTTCGAACACTGTTGATCCTTCGAACAAGTATTGATCCTTCGATCCTAGTCTGTTTAAGTTTAACAAGTTTGTGTTTTTCTCGTCTTTCGATCAGGGATCCTTCGGCTGGTTGGTTGTTAACAAGGAGAACCCGAGAGAACTAGTGTAACAATTTTTCTTCATCAAAAATGAATCCGATTTGGGGTACTCCGGTAAATACAGAGATGTATTATGGTACTCCGTCTCCGGATAGCGGAAAGTATAGAAACACGAGTTTGTCTCCTTCGTGGGCCGAATCTCCCGCACCGGTATCTTCTCAAGCTAATGCAATTTCTACCGGTCAATGGGCATTCGTATCAAATCAAACTCCAAGTATTCAAAGCATTCTCTTAAGCGAGAGCGAAACCGGAAGTTTGAATCGGCCTCCAAAGTTAATGCACTTATACGAATATCCAGGATGGATTGACAGATTTCATACATACGTCCTTGGACAAAATACAGAATTGTGGTTGCGTTTCATCACAGATTTCGATCAAACAATAGAGGTTGCCGCATCATCTGCTGCTACGTTTGCAGATCTTACGGAAGATCAGAAGAAGGTCTATGATTTGGAAAAGAAGGCGTATGCCATTCTTACTCAGGCGTTAAGTAAAGATATTTATCATCAATTTGTCAGTTTCAAGACAACGAAGAAGTTGTGGGACGCATTGAAGACAAGGGGCGTAGGAAATGAAGCGACACGTCAATTGAGACGCGACCTGCTCAAGAAAGAGTTTGATGGTTTTACTTGTATGGAGAATGAATCTTTAGGAGATTTGACAAGTCGGTTTAATCATTTGTTGACTGAATTGGGAAATTTTGGGGTTGTTACAACTTCAGCAGAGGTTGTGAAAAAGTTTGCAGATGCGTTGCCACCTCAATGGAATAATTTCTTGGAAATCATGAAGTACAATGGTACTTTGGCTACAACAAACATCAATGACTTTGTTCAACTACTGGAAAATAAGAATCAGGAAGAAACTATCAAGGCGAAAAGAGTTCTAGTACCTCAGAATCCTGAGATGTATTATGGAACACCCAGCACTCCTGCAAAAGCTATCACCCATGCTCCGATTCAGACGGCGTTTGTGTCTAGCACCGATATGTATGGCAATCCAATCCAAGTTCCGGTCAAGCCGCCTCCAACAACAGACATGTATGGAAATCCGCTTCAATCAGTTCCTCAACCAGTGCCACAATAGCAAAGCCAACAACCTATCAGAGCAACTGATATGTTCGGAAATCCATTACCTGTTCGATCTACCGGACCAACTGATCTATATGGGAATCCACTTCCTCCTCAACAGCAAGCGTGTTATGGAAGCACATCATCTGCTGGTCAGCAATCAAAGCCAAATACAGTACGGCTCGACACCTCAAGCTTTTCTAAAGTCAGTGTGGAAGTAGCAAAGGAACACATGGAGCTGCTAAACACTTTGGTGAGCGCATACTGTGGATTAGTGGAAGGTCAGATTGGTAACATTAATCTGACACAAGAAGACTATCAGCAGATCGATAAAGAGGAGATGGAGATGATGGACATCAAGTGGGCCTTTGCCAGTGCTGTTAGGCGAGCAAAGGATTTCATGGAAAGAACTGGCAGAACCAGCTTGGAAAGCAAGAAAGACACCAAATATGGGTTTGATAAGCAGGCTGTTAAGTGCTTCAATTGTGGTGAACGTGGTCATTTCAAACGTGAATGTACGAGGCCATCTCAACATGGAAACCAAAATCCTTTCAGAGGTCAAGGCAACATGGCAAATCAGAACCAAGTAAGGAACAATGAGCGAACATTGGTGCCTGTCAACAACCAGAGTCAAGCAGGACCATCTAATGCCAACCAGGCACTTGTGGTTCAAGTAGATGAAGGTTGTGATTGGTCAATTCAGCTGAGTGGTGATGCTCCAGATGGAACAACATGTTTTGCTGAAGTGGTTAAGGATTTAAATCACGCCAGTGGTGGAGAATCTTCCACCAATGGTGATGAATCTTCTGAAGATGAAGACAGTTCCGGTTATAGTGGAAGCTCAGATGAAGAATCCTCCACTTCAGGTAATGATCATGTGGATGAGACATCAAGTGCGTCAGTTGATGCAGATATTAATGAGCTTTTGGAAGAAGCTACAACAGGAATTGAAAGAAGATCTATTTTGGTGGATCAAGCTGCTTATTCTTCGTCTTCTCTCCATTCAGCCTTTATGGCTAATGTCGACAGTTCATCAAGTCAGGTATGTGTCGATGAACCCACTTCTGTTAGTTGTGATAATTGTGACATATTGAGTATTAAATGTGCTGATTTAGAGACAAGCATGTCTGAGTTGCAAGGCAAACATGATGCTTTACAAGCTAGTTTGTTTGACTTGCAAGACAAACATGTTTCATTGAATGATAAGTGGTGTGAATTGCAAAGAAAACATGAGGCTTTGCAAGAGAAATATGATGTGACATTCATTCACAATCAGAAATTGACCGTTGATCTTTCGAAGTGCACTGAAGCCAACATGTTTTTATGAAAACCATGAAAAGGAGTTTAAATCGGTAATTGAAAAATTAAAGAAAGATAAAACCGAGTTAACTAAAATGGTTTCCAGAAAACAAACTGACATTAATTTGTATATAACTCGTCTTGAGGTAATGCAAAAGGAAATGGCTTGTGTGAAAACTGAAAGTGAGGCGATCCAACTTAAGCTAGACAGTTATTTGAGCTCTAGCTATGTGTTGGATCACATCATTGACGTACAGAAAGAGAACCGGGATGTCACATGCATTGGATACAAGAAATGTCCACCACCTGTGAGACACAATTATGATGCCATGCCTGACGAGGAGGATAGAACTTTCTTTGAACCATCTGTTCCTCTAGATGTTAATGAATTTGTAACAGGACTCGGATACAAGAAAGAAGTATCATCAGATTCGGATGTGTCAGCAGATACATGTGTGTCTTCTGCTGAACAGAATCAGGATCCTCCAGTTGTTGTTGAGGATGCTGATTCTTCTGATGATGAATCTGATGATACTGATTCAGCAAAGTCTGATGCGGTGATAAAAGAAGAGGACATACCTCTTGAGAATCATATTCTGTGTGATCCTCCTGCAAAACCCGCTAAGACTGTTGCAATCGAGTCCTTGTCTGCACAAGAGTCGGAGAGTGTGGATTTGCTGTATACTCTTGTTGGTGATAATAAAATTTATTCTGACAAAGATTTTCCGATTAAGAATGTAAATCAATCCTTAATCAGTAAAGTTTTTGAAAATTTGACAAGTAAATTTCTGGGTAAGAAAGGATCACACGTTGTGGTAACACAGTGCCCTCCTATCCCAAAGGCTGAAGTTAGAAAACAATTTGGCAATCAGAAATTACCAACAGAGAAAAGGCAGCAAAATCACAACCAACAAAAAGGAAAATTGCCGGCTCAAAGTCAAAAGAAGCCAAATCAAAAGAAGAACAAGAATGTGAACTTTGTGAAATCTAAGGGAACGGACAAAATTGAAACGTTTGAAAATCAATCTAACTTAGATTTTGTCAAGAAAGCAACAGTGATGAAAAGGAATGAACCAAATAGTTCAAAACCTAGTACCTCGGGATCACAAAGTTCATCATCGGCAAGACGATCACATGATACTTCGGGGTTTGTTGAACGAAGATCATGTTTTGAATGTGGTGAAATTGGACACATAATTCGAAATTGTCTGTATCTTCATAAGTTGAAAGCAAAGGTTGATGATCCTCGTGAAAGAAATCACCAAAAGCGAACTGTTTCTTTAAAACAAGATCCCCGACTTATAAGAGAAAGGGAAAAGAAACAGAAACGCCAACAAATCAAGGTGATTGAGAAAGCAATTAAAACCGATGTGGTTAACAAACAATCCGTTTCAGTTAAACCAGAAAGCACAAAATTCTCAAAAACTTCAAACAACCACGAAGTTAAATTGTCAAACAATCAAACTGGTAAATCTCAACAGACATGGAAACCTAAAATAACCACAAATTCAGGGGGACCATCACAATTTTCAAAACATCAAAGAATAGAAGTTATTGTTGTTGATGAAAATGGAAGACCCAAGACCACAATGGCTTGGGTCCCCATCTCCAACTAATCAAGTGAGTTCATGTGCAGGGTGTTCCAGGAGGAACTATCAGTAGTCATTGGATTGTTGATAGTGGGGCATCCAGGCACATGACAGGCGACATGAAGCTTCTCTACGACGTCAAATCTATTAGAGGAGGTTATGTTGCTTTTGCTGGAGATAAAGGCGGATATATTACGGGTGAAGGAATGATTTCCAACGGGGTTGTGAGTTTTGATATGATCAACTTTGTACAACAACTTGATCACAATCTTCTTAGTGTTTCTCAAATCTGTGATAAGCAGTTCTCAGTACACTTTGATGCAAATGGATGTTATGTGCTGAAACCCGGCTTCAAAATTCCAAAAGAATGGATTCTCTTGTCTGCTCCAAGGATAAATGATTTATATGTCCTTGATATGAGCCAAGCTATCACAACGTCTGCACAAGCAACCTGTTTCGTTTCCAAAGCCACAGAAAAAGACTCAATCTCTTGGCACAGACGAATGGGTCACATTCACTTACGCAAAATGAATCATTTGGTGTCAAATGAATTAGTGAATGGTGTTCCCCTTAAAAACTTCCATCTTCAAGACGTCTGTGTCTCGTGCCAGAAAGGAAAACAAACGAAGAAGCGACACCCTACAAAGAAAATCAAAACGGTGACTGTTCCTCTTGAACGTTTGCACATGGATTTGTTCGGTCCTGTCAAGCACAAAAGTATTAGGAATGATCAATATTGCCTCGTGATAACTGATGATTATTCAAGATTTTCTTGGGTGGCGTTCATGGCACACAAGAGCGAAACCTTCGGTATTATCAAAAACTTGATCATTCAGATTGAGAATCTATATAAGTTGAAGGTTAGGCGGATACGTAGCGACAATGGTACAGAATTTAAAAATCATGCCATGGCGGAGTTTTGCACTTCAAAAGGTATTCTTCACGAATTTAGTGCAGCTTACACTCCTCAACAGAATGGCGTCGCTGAACGTAAGAACCGCACATTGATCGAGACTGCTAGGACAATGTTAGTAGAGTCACAATTGCCGATTCCATTCTGGACTGAAGTTGTGGCATCTGCATGTTACACGTTGAACCGAGTCCTTACAGTCAAAAGGCACAACAAGACCTGTTTTGAGCTTCTTCATAAACGGAAACCAGATTTTTCATATCTTGAACCGTTTGGAGCTCCGTGTACAATAATCGATCCTAATGGAAAGTTTGGGGCAAAAGCAATTGATGGATACTTTCTTGGGTATGCCACCCCGAACTTAAGAGTCTGGAATCTAGAGACTAAAAGGGTCGAGGAATGGTCTGAAGTCAGAGTACAAAGGCACACTTTACCAGTCAAATGTCCTGGTCAGCCTTGGATGTTTGAGTACGATGACTTTTTCAATTCGATCAATGTTAAAGCAGTTGAAGAAAATGCTGCAGCAAGGATGTTTTTCGAGAGTGGCAATGCAACAGATTCACCGTTGGTTCGTCCAATTATTGTCAATCAAGAACCATCTTCAGTGAACAATAATGCTCTCGACAATGAGGATTTTCACGATGCTACTGAATTGAACGAATCTTCAGAGGATGATGAATTTCTCGATGCAGATCAAGAAGCTCCAATAACAGCAGTTCATGGTACTTCAGAGGGTACACCTCCAGTGGACGCCCCTAGAACAGCTGAAGCTACTGCATCATCCTCTTCGTCAATTCCGGGCATTGAATTGGTTGTTGATCTCAATCTCAACAATCTGGGTACAAACATTCCAGTTCAAGATAATCCAGAAACAAGGATTCACAATACCCATCCTCAACAAAACATCATCGGAAATGTACAAAGTGGCGTTCAAACAAGAAACATGTTGCGAAACAACAACAATGCAGGCTTGTATGCGGCGATTAGAGAATCTGGTCAACAAAACGATTGGTCTTTCGCGTGTTATGTCTCACAGGAAGAGCCAAGAACTTGGAAAGAAGCTTTGAAAGACAACTCTTGGGTTGAAGCGATGCAGGAAGAACTGCAACAATTCCAGAAGCTTGGTGTCTGGAAACTCGTAGAGAAACCTGCTGGTTACAAGAAGATTGGTACCCGTTGGGTGTTTAAATGCAAAAAGGATGACCGTGGAGTCGTTATTCGAAACAAAGCAAGGCTAGTCGTTCAAGGTTTTCGTCAGATAGAAGGGATCGACCACAACGAAGTGTATGCACCTGTTGCACGTCTAGAAGCAATTCGGATCTTTCTGGCTTATGCCTCATTCAAAGGTTTCAAGGTATACCAGATGGACGTGAAAAGTGCATTCTTACATGGTGTGGTGGAAGAAGAGGTGTACGTCGAACAGCCTCCAGGTTTTGAAGATCCTATCCATCCCGATCGGGTTTGGTTGCTCAACAAAGCTCTCTATGGTCTACATCAAGCACCGCGAGCTTGGTATGCAACCTTATCTAATTATCTGCTGGAGAATGGATTTCGCAGAGGTCTTATCGATTGTACTCTTTTCATCAAAGAACAAGATGGAGATCTTCTACTGGTACAGGTATACGTTGATGATATTATTTTTGGTTCTACTAATGATGTTTTGTGTAGGAATTTCGAGCGCATTATGCAGGATAAATTCGAGATGAGTGCTATGGGGGAAATGACTTTCTTTTTGGGCCTACAAGTGCAACAAACCGAGTCTGGGATATTCATCCATCAGACTAAATATGTTGGTGACATCTTGAGCCGGTTCCAGATGTCTGATGCAACGCCCATCGGTACCCCATTGCCGCAAAATCACGGAATTACTCCAGACTTGAAGGGTGAAGCTGTTAGCCCCTCGTACTACCGCGCGATGATCGGATCTCTTATGTACCTCACAGCATCAAGACCATATATAATGTACCCAACATGCCTGCTTGCCAGATATCAAGTCAACCCGAAGGCCTCACATCTTGCAGCTGTAAAAATGATTTTTCGTTATTTGAAGGGTTGCCCTGACACCGGTCTATGGTACCCTAGGGATAATAACTTTGACTTGATCGCATTCAGTGATTCTTATTTTGGCGGATGCAAAATCGACGGCAAATCCACAACGGCTGGATGTCAGTTTTTGGGAAATCGCCTAGTCACATGGCAGTGCAAGAAGCAGACCTGTGTAGCTACATCAACATGCGAAGCTGAATACATTGCTGCCTCAAGTTGTTGCTCCCAAGTCCTATGGATCCAACAACAATTGCGCGACTACGGTTTTGAATTCCTAACTACTCCTATTTACGTTGATAATTCTGCTGCCTTACAGATCACTAGAAATCCTGTGCAGCATTCAAAGACTAAGAACATCGAAATTAAGTATCACTTCATACGTGATTGCTTTGAGAAAAGGCTAATCGATGTTGCTTACGTCCACACCGATGACCAACGTGCCGACCTTTTTACCAAAGCATTTGACAAATCAAGATTTGACTATTTATTATTGGTAAACGGCATTAAGGTCAAGCAAGAGTAAAACCAACATCGGAAAATCATTTTTGTAAATACCTTTGTGTTTTAAATTTATCTTAGTTTGTTGATTTTAGGGGGAGTAAATCCAAAATCTGAAAATCCAAAAACATCAAAAATTTAAAAACTCAAAAACAATAGAAAAACAAAAATGAGTTTCCTGGCGAGAAAAAGAGAATATGATAGTACATCAGTGGTCTGTCTAAACCTCTTTAAACCTAAAATGAACAACGATAAGCAGCTCTATATAAGATGTATCGGTAGGCTCACAATCATTTTAAAGTGTGCAGGGTGATATAAACTTAAATCCGACTGAAGACCAGGTGGGAACCACTCATTGGCATATGGTCTTGGTACCGAAATTTCGTTTGAGAGATTGCCGAGGTTCTGAGATATTCGGTCTTTATGCTGCTTATCATCTGGGTATCATGGTTGTATCTTTTACCGAAAAATAACGGGGACACAAGTCTAGATCTTCCATGATACCATACATACGTGTACATATTGCATTCGACCTCAATAAGTGATCAACAATCACATGTCCAAACAAATAAGTGATAATATATCACATTTATCCGGGAGTCAAGTTCGTCTCTCTGCTGTACGAAAGTACTGACCTGTTCACGGACTTGCTCCTGTGCCCTCATGCATCGAAAATCAAGTTCCTCATCAATAAGTGATTCTATCACATAGGGCTTGTTTTCAAATCAAAATAAGTGAGAATCTCACATCATATACGGTCAAACAGATGATAATCGGTATACTCACCGGTAAGATGAACTCTCGTGCATACCTTGATACGGGAATCTGTCGTGATGTGGATGAACACCGGTCGGTAAGTATAAATCATACCTTAACGTATCCCCTCGCCATGATTACAAATGATAAGTTGAGCTTATGTGGACAACAATACCGATAATTGTTATAGGATGCTTATCTTAATGTTAATTAACTGAACAACAAGAGCGTTTTGGCGTGACCGTACACTGATATGATTCTCTTACCCTCGAAACTCGCAAAAAGAATGTCTGTAAATATTTATTTAATGCTTTCAGTTTCTGCATCTTTGTATATATCTATTTACTGCTTTCAGTCTTTACATTTGAAATATTCAAAAAGTCCAAAAAGATTTTAGGTGTGTTTTAATATAAACTTTCTAAAAGCCAAAAAGATTTTATTTCTGTCTTATTTTCGATTGTACGATGTTGGATCTCGAGTCTTCATTACCTGAAACCTGATTGAAAACCGAAACGACTGATTCTTCATAAACGGTCGAAATTTGCAAGTTTTGGAAGTTAAAAACCTAAAACTGAACAATTTGTTAAACTTTCAAACTGTCGGACGGTGATTGATTGAACAATGGTCACATGTGTGTCGTTTGCTTATGATATTCCAGGCAGTTGTTCTCATTATGCGTTTAGATTTCTTGCATGTGCAGATTCTAAAGGCAAGGAGAACATGGTCGATGACAAGCTTCGGAATGAAGACACGACGTGAAGGCACTCAAGTGATGAAGATGATCGAGTTGCCGCTGGCCATCATCAACACCACAAGGATCTCAATTCATAAAGAACAAGTATTTCACAAGTATAAATCAAGGGGGAACTTGTGTTAAGGGGGAGTTTGTCAACATACTTCCTACATGAAAGGGGGAGTTTGTTGGTACACTTTCTGCTTTCAAGACGTGAAGACTTTAAAGATCCTCCGACATTGAAGACTTGAAAGGACGTCAAAGACTTGAAGACACGAAGATCGAGACAAAGCTACAGCCAAGGGGGAGTTTGTTGGTGCACTTGTGTCTGTACTTTGTCTGTATTTTGTCATGATACAAAACGATGTCTTGTGTTAGTCTGGTTTACGTCTTAGGTTTGTTAATATATGTGTTCGATGTAAGTTTGACCAAGTCAACCATCCTCCTGGTTTGACTTGGCCAAACAGTTAGAACATAGTTTGTAAGATGTTAGTGTCGAAGGATGAGTCATCGAAGGATTGTTTATATCCTTCGATGAGCTCGAAGGATAATACTTCGATGGATATATATGGACCTCGAAGGATATCATCCTTCGAGGTATATGTGGATCCTTCGATAGGTTTCAGATCGATAGCTGATCTTTCGATCAGGCTATCTGATCCTTCGACCAGACGAGCTGTGATGGATATATATACTCATGTAATGTGTTCACTTCATTGTGTGGGAGATGTGAGTGAACTTAGTCTTGTAGAGAGCATATTTTCAGTTTGGTCAAGGGCTGTAACCGTGTCCACTGAAATACAAGAGAAAACTTTGATATCTCGTGTGTCTACCTTTCTCTTTGTAGCTTGTGTTCTCATATAAACTACCGGTTTGCATTCTAGCTTGGATTCCGCACTTGCTAGTGTGTTAAACATAACAAGGATAAGGTTTGACCTCATCCTCCGAGGGACCTACAAAAGCAGAAAAATAGAACATATTAATTCGTAAAACCTGTAGCCAACTGCTTATTTCTCAACGTACAATTTTAAAGATATGCATATAATTGAACTTAATTAAAATAATTGGTGCTAACTTGGACTCCATTTTTGTTTCTGTGTATACAGATCAGACTTATTTAGAAGATGGGTATTTGGATACAACTATAGACTTTATCCCTACCATGCCCGGTATACGTCTGAAAGACATTCCGCCTTTTGTTAGACTTGTCAATCCTGGGGACGAGTTTATGGTTGGATTTTCACAGGGGGAAATAGAGAGAGCGAAATCAGCACCGGCCATTATTTTCAACACTTTTGATGAGCTAGAATGTGACATTCTAGATGTACTCTCTTTAAAGTTCCCTTTTTGCTATGGTATTGGTCCTTTGAGTCTGCTTGAGAACAGTATTAGTGATAAGTCTCTAGATTCCATGAAATCAAATATGTGGGTAGAAGATCCTAGTTGTTTAAAATGGTTAGATGCCAAAGAGCCATTATCGGTTATTTATGTAAATTTTGGTAGCGTCGCTGTGATGACACCTCAACAACTAGTCGAGTTTTGTTGGGGACTTGCTAAGAGCAATTATTCATTCTTATGGATAATACGACCTGACCTTGTGATTGGTGATTCTGCTGTGCTTCCGCCGGAGTTTTTGGCGGAGACAAGCAATAGAGGGTTATTGGCTAGTTGGTGCCCACAAGAACAAGTTCTAAATCACCCATCAATAGGGGGTTTTTTAACGCACAGTGGATGGAATTCGACGATCGAAAGTATTTCTAGCGGAGTCCCAATGATTTGTTGGCCGTTTTTCGCTAACCAACAACCGAATTGCTGGTGGAGTTGCAATAAGTGGATGATTGCCATGGAGATTGACAACGATGTAAAGAGTGATGAAGTTTCGAAGCTAGTGATCGAGTTGATGAGTGGAGAAAAGGGAAATGAGATGAGAAAGAATGCCATGGATTTCAAGAACAAGGCTAAGGAGGCATGCACCTTTCCATCTGGTTCATCAGTGGTTAATCTGGATAGACTGATCCATCTGCTACAAACTTCTCCAAAATAATTCATAGTATGTTTTTGATGCATGTGTTTTTATCTTATGTGTGCCCCACAATTTCTCAAAATGAATTTTATTTTGTATGCTTAATACATATTGTTTTTTTTTTTTTTTTTTTTTACAAGAGACCTCCATAATTTTGTTTCATCATTAGGACATATTCATTCATTGTGATGGAACGATCCATACAAAGGAGAAGAACCATGAAATTATTGAAAAATCATGATTGAAACCTCAAAGATATTATCAATATGGCCACATACAGATTGTTACTAAATGTAAACAATCAACAAACACAGATTGTATAAGAAAGAGAAAATGCAAATCATAAAACAAGAGAATAATTTGTAACAAAAGATATTTGTTGGGAACAAAGATGATACAAGGGGAGTGGGCTATCGCAAATGTCGGTAATTAGAAATAACCAAAATTCTGGTCGCAAATCAGTTCAATAGCTATTTGGACTGAAGTTAATCTCGTAAATGCCCAATATTCTGATAGCTAGTGACAAACCTCCGTATATAAGTGGCTAATGGCGACACCATCAACTCTAGCAGCTAAGCATCGAAGACCCTGAATGAAAAAGAAATAAATAAATTTTATAAAATATTTACACGAAAGAAATTATCAGTTTTTATTATCTTACCAAATCTTAAAAGGATATTTTCATTTTCCCATTTATACAAATAGTATTTATATAACTGAACTTTCTTGAGTTTAATGTTTTAAAAAATACTAGATATAGATCAGAGCTATTTAGTAAATTGGTAATAAAGCTTAACAATATGAGATTTGCTAAAGGTGTTACAAACACCTTGCGTGATTCATCGTACCTGATGAGGTTTGCCCGCCCACCATCATAAGTAGAGCAAAATCTGCGTGACTTTGATACCATTTGCAACACCTAACCTCTCATGGCGACTAATATTGTTCGCTTTGCCCACTAAGATCTTACGGATTTATTTTTGGTTGTCGGGCGAAAACATTCCAGGAGGTCTGGGTCACCTATTGGAATTGAATTCGCTAACTGTATATGGAATTGGAAGATGAGAAGAGAGATTGTTCTTGAATTGAATTGGTAAATCTGAATGTGTTACAGAGATATTACATATATACGATGGTTCTCATGATGATAACCGTCGCGACTTAGGTTATTAAAAGAATAATAATAATGTTACATAAACTATAATTAAACTATATATTATATCTAAACTATATATATAATCTAGCTTATAATTCTTCTTTTAATATCCTCCCGTAAGCTAGATTGGAGCAACATGCAGAAGATTCTTTATACGTATGAAGTCTCTTGGTTGCAAAGCTTTAGTAAGAACGTCTGCTACTTGATTCTTTGTTGTACAGAATCGGACTTCCACATCTTTATTCTTGATCAAGTCTCCAAGAAAGTGATATTTCACCCTTATGTGCTTACTTTTACCATGATAGACTGGATCCTTGGCTAAACAAATGGTTGATTTATTGTCACAGTAAATTATTAGAGGACAATCGATATTTTCTTGAAGTTCATTTAGGATTCCTTTAAGCCAGAGTGGTTGACAACTAGTTATGGATAGTGCAATGTATTCTGTCTCACTTGAAGATAAAGCTACTACCTTTTGTTTCTTTGATTGCCAGGCTATAGCTCCTGAACCTAAGTGAAACACATACCCGGAGGTACTTTTGCTATCATCGATATTCCCTGCATAATCACTATCGCTGAATCCGACCAGTGTTCCGTTGCCTCCTAAAGAGTATACGATTCCATGGTCTAAAGTCCCTTTTTATATATCTTAGAATCCTTTTCCCGGCTTCCCAGTGGCTTTTCTTGGGTTGTTCCATAAATCGACTTACCTTGCTAACAACAAACATAATATCAGGTCTGGTGTTTGTTAAATACATGAGACTTCCGACTAAACTTCTGTATACATTCTGATCTACTTCATCTTCTGGATCTTTCTTGGATAAGCGCAACCTATATTCCATTGGAGTTGAGATAGCAGTCCAGTTTGTCATCTTGAATTTATCCAGTAAACTCTTCGCATATTTTTGTTGTGAAAGTGTGATGTTCCCGTTGTCGTACGATACTTTCATTCCGAGAAAATAATGCAGAATACCCATGTTAGTCATCTCAAGTTCTATCTTCATTGATTCTTTGAACTGATTTATTAATGAGTCACTGGCTATGATGAGATCATCCACATATAAACAAATTATTATCTTTATATCCTTGGAGATTTTAGTAAATAAGGTATGTTCATACACACATTTCTTAAAACCATGTGACATGAAGTATCCTTCTATTCTGCTATACCATGCCCTTGGGGCTTGTTTCAAGCCATATAGGGATTTCTTGAGGCGACATACTTTTCTTTCTTCTCCTTTCTTGACATATCCTTCGTGGGTTGTTCAGTATATACTTGTTCTTTTATGTTACCATTCAAGAAAGTCGTTTTTACGTCCATTTAATGTAGGTACCACCCATAATGTGCAGCCAAAGCTAAAACAAGTCTAACAGTATTGAATCTTAATTATTACTAGAGCAAAAACATCTTGGTAGTCAATTCCATATTTCTGCTTGTAGCCCTTTACCACCAAACGTGCCTTGTGTTTACTTATATTCCCATGTTCATCATACTTTGTCTTGTATATCCACTTCATCCCAATCGGTGTTTGATTCCTTGGAGGATCCACCAATTCCCAGGTCTCATTCTTCAGTATTGATTCCATTTCTTTGTCCATAGCTTCTCTCCATTTTGTTTCCTTGCATGCCTCCATGTATGTGGTGGGATCAGTATCAGCATATAGAACAAAATTTGTTACATTATTAGAGTTGATTTGATTTCTTTGATAGAGTTCATCGACTTGTGTTTTTGTAAGTGCTTGTGACTTTTGATACAAATTTTTAACACTTCGAGTTCTTAACATTCATTCTCTGATGAGGATAATGAATCTACATCTTCATGGTTGTTAGTGTTTGCCTCAGCTTCATCATCACTTGATTGGTTCTCATTCTGACCATTTATCTCTGATGTTACAGATTCATTTTGATCCTCCATGACTATCCTTTGATTGTCATCACTTTCGTTATTGATTTCAACATCAGGCACTCCTTGGCTCTCTTTACTTATAACCCAATGTTAACTTTAATCAAACATAACATCTCTGCTTATAATGATTTTGTTTGTCGTTGGATTATATAGCTTGTAAGCCTTGCTATTCTTGCTGTAGCCAACGAAGATTGCTCTTTCTGTTTTGTCATCTGGTTTGCTGCATTGTTGTTTCGGAACATGAGCATATGCAATATAGCCAAAGACTCTAAGATGCTTAACATTTGGTTTTCTTCCACTCCAGGCTTCTTGGGGTGTTACATTTGGTACACTTTTAGTGATGGCCCGATTTAGTAGATATGTGGCACATGCCACTACTTCAGCCCAATATGAATTAGGTAGGCTCTTCATTTTTAGCATTCTTCTACTCAACTCCATAAGTGTTCTATTTTTTCTTTCGGTTACCCCATTTTGTTGAGGGGTGTAACTTGTGGTAAGTTGATGGTGTATTCCATTCTCCTTGAGAAGGTTTTGGAATTCATGACTACAATACTCGCCCCCTCTATCTGTTCGTATACTCTTTATCTTGTAATCTACTTGGTTTTCCACAAGCCTTTTAAAGATTTTGAAATAACTCAAGGCATCTGATTTTAACTTTAAAAAATACACTAATGTTTTCCTTGAGAAGTCATCTATGAAGGTAATAAAGTATCTACAACCTTCTATAGATTGAGTCCTCATAGGGCCACATATATTTGTGTGAATAAGCTGTAGAGGTTTACTAGCATGCCATGTTGCTTATTTTGAGAATGGTTTCCTGGCCTGCTTACCAAAAATGCACCCTTCGCATACGTTTTGTGATTTAGAGATTTTTGGTAGTCTTTTTACAGTTTCATTCATCCCCATATCATATAATGTATCAAAGTTTAGATGCCCATATCGTCGGTGCCATAATACAGATGTATCCTGTGTTGTCATGTTGTATACACGTGGTGTTATCTTATACTAACTACATTTTCATCACACCGAACCTCTATACGTTTTAACGCTTTATAATCGCAAACGCTTACGCAACACGAATTACAGAGAATTATGCTACTTTATTTGCCGAGTGTGTTTGTAAGGTTATCTCACGCCTCTGCATACGGTTATCACGACTAACACGCTAAATCACAAACGCTGTTATTAGTAGTAGTAATGTTATGATGTGTGTTCTTATATGCTTTACTTGTGTGTGCTTATTGTGTGTATTGTTACTCGCAAACGCTATCGCAACACAAACTCAACGCTGCTCGCACAACTCTATTTATCACTCTAAAACACAACGCGACCTGAAACTCAGTGCTACACTAAAATACTTAAAGTACCAATACTAACAAACGCAACAAAAAGCATTAAACGAGCACCTTACACATGAAACGAGGAAAAGGTTGCACAAAACAGCACCTTCGAACGAAGCCAGCTAGCCTCGTACGAAGGCACTGCTTTCGTACGAAGGCAGCTGCTTCGAATGAAGGCTGTCTGTTCGAGCCCACTCCCTCTATAAATACCCAGCCCCACTCCTCATTCATTCTCACTTGCTGATTTCATACCGAAACTCTGCCGAATTGTTGTTCGACCATTTTCAAGTAAGATTGAACAGTTTTATTCAATTACACAACGTTTTCCACTTCGATTTCCATAAGAATCACTTTGATTTCATCCAAACTTTAGAGTTTTTCACTAAAAACTTCATCTTTTTCACTTAACTTTTCTTCATAAATTCTTGCTTTTACAAAAACTCTCCATCTTTTTCATCAAAACTTCTTCTTTTACAATAGATTTACACTTAACCGAGTGTATTTGGACTAGCTATGGCTTCCCAAGTTAGAAATCTATGGGTTTCACACTCACCAAGTTTTAGATCTAAGTAAAAACCTTTTGATACCTTGTTTAAACTTGGTTTTCACCCTAAACAGACCTAAAACGGCATGTATTTCGTTCACTGAATAGTGGAACGAGGTAATGTCGAAACCAACTTGAAAAGGACTCGGAAACACATCTGATTCAGGCGAAAACACAACACCGAATGCCAAAAACAGTCACGTTTGCGATCTGGACTGTTATGTGCGAAGCTTGCTTCGTACGAAGGCACTGCCTTCGTACCAAGGTACATGGCTGCCTTCGTACGAAGGCACTGATTTTACACCTAACAGCCCGATTCCCCCTCGTGACGTAATTAAAGACCTCCCCAACTTTAAGTTTAATCAGTAGCTTAAGGTTAGAGGGATGAACACTCGATTTTCCGAAGACAGACACGAAGACACTCAATTTTGGACAACGGAAGCCCCACGTGTGCGAAGAACCACCTTTGTACGAAGGCACACCTTCATACGAAGGCACCAGCTTCGTACGAAGCTTCTGTTTCCCACTGGCACTCCGATTTTCGACCGTTTCAGCACTTTGGAGGACTTATGCTTCTCTTCCCGTACGCACGCTGACCCAGTGCTCCCTTCAATCCATTGAGGATCGTGTTTCTTGATTAGTACACGCTCTGTGAGTATACTCGAACCCATTTTCGTTTAACGCCCTTTTGGGTGTTACATACGTTCTCTATCAAAACACAACACACAACGCAAACACTTTATAAACCCTAACCACCCCCGCATGTTATACGTGATTTGTTGAATGCATTGATACTATGCTTACACAATGTTATGCCAGACCGCCTTTAGTAACGATAGTACTATAGTTTGGGCTCAACACCTGTGTGACAGGGGTTACTAAGGATCACATTACTTTACTTCACATGTTCGCTTCGATGAACATGTGTCGCGCATACTCTACATCGCAGTCACATTGTTAGGTTGTAACATTGTTGGTAGTTACATGCATCGCCCATTACGTGTTACATGCTGGTTATGCATAAACGCTTTTTATACTATATCTATGCAAACTTGTGTACTCACCTTTACTTAATGTATTGACTTTTATTTTAACGTATGTGACAGGTTGATAGTCTGTTTGCTACAATGGATTAGGAAGTCTAGAAACCCACAAATAAAAATCTAGGTTGTCAGACTTGTTTTTGTTTAAGAGATGTGAACTCTGCGATGACTATTTTTGAAATATTTATTTATTGGTAGGGGACAATGAACCTTTTAAATAATGTCATTTAATAGTTGTTATGGTTCTCTTGAGCAATCTGGTTTGCCTAGTGTCGCGCCCCGATGATTTCGCCATCGGTTGGGGTGTGACACCAGTCATTTTCCAATACAGGCTCCGGTTGGATATTTAATCGTGCATTCTTGATTGCAGAACCTCAATTCATCTCCTTTTTGAACTAGTTGTCCAACACTTAGTAGATTATGTTTTAATCCTTCTACATAAAATACATCTGGAACTCGCTTTTCTAGTCCTTTAACTCTGATCGTTACATCTCCATAGCCCAGCACTTCAAGCCTTTTACTGTCCCCTGTCCTCACTTCTCTTCTTTCTGATTCATTTAAACTGATGAATAGATTCTTATTTCCCGTCATATGGTTAATGTACCCACTATCTAGATACAAGCAGTCATTCTTTACTACTTCTTCCACATTATAAATCATAAACATGGTTTCATCATTTCCTTCTTCTGTCTCGTCTTTATGTAGGAGAACATTTCCAGTTTTTTCGTTTTCATCTTTTCTTTGACAGAATCGTGCCGTGTGTCCTAGTTTCTGACAATTGTAACAGTGAATTGGCCCATTGAATTTTCCTCTTCCTCTTCCTCGTCCTCTTTCTGCATATTCTGATCTAGATTGTCTAGATCGATCGCAATTGTTGCTTTGAACTTGGAAGGCTTGCTCTATCGGTGCGTCATCATATTGTTTTAATCTCAGTTCATATGATTAAAGGATACCAAATAATTCTTCCGTAGAGATTGTATTTAAATCCTTGGATTCCTTTATGGCTACTACCACCGACTCGTATTTGCGTGTCAGACTTCAGAGGACTTTCTCAACAATTCATTGTTCCTCTATTCTTTCTTCATATAAGCGTAATTGATTTACTATTATCGTTGTCCGGTTAATGTAATCTTCTATCAATTCATTCATAAAGCATCAAATTCACATCGTAGAGTTTGAAGTTTTACTGGTTTTACCCTGTATGCTTTGTGTAGTGCCTTCTTATGATGTGTAGTGCCTTCTTATCCCTTTTGATTTTTTCTTTATGGGTATTTTGATCGTCTTCTGATGCGCTGGTTGTGAGTTTCCTGTATCCTTCTTCTACAATCGTCCATAGGTCCTGTGATTCCAACAACACCCTCATTTGTATATGCCAGTGATAGTAATTTTGACCCAGTAGTTTTGGAATCTGGGTTTGAATTCCTCCGTTCGTCGTCATGTATTAATGCTGTTTGGGGATATAGGGTTATGGGATTTTTGAAGATTTTGTTTTTCGAATGCATTTGTAATTTGTGTTGGTGGATCGTTGTGGCTCTGTACCACTTTATTGGAATTGAATTCGCTAACTGTATATGGAATTGGAGGATGAGAAGAGAGATTGTTCTTGAATTGAATTGGTAAATCTGAATGTGTTACAGAGATATTACATATATACGATGGTTCTCATGATGATAACCGTCACGACTTAGGTTATTAAAAGAATAATAATAATGTTACATAAACTATATATTATATCTAAACTATATATATAATCTAGCTTATAATTCTTCTTGTAATATCACCAATCCCTGGATTACTCCCACATGAGAATGCTTCACTGTGAAGTTATCCACTTATCTACACGCATTGCACCCAAAACATGCTGCTTATATTTAAGATGAGAAATTCATTATGGCTTAGAATCTCTTTTGTGGACATAACAAAATAGGACGATGTGAGATTTTCCAAATTTGTCGTAGTATCCTACCATGCTCGGAATATGTGTAAATATATCACACATTTTGTTTGAATCACCAACATGGTGATAAGTTTATACTTGGATTTTCATACACGGAGTTGGAGAGCAATAACAACATCGGGCATATTTTTCATTCTTTGGAGCTAGAATGTGATGATCAGGACACACTCTTTGTAATATTGCCTTTTACTATGGTATAGGCCCGTTGCATCTCCTTGAGAACAATATTGGCGATAGATCTCAGCATTTTGTAAAATTAAATTTATGGATTGAAGATCCTAAATGCTTAAGATGGTTAGATGCCAACGTGCCATTGTTGATTATTTATATGAATTTTGGTAGCATCACTGTAATAACACCTTTATAACTAGTCGAGTTTTGTTGGGGTCTTGCTAAGAACAATTATTCATTATTATGGATTGTACGACTCAAACTTGTGATAGGTGTCAAAGACAATGGTAATAAACAAAAAATGCAACTTTATTTCACAGAGATAAAGAAGAAGTCGGATGAATATCCGATTACATAGATTATTAAGACATGAGGTTAATATAGAAGATAAAATTGATGCTTCTAGACTGAACAAAAAACCACTATATAAACACCATGGGGCGAATGATAAGCAAGGCAAGAATTAAACTGATCATCCGTAGGATTGAATTCCATTAACAATCACAACATACATATATACAAAAAGGATTGCACCTACTCAGGAGAGAATATATCCTTGACTAAAATAGTTTATCACATTAATTAGGTAGTCAACATATGTTTAAATTTTGAACTAATGATTGGCGCCTAATGCCCCCTTCAAGCAAGCAGGTGGGGTCCAACACGAAGCTCGGATTGGAACCGTTTCAATTATGCTCGGGTCTTTCGTTTTGTTACGGTGTGAACATGATAGCCTATGAAAAAAAGCCATTTTGTTGAAAAAGATTTTGCACATGGTTGTTTGTGAATTGTGTTCCACTATCACTTTGAATACTTTAATCATTATTTCAAAACTCAAACGTATGTTGACTATGTAACTATTGTAATAAATTGTTTTAGTTAAGGAGATATTCTCTCCTCATTGTAACACCTCGAAAAATCACGAGCAATATAATGAAGACACGTGTCATGAGCTTTAAACGTGTAATGGACTGAATATGAGGGACCATAGTTGACAAATAAAGAAAGTATATGCGTAAAAGGATTCAAAGTGTCAACATTTGGTAATTATACCTTTCAACAACCGTACACGATGTTTATACCATTAAACGAATGAATTATGAATCATATGGAGCCATTTGTAGAAGAAAGTGAAAGTTTACGAACCGCAAGGGTTAAATGTGTCAACATGTTTAATTTATACCTCTGAGTGAACTTTTAACGAACCCGAAGCTTTGTAATGATTAATTATGTTCACGAGAATAAGTGATAAAAATTTCACAAGGTTTTGATAACATATGAGGAAGATACGTTAACATTCGTAAATAAGGGGTTAAAAGCGTCAACGTTGAAATTCAGGTTTTTTCGGGTGATCGTATATCTAACGTAGGACTTAACAAAGGTTGTTTATGACTTAGAGTCCTTAAAAAATCAAGTTTGGGGGTTTAAAGTGTAATAAAAACAAGTTAAAACAACTATTAGAAGGACCAGGGACCAAATGTGCAATTTCTGAAACTTTTTTACCGGATCTGGGCCTCAAACCGGCCGCGTAAGACCTCTCTGGTCTCTTACACGGGCCGCGTGGAAGTCACCAGCGTCCAAAAACATGCACAGGTGCCTGTTCAGCCTGTTTAACCGACTTAAGAGCATGGTATTCGAATTCAAGAGCTTTGCCAACAGATTTTCATGCATAGGGGACACCTGTGATGATCAGGAATCACCCATAGACCTTGTTGGCATGATCTTGTTCAATCAAAATAACTATATAAGAACTCTTGGTTGCAACATTTTTGCATGCACTTGGAAAATCATTCAAACTGAATTTCTGGAGCTCTCTGGACCTCAAACAAGATTCCATTAGCTTCTAAATCATGCTAAGTACTTCAGTAAGCTTCCATAACCTCTCTAATTAGTGTTTTATTAGCTTAATGACCTAAAATCAAAGTCGTCGTAATTAAGCTTTGACTTAATGATTAATCACTAATGGTCCAGTCATTTTTTGAATTGAAAGTGGCTATGAGTTGGTAATTATGTGGGTAATAAACCCTTAAAAGGCACCCTCTGATTTCCACTCTAACTAGGTCAATTGTCGGGTCAAACGTAATTATAAAAAGTCAACAGAAAGCTAATTTTCAAATAAACACATAATTAACAATGTAGAAGCCATGAAACTTGTTTTATCACTTGTATAACTTGGTGATTAATGCAAGAAGATGTCTAAGCATGTTCAACCCGCCAATTTTGAGTTTAGGCTCGGTTCGGAACCGAAAGTCGCAAAAGTAAACTTTATTTAGATTGTTTTAGAAATGCCTTAAGCTTCCATTAGGTCCATGTTCCATATTAGTATAACTCTCTGAGATTATACAACTTGGATCCTAATTTATCCGATTCATTTGCATGTTTCCGTTATATGCCTAAATGTTGACCATTATGCCCTTTTGACCTTAAAAAGAGATTTTTGAAAATGTGAGAGGACAAAAACCTTTGTTACTGATTTATAAACTTGTCCTAAAAATTTGATATCAGTTTGAGGTCTAGATATGGAGTTATGCTCAATATCGTAATTAAGAAGCTTTTTATTAATTAAACGGTATAATTAGCATAAAGTCTATCTAAACCCAAATTTTGACACCAAATTTTTACCCACTGATGTAATATAATATTTTGAGATTTTTGAAGATTTTTATTTATTTTTAAACTGATCATATCATAAGGTTCTAGCTTTGATTCGGTAATTGTCGGTTATACACTTTTCTTGAATAAAATGAGTTTTACATCACATATGGATACCAAACCTTTTGCTACTGATTTTATATGATAAATAAATTATTTTTAAGCCTTCTGGAATGATAAAAATATCAGATTTTCTTGTATAACCCAAAAATCGCTTAAAAGCGACTTTTACGCGTTTTTAACGCATAGTATGAGTTAAAAACTATTTTAAACATATAAGACCTTATACCTACTGATGTTTTTAGTAGATTTTTATACTTTAATAGTAAACAAAAGTTTTGAACTCAGATTTCAAATTTTGACCTTTAAAGGTTAAGTGAAATTACCAAAATGCCCCTACGGTGCATAGTTTGGTTATAAAAGATAAATTTCACATACAGGCAATACCCTACTGATATGACCTGAAAAAATAATTATTTTTACTGATCATATCATACCTGAACCTCATATTAATATTTAATCTCTTTTATAACCTTTAAAATGACTAAAATACCCCTACGGGGCTTGAATTGAGTTTATATTCGTTTTGGACATAATGGAAGATATCTTACTGATATCACAATATATTTAAGGCATATTAACTTAGGAAACCTGTTCATGAATCATTTGGTTACCCGTTATGCGTTTATCGTGTTCGGTACGGTTTATGTAACTAGTTTGTATAAATTAACCGAAACGGGTCAAACCTCATCATTTTCGCTTCAAAACCCAGAATGTGTTTAGTTTACCCATATTGTACAAGTCGTCAAACTTTTCGGGTCCAAACCACATTCTAATCCGGTCTTCGCTTAATCATGCGTTTCGAACCGTGTACCTTTCTTTAAAACTAACCGGTCTAAGTTTAAACTTAAGTAAGACCCGTTAGGAATCTAATAGGTTATTAAAACCTTCATTCCAGATTTAGGAGCCCAGTAAAAGATAACTGCATTTTCCGATTTGTACGTCTGAGATAAATTCGTACAATTTGCTCAGGTAGATACTCTTAACTTATTTTCCGTTATACGGGCTTGGGATACGGTATTTTAATAATACCGCTTGGTCGGGTGTGTAATTATTTAAATCGGATTGTGATTAATATATTTGCATAACCCGTTTTAATCTGTTTTGTTTGGTATATGGCCTTTGGGGGGTTAATGACCGTGTCCTGGATATCCTCGGCTAATTCAATGAAATGGCCACGACTTAAGCACGGGGTGTAGGCATACACCTGACCGTTGCGTATGTAGAAAAGTATCCCACAATAAGGTATTCCTTGTGGGCATTATACTTGTGGTGTGTCAGTTAATCTTGTCCAGCTCTTCTAACCGGCCCTAACGGACGACAAACATTTAAAACTGTATACAAGATTATTTTATAATAATTATCCCAAGTTATAAAAGATATTTGTGCCTTGTGCATTCAAATCAATTTTTTTAAACATTTTCAAAATGAGTCGGTTAATTGTATTTACCAGTGAAAACTGATGTATTTTTCCAAAAAGGCTAAATGCAGGTACTAGACGGAATAGGCTGGCTACTCCTAGCATCAATAAAGAGTCTTGCAAGCTTAGATGTTTATAAATCTGTTGAATAATGTTTCTTTTAACTTTTGATCCGCCTGTGGATCCCTTACAACCGTTTTCGTAATAAATGATATTACTTCCATTCGGTTTGTAATGATTTTATCTTTCGACTTCCGCTGTGTATTAAACTTTGATAAATTGTCTATGATGATATCAACTACGTCACGATACTCCCCACCGGGCCCACCGGTAATACGTGGAAATATCGGGGTGTGACAGGTTGACGACAAACATTTAAAACTGTATACAAGATTATTTTATAATAATTGTCCCAAGTAATAAAAGATATTTGTTCCTTGTGCATTCAAATCAATTTTCTTAAACATTTTCAAAATGAGTCGGTTAATTGTATTTACCAGTGAAAACTGACGTATTTTTCCAAAAAGGCTAATTGCAGGTACTAGACGGAATAGGCTGGCTACTCCTAGCATCAATAAAGAGTCTTGCAAGCTTAGATGTTTATAAATCTGTTGAACAATGTTCCTTTTAACTTTTGATCCGCCTGTGGATCCCTTACAACCGTTTTCGTAATAAATGATATTACTTCCATTCGGTTTGTAATGATTTTATCTTTCGACTTCCGTTGTGTATTAAACTGTGATAAATTATCTATGATGATGTCAACTACGTCACGATACTCCCCACCAGGCCCACCGGTAATACGTGGAAATATCAGGGTGTGACAGGTTGGTATCAGAGCCAACATTTAGTGAATTAAACACTAGCCTTTTGTGTTTAATCTCAATGACACAGTTTGCACATTCCTCGACTTCCGAGTGTAGACGAAGAACTTAGGACTAATCTTAACTTATTTTAATTTTGTCCTTTATTTTTCCTTTGTTGTCCTTTTGCTTGTTTTGACAGGTTCAACAAAATGCCGCTGAGGTTTCGTAGAGGAGGAAGAGGAAAGGGGCCATTCAACGCCCCCAACGACACGAGGCCGGACCTTCCCACCAGCGAACACCGTCTGTTAAAATGAGCACCCGTCCTCAAGAAGACTTGAGGACCTATCTGGAGCCCGCAAGGCAATCTGTCTCGCTAAGTTCATCACCCTCGTACCTTTATTCTTTCGGGCCGCAATTGGAGAACGAGCCCGAAGATTCGCACCAATCTTTCTTGTCGTTGCGGCGGTCAACCTCGCATCGGGCCTTCCAGGACCCGACCCCATACTTCCAGAGCCGATTCAACCCGACAAATCAGGTTGAAGAACCAGTGGGTCATAACCCATTGGGCCCTGAAGACCATTTCCCTGAAGCTCAGGGAATGGATATGGATGATGAGCCAGATCCCGCCGAGCCACCATCTGGGACACCTACTCACCCCATCGAGATTTCGGATGGGTCGTCATATCATGCATCACCTTATCGTGGTCCAGACAGTTATGAGTAAAGGCTTGCCCAATACGACTAGGTGTTTATTCCCAGTTACAACTCACAGCAGCAGCAGGATCCCTCGGAGGATTCGTGTTTAGTAGCGGTTACTCCACCGCCACCACCACCAGTGCAGCAACCGCCTCCGGACCCACCGAGGCATAGGAGATCAGGAGCACGGATGTCCGTGCGAGGGGGTTTCCATTTCAGCACCCCTCAGCATTCAAGTGGCAGTCATTACCCGCCACTATATGAAGACCCATAGATGGGTGGGCATTCGAACCCTGTTTCTGAGGTGGAGTCTGCGCCAGTCGTATCACAACCAGTGGGTTATGATAACCCAATTCTTGCATACGCCGGTGTAGCGGCGTATAACCCTTTCGATCAGCCAGCCCATAGTAACTACAAGTAAGCCGAGGCTGACCCATACCTTGTAGCGGCGAACAACAATGCTCTCCAACCTGAAGGACCCTATGGAGGTCCCTGGCAGATTGGATACCCGACCTATGGGTACCAATACCTGCCACCTCCTCAACCTCTACAGCCGCAGCAGCCGCAGCCACCGCAAATCCAACCACCACAGCAACAAGAGATTTTACCAAGGTTGAGCCAGGTGGAACGGGAGGTTCGAGAGGAGCGTAGGAGCCACCGGGGATTTCTTAAAGGTTTGGCAAGCTTAATCAAGGGAAGAGAAAAATGGATCATTAAATTCCTTATTTGTTTATTTTGTATTTCTTTAATTTTCAATCAAGTCCCTTCGTGGACATCTATTTCTGTATCCAGTCCTTACGAGGACTTGTAGTTTCAGTTTAGCCCCTGCGTGGGCAAGTTATTTCTGTTAAAGTCCCGTTTAGGGCAATATGCACTCTTTTAAATTTTAGTGGCATGTTATAATTTAAATTTCATTTTGTCATTATATGCATCAATGTAATATATATGAAATAAATAAATCCAAAATATGTCATTCCTTTTATAAGATCTGCCTTTAAATACTAAATAAGAATCTTAGAGGGTGTAACCTAGCCTGCATGTCATTATAAGACCTGGCCATGATGGTAAAACCTGTTTAAAAAGATTCAAATTCTTGTTAACATCTGAAAACATGTTAACACTCCTGGCAGATGTGATTCGTAAAATCACGCATGTCATCCTTATATTGGATTCTTCCAATTCCTTCTTTATTATTTAAACATTCCTTAGTGATGTAATGCCTACGGGCCATAATCATTGTCATATAAGACAAAAGACAGTTGTAGCCTATAACTCCCTGTCAAGAAAGGTAACGAACTATAAGCCTTAATGCCTCGATCCTATAAGATCATGGCTATAAATTGAATTGTTCTTGTGACCTGGCCTTATGTGCCATTATAATATGCTAACAAATTATTACTAAGGATAATTATAATCCTGAATAAACATGTTTAGTTAAATTAACCGATGTGGCTTATGATTACCATGGTTAATGAATTGCCATAAAAGACAATTCCATAATGGGCTTTTGAATAAATCTTGTCAATATTTTATGTAGCAATCAAGCTACATGGCTGGGTCAGACGAAGTCAACAGTCACCCAAGGGAGAATCATGACACTTCCAGAGTTAATGTAGCAGGCGCGAAATTGCAGGCATTAATAGATAATGTCGTTACGCGAGCTCTTGACAGACAGTTTAATGAATCTAGTGGTACCCATGTCAGGGCTCAGTCTATACCACACTCAAAACCATCCTCAAGGACTCATACTCGCAAGACCGAGTCTCATCATTCGTTAAACCAAAGGAGCATCCCGTCTAATAAGATTGAGCTCAAACAAGAACCACGTGTTAAGTCCTGTTCTTATAAGTATTTCGTCTCCTACAAGCCTAGAGACTTCACGGGGGAGAAAGGAGCCATCAATTATATGACTTGGCTCGATGAAATGGACACGGTGGTTGATATTTGTGGTTGTGCAGAGCAAGATATTATGAAGTTTGTGTCACAATCATTTAAAGGAGAAGCTCTAGCGTGGTGGAGATCACTGATTCAAGCTACAGGAAAGGTCCACTTGTATAGCATGTCTTGGGAGCAGTTTGTTGCTCTAATCAAAGAAAATTTGTGTCCTCAACACGAAGTTGAGAAGATCAAGACCGACTTTCTGACATTGGTTATAAAGAATTTAGACTGTCAGGCCTATCTCACGAGTTTAAATACCATGTCTCGATTGGTTCCATACTTGGTGACACCGGAACCAAAACGTATCACTCGTTTTATTGGGCGTTTAGCCCCGGAGATCAAAGCTAGTGTGAAGACGTCTCGACCTACTACTTTTAGGTCAGCAGCTGATTTGTTACTATCCCTTACTCTGGATGAGATCAGGCTGAGAGCGCTTAAGAATTCTGAAGAAGGAAAAAGGAAACGTGAGGATGATAACTCACGTCGTTCTGACAAGAAGCATAAGGGTAACTTAGACCACAAGAAGAACTCTGGGTCTAACAAGGGTAACCAGCAAATGGATGAGAAGCCTAAATGCAAAATCTGCCAGAAACGTCATTTCAGGAAATTCAGGTTTGAATCAAAGTCACAGTCGAAGTCGATTGGTTGTGGAATCTGCAAGTCCAAAGAACACAAGACTTTGGATTGCAAAAAGTTGAAGGATGTGACCTGTTATGGTTGCAACGAGAAGGGGCATATCAAGACCAACTGCCCAAAGTATGCGAAGAAGCCTGAAGAAGGCAAGAAGACCAATGCTAGGGTCTTCCAAATGAATGCACGGGAAGCAGATCAGGATGATAACATGATAACAGGTACTTTCCTTATAAATGATATTTATGCAAGGGTATTGTTCGATTCGGGTGCAGATAAATCATTTGTGGATGATAAATTTGTAAGTTATTAAACCTGCCCGTTAGAACCTTAAGTATAAAATATGAGGTAGAATTGGCCGATGGTACCATAGAAACTGCTTCAACCATGTTAGATGGATGTTTCATATCCATTAGGAACCACTCCTTTCCATTGTCTTTGCTTCCTATGAAACAAGCTGGATTCGACATAGTAATAGGCATGGATTGGTTATCTCATAACCAAGCTCAGACCGTTTGTGATAAGAAGCAAGTGGTTATCAAGACTCCGTATGGTGAGCCACTTACCATACAAGGAGACACTCAGCATGGGTTGCCTAAGAAAGTGTCTATGCTTAAGGCATCAAGGTGTATGAAGAAAGGCTGTGTCATTTATATGGCATAAGTGACTATTGATGAACCAAAGCCCAAGATTGAAGACATCCCTATCATTTCTGAATACCCTGACGTATTCCCTGAAGAACTACCTGGTTTACCCCCAGATAGGCAAGTGGAGTTCAGAATCGACATAATACCTGAAGCAGCACCTGTTGCAAGAGCACCTTACCGATTGGCCCCGACTGAGATGAAGGAGTTGAGAAATCAGTTGGATGATTTGTTGGCAAAAGGATTTATCAGGCCTAGCTCATCTCCTTGGGGAGCACCGATCCTGTTTGTGAAGAAAAAGGATGGATCAATGCGTTTATGAATTGATTATCGAGAGCTAAACAAGGTCACAATCAAGAACAGATATCCATTACCCAGGATCGACGATCTGTTCGATCAGCTTCAAGGAGCAAGCTACTTCTCCAAGATTGACTTGGGGAGCACCGATCCTGTTTGTGAAGAAAAAGGATGGATCAATGCGTTTATGCATTGATTATCGAGAGCTAAACAAGGTCCCAATCAAGAACAGATATCCATTGCCCTGGATCGACGATCTGTTCAATCAGCTTCAAGGAGCAAGCTACTTCTCCAAGATTGACTTGAGATCAGGATATCATCAGCTGAAGGTTAGAGATGAAGATGTGCACAAGACTGCATTCAAAACTCGCTATGGTCACTACGAGTTCTTAGTGATGCCGTTTGGACTCACTAATGCACCAGCAGCATTCATGGACCTCATGAATCGCGTTTGCAAACCCTACTTGGACAAGTTTGTCAATGTCTTCATTGATGACATTCTTATTTATTCGAAAAATCAGGCTGATCATGAGAAGCATCTTCGTTGTATTCTTAAACTTCTTCAACAAGAAAAGCTCTACACCAAGATTTCAAAGTGTGAATTTTGGCTTCGTGAAGTCCAATTCCTTGGACATATGGTTAGTAAGCATGGTATCCAGGTGGATCCCGCTAAGATTGAGGCTATCAATAATTGGCAAGAGCCGAAGACGCCCACAGAGATTCGCAGCTTCTTAGGTCTGGTAGGATATTACAGGCGTTTTATTGAAAATTTCTCAAGGATTGCTGCACCCCTAACTTCGTTAACGAGGAAGAATATCAAGTTTGATTGGGGTCCTAAGAAACAAGAATCCTTTGAGATTCTTAAGCAGAAACTGAGCAATGCTCCTGTGTTAACATTGCCTGAAGGAATAGAAGAGTTTGTGGTATACTACGACGCATCACACACTGGCATGGGATGTGTGCTAATGCAGAAATGCAAGGTTATTGCCTATGCTTCCCGACAATTAAAAGTGCACGAGAAGAATTACACCACCCACGATTTGGAGTTGGGTGCCGTTGTATTTGCACTAAAACTTTGGAGGCATTATTTATATGGTACCAAGTGTGTGATCTATTCTGATTATAAGAGCCGTCAGCATCTGTTCAATCAGAAGGACTTAAACATGAGACAGCGTCAATGGATGGAGACTTTGAATGACTATGATTGTGAAATCCGATACCATCCAGGCAAGGCGAATGTAGTCGGCGATGCTTTGAGCAGGGAGGAAAGAGTTAAACCGATCAGGATCAATGCCAAAAGCATTGAATTGAAGAGCAATTTGAATGAAAGATTGTTAGCTGCTCAGAAGGAAGCGGTGTTAGAAGCCAACTATCCGAATGAAAAGTTGGGAGTAACTGCTGAACAATTATCATATAGCAAGGATGGAATCCTAAGATTGAATGGACGAATATGGGTTCCAATTTATGGAGGACTTAGGGATGTAATTCTTCAAGAAGCCCATAACTCCAAGTATTCTGTTCATCCTGGCTATGATAAGATGTACCAGGATTTGAAGGCAAATTATTGGTGGATAGGTTTGAAGAAATCTATAGCCACTTATGTAGCCAAATGTCTGACATGTGCTCAAGTTAAAGCAGAACATCAGAAGTCGTCAGGTTTGCTGCAACAGCCTGAACTTCCCACCTGGAAGTGGGAAATGGTAACTATGGATTTCATTACTAAGTTAGCAAAGACAAAGCGAGGAAATGACACTATTTGGGTTATAGTGGATAGATTAACTAAGTCAGCCCACTTCTTACCAATTAAGGAAACACACAGGTCAGATAAGTTAGCTCAGCTGTACGTGGACGAGATTGTATCTCTACACGGAGTGCCAGTGTCTATCATCTCTGATAGGGATACGAGATATACATCGCATTTCTAGAAAAGCTTCCAGCAATCCCTAGGCACTCGATTAAATTTCAGCACTGCATATCACCCTCAGACGGATGGTCAAAGTGAACGTACTATACAGACACTCGAGGATATGCTACGAGCTTGTGTTATTGACTTAGGAGGAAGGTGGGATGATCATCTTCCATTGATTGAATTCTCACACAACAATAGCTACCATTCCAGTATTCAAGCTGCACCTTTTGAAGCTTTGTATGGAAGAAAGTGCAGGACGCCCGTTTGTTTGGCAGAAGTTGGAGATGTCCAACTAACAGGACCTGATATAGTCCTGGAGACGACAGACAAGATTGTACAGATAAGAGATCGCCTTAAAGCTGCCAGGGATAGGCAGAAAAGCTACGCATACAAAAGGCGTAAACCTCTAAAATTTGAGGTAGGTGACAAAGTTCTACTTAAAGTATCACCCTGGAAAGGGGTAATGCGATTTGGCAAGAAAGGCAAGTTAAGCCCAAGATACACAGGACCATTCGAGATCATCGAATGTGTTGGAACTGTGGCTTATAAGTTAAACCTGCCTGAAAAGCTCAGTGGAATCCATAATGTGTTCCACATCTGCAATCTGAAGAAATGTCTAACTGATGAATCACTAGTAATACCACATACGGATGTGCATATAGATGAGAGCTTGAAATTTTTTGAAAAACCTTTATTAATCGTGGATCGACAGGTTAAGAAACTTCGAAAGAAGCATGTACCGATTGTAAAGGTTAAATGGGATGCCCGTAGAGGTCCCGAGTACACGTGGGAGGTAGAGTTCACAATGAAACAGAAGTACCCTCATTTATTTCAGTAAATCTCTAGGTTGAGATTTCTTTTAAGGGGGTGAGGATGTAACACCTCGAAAAATCATGACCAATATAATGAAGACACGTGTCATGAGCTTTAAACGTGTAATGGACTGAATATGAGGGACCATAGTTGACAAATAAAGAAAGTATATGCGTAAAAGGATTCAAAGTGTCAACATTTGGTAATTATACCTTTCGACAACCTTACACGATGTTTATACCCTTAAACGAATGAATTATGAATCATATGGAGCCAATTGTGGAAGAAAGTGAAAGTTTACAAACCGCAAGGGTTAAATGTGTCATCATGTTTAAATTATACCTCTGAGCGACCTTTTAACGAACCCGAAGCTTTGTAATGAATAATTATGTTCACGGTAATAAGTGATAAAAATTTCACAAGGTTTCGATATCATATGAGGAAGATACGTTAACATTCGTAAATAAGGGATTAAAAGTGTCAACGTTGAAATTCAGGACTTTTCGGGTGATCGTATATCTAACGGAGGACTTAACAAAGTTTGTTTATGACTTAGAGTCCTTAAAAAAAATCAAGTTTGGGGGTTTAAAGTGTAATAAAAACAAGCTAAAACAACTATTAGAAGGACCAGGGACCAAATGTGCAATTTCTGCAACTTTTTAACCGGATCTGGGCCTCATACCAGCCGCGTAAGACCTCTCTGGTCTCTTACGCGGGCCGCCTGGAAGTCACCAGTGTCCAAAAACATGTACAGGTGCCTGTTCAGCCTGTTTAACCGACTTAAGAGCATGGTATTCTAATTCAGGAGCTTGGCCAACAGATTTTCATGCATAGGGGACACCTGTGATGATTAGTAATCACCCATAGACCTTGTTGGCATGATCTTGTTTAATCAAAATCACTATATAAGAACTCTCGGTTGCAACATTTTTGCATGCACTTGGAAAATCATTCAACCTGAATTTCTGGAGCTCTCTAGACCTCAAACAAGATTCCATTAGCTTCTAAATTGTGCTAAGTACTTCAGTAAGCTTCCATAACCTCTCTAATTAGTGTTTTATTAGTTTAATGACCTAAAGTCAAAGCCGTCGTAATTAAGCTTTGACTTAATGATAAATCACTAATGGTCCAGTCATTTTTCGAATTGAAAGTGGCTATGAGTTGGTAATTAGGTGGGTAATAAACCCTTAAAAAGGCACCCTCTGATTTCCACTCAAACTAGGTCAATTGTCGGGTCAAACGTAATTATAAAAAGTCAACAGAAAGCTAATTTTCAAATAAACACATAATTAACAATGTAGAAGCCATGAAACCTGTTTTATCACTTGTATAACTTGGTAATTAATGTAAGAACATGTCTAAGCATGTTCAACCCGACAATTTTGAGTTTAGGCTCGGTTTGGAACCAAAAGTCGCAAAAGTAGACTTTTGCTTTGACTTTCAGTTCTGACCCGATTTAGATTGTTTTAGAAATGCCTTAACGTTCCATTAGGTCCATGTTCCATATTAGTATAACTCTCTGAGATTATACAACTTGGATCCTAATTTATCCGATTCATTGGCATGTTTCCATTATATGCATAAATGTTGACCATTATGCCCTTTTGACCTTAAAACGAGATTTTTGAAAATGTGAGAGGACAAAATCCTTTGTTACTGATGTATAAACTTGTCCTAAAAATTTGACATCAGTTTGAGGTCTAGATTAGGAGTTATGCTCAATATCGTAATTAAGAAGCTTTTTATTAATTAAACGGCATAATTAGCATAAAGCCTATCAAACCCAATTTTTGACACCAAACTTTTTACCCACTGACGTAATATAATATTTTGGGATTTTTGAAGATTTTTATTTATTTTTAAACTGATCATATCATAAGGTTCTAGCTTTGATTCGGTAATTGTAGGTTATACACTTTTCTTGAATAAAATGAGTTTTACATCACATATGGATACCAAATCTTTTGCTACTAATTTTATATGATAAATAAAATATTTTTAAGCCTTCTGGAATGATAAAAATATCAGATTTTCTTATATAACCCGAAAATCGCTTAAAAGCGACTTTTACGCGTTTTTAACGCATAGTATGAGTTTAAAACTATTTTAAACATATAAGACCTTATACCTACTGATGTTTTTAGTAAATTTTTATACTTTAACAGTAAACAAAAGTTTTGAACTCAGATTTCAAATTTTGACCTTTAAAGCTTAAGTGAAATTAACAAAATGCCCCTACGGTGCATAGTTTGGTTATAAAAGATAAATTTCACATATAGGCAATACCCTACTGATATGACCTGCAAAAATAATTATTTTTACTGATCATATCAGACCTGAACCTCATATTAATATTTAATCTCATTTATAACCTTTAAAATGACCAAAATACCCCTAAGGGGCTTGAATTGAGTTTAAATTCGTTTTGGGCATAATGGAAGATATCTTACTGATATCACAACATATTTAAGGCATATTAACTTAGGAAACCTGTTCATGAATCATTTGGTTACCCGTTATGCATTTATCGCGTTTGGTACGGTTTATGTAACTAGTTTGCATAAATTAACCGAAATGGGTCAAACCTCATCATTTTCGCTTCAAAACCCAGAATGTCTTTAGTTTACCCATATTGTACAAGTCTTCAAACTTGTCGGGTCTAAACCACATTCTAATCCGGTCTTCGCTTAATCATGCGTTTCGAACCGTGTACCTTTCTTTAAAACTAACCGGTCTAAGTTTAAACTTAAGTAAGACCCGTTAGGAATCTAATAGGTTATTAAAACTGTTGGTGCACACATCTGTCGTCTTCGTCTTGTATCGAGTCTCGGTTCGGTGCGGAGCTAATCAAGACATGATGTCATGATGACATCATCTAGGTGACATCATCAATGACATCATATTACAAATACACGTGAGATTGCATGAAAATTACAAATCAGATTTATGAATTATGAAGATCTCGCTTGAAGACAAAAGTCTTTTATTGATGATTTCGCTTCAAAGGTTTCGCTTGAAGTCTTCATGTTTGCTTCAAGCGAAATCAAGCTCATTATATATAGGTGTAATGTCATTTCAGTTGTAACTTTTTCAGAGATTCTTCCGGTGAGCCACGAAGTGCTGCCGAAGTGTTGTTAGGTCTGTAATCGCATTCGTTATCAATACAACAACAGTTTAAAGTGAAATCTCGCTGCATTGACCTCGGTTTCTTAGTTTCCGCCTCTGAAACCGAGATAAACTCTTCTGAACGACTCGTTCGGGTCCGCAAACGATCCTACAATTGGTATCAGAGCCAGTGAAGAAGAGTTCTTGTTGATTTAGCCATAAAATCTGTTTCTACACCTTTCTTTTTCGAAAAACAAAACATTTTACGGATAAAATCGGCTAAATTTCTTATATGTTGTGCGTATACATGGTTTAATCAATCCTTGAAAGTTTCAAGTTAAAATTCAATCTAAAACTTGTAATTTTCTGTGATTTCGCTTCAATTGCTCGAACAATATGATGACATCAGCAACATTTTAGATCTGATTTCGCTTGAAAGGTTGAATTACATGATTTCGCTTCAAGTTGATGATAATCTGTTGATTTTCGCTTCAAGTTGATGATAATCTGTTGATTTTCGCTTCAAGTTGATGATAATCTGTTGATTTCGCTTGAGAACATCATTTGATTTTGCTTGAATAGTTGAAGCGAAACTGATCTGTTTGCATTTCGCTTGAAGATACTTTGACATCTGTTTGAAACCTGCAGTTTACTTGAAATATTCTGATGGCTTAACTGAATTGTGATGTTCATCGAAACCTGCTGTTCATTTGAAAAATCCATTGTCTGCTTAAAAACACATTAATCAGCTTATCATCTTGTGAATATATCGAGTTGTGAGTGCATGAGAATATATTGGTTAATGTGATTGCATGTGATAAATCATTTTGTCGGCTGCATGCTGTTGGTATAAGTGTGAATACATCGGTTTTTGTGTGCATTTGAATTAGTCCTTGTTGTCTAGTAAATTAGTGTGCATCGTAAATGATAATTCAGATTAGAACAATTCGTATAATGTGACGGTCATGTGTAGTGTAAGGAAATTGTCGGCATAGTGATATTTTTGGTCCAATCAAAGTTGATTCTCATTTTTAAAATCTGAATATTACATGTGAATTTTATCGATATGGGCATGTGAGCATGTGATATTGATTGTGTAGGTCAATTAGAAATATTGAATTTTAATTGTTGTCAGATTAGTGGATGTTGCGGTCAAATAGTATTAGTTTCTCATTAAAGTTTGTTGGCACATGTAATTGTTTCGAGATCTCTATACTTGATAATTGTTGTTAGTCATATACAAACAACCTAGTTGGTAATCAGGTCACAAGGTTTGGAGTTTAGTTGGTCAGGTCGTTTTGAGTGGTCGAGTAGCGTGATAAAGTCCAGTGCATACGATTTGGAGTTCAAAGATTTCGAAGGGTCAGGTCAATTGAATTCGAACCGGGTCATATCAGTCCGTACAGTTGGTCAACAGTCAGTCCGCACAGAAAATTCACAAGTTCGAGTACCAGTTTTATTCAGTCAGTTGATTAACTGTTAAACTGATTGCATTTTGTTTGTTTTTGTGTTGTTAGGTAATCGATAGGTATTTTACAAGGTGATACAGCTCATTTGAAAATTCGAAACATGGAGAACGAGTTTTACAATGCTTTTGCTAGTCCAGTTACAGTCACTCAGAGTGCTTTGCATGAAAATGAAACCGGGACGTCTCAGAAACCACCAAAACTCATGGATATTGATGATTACAATGGATGGTCCGAACGGTTTGGAAATTGGGTTGAGGCGTATCACTTGGATGCGTGGGAACACACTGAAGAGCCGTATGTTAAGCCCACAAAGAACGATGTTGTGAATGGTACTCCGTTAACACTTAGAGAAATGAGTACTGTAGATAAAAAGAAATATCGAGATGAGAAATTGATGGTGAGTCTACTTCAGCAAGCGATAAAAGAAGATATTTTGATACTGCTTCAACATGATGGAACTGCATATTCGATATGGACAGAGTTGGAAGCAAAGTTTACTGGAAGTGACGATATGCTCAGGAATAAGATGTCTCTCATGAAAAAGGAATTTGACTTATTTCGGGGATTGAAAAATGAGAGTGTCAAGCAATTAATTGATAGATATTGTAACTTGGTGAGAAATATGACGAAACTTGGTGTTAAGAAAGATACTGATGAATTGGTTGAAAAACTTGCAGATGCGCTACCATATGAAACATGGGGAACATTTCTGATGATGCTGCGGTCAAACAAAACAGATTATAAGAAAATGACACTGGGAGATTTATCAAGCATCTGGAAGCTCAGGAAATGGAGCAGAGGAAGATTGCTAGGATGAAGAATTACGATGGAGAACAAGATATCAGCTTGTATTACAAAGGTGGTGTCAATGAAAAGTCAAATTTTTCTCCGAAAATAGAAACTGCTTACAGTGTGAAAGAGTCTTCTGAAAAGAAATCATCCCAGGGATCAAGCAACACTAGATTTTCATCATTCGATCCAAACATTTCTGCAACAAAGAATGGAAGAAAACTTCAATGCAATATTGTATTAAATCTTGAAAGTGATCAAGATTATTCTGAAGAAGTTGCCAAAAATCAAATGTCTTTGTTGGGAATGGTGTTAGAGTCATATAGTAGTTTTGTGGCCGGAAAGATCGGTAATCCAATGCTCACGAAAGAGGATTATGATCAAATCAATGCTGAGGAAATGGAATTGATGGATATTAAATGGTGCATGGCCAGTGTAATGAGAAGAGCTGAGAAGTTTAAACAAATCACGGGAAGAAATGATTTTCTTGATGCAAGTGTTTCAAACTTAGGCTTTGATAAGTCAAAAGTTACATGTTTTCGTTGCAGGGAAAAGGGGCATTTCAAGAGAGAGTGCAAAAATCGTGAAGCTACTGGAGCCCAGAATCCTTTTGGAAACAATGATTATCACAAAAAGGCGATTTATCATCAAATCACACCACCAGCACTGCATCAGGCACAAACTGCACATGGAATGATGCAGATTAAAGATTCAAAGAAAGCTTGTCTGGGAAATGATGGTGGATTCAGTTGGGATAAATATGTTCCAATAAACAGTAAAGTGTGTTTGGCAGAACAAGATGATGAAAAACTGGCTGAAGGTTTCAATTGGAACAATTTTTGTCCAGATCAAGAATTTATGGCCAAAGAGATGTCTAAAGACACTTCAAATGTTAATGTTTTCTTTGCTAATGCTTATGATTTGAAATGTGCAGAAAGATGCAGAAAAGTCATGGAAGCAGCTGAAGAAAGACGAATGAAGAACAAAGAAGAGGAAGAAGAAGAAGAGAGATTGAAGAACGAAGCGAAAGATGAGAAAAGAAGAAGAGCTGAGTTTTTACAATCAAGCAGAAGTGTCAAAGAAGTTTCAGAATATGAAGTGAAGATTGATGCAGAACGAGTTGAAGTTTCTGAAAAGTGCATGAACTGTGATTCGTTAATCAAACAAAACAATGAGTTATTGCACAATATTCACAAGTTGAAAGAATCGTATGACATAATGAACAGAGAAATTAACAAATATACCGATTCGAGGGGGAACAAGCAATGGCGATGAATACTTTGAAAGTAGCATATCTTAGACAGCTGGATGATGCTAACTTTTATATCAAGAAATGTGCTGATTTAGAGTTGGAGCTGGCAACACAGAAGATAGAGACTGAGAAAGTTAAAAAGTTATTAAATAGTTACTCATGTTCTTCTTTTGTTGTTGACAGGATTTATCCAGTAGTGGAGAATTTGAAGACATTTGAAGAAATGAAAATGTCTGAAGAAAAGAAATCTGTGACAAAAGATGAAGTGAAGACTTCTGGTAAGAAATCAAGTGTGGTCTACACTAGATGTCCGCCCCCGGTTGAAAATGGATTTTTACCTCGAAATCCAAATTCCGAAAGAGTCGAAAAGGCAATGAACTTACAATGGGAGTCTGGGCCGTCGGATAACTTGCCAGAAAATATTGATGTTACGTACACGTCGTCCGATACTGATCATGAGTCAAAATTGATAAAAAGTGTGGTCGATCAGGTGTTAGACAAAGATGACATAGAGGAGTCAAAACCAGAGTCCAAATCCAAGTCAAAGTCTGAGTCCGATACATCAAAGTCAACAGTCACAAAGGACAAACGGGTTTATGATAAAGAGTTGTTGATATCAAAATCTAATTTGAATGATGAATCATTTAAAGTGGCATATACTTTGAAAGATTCTGACAAATTATATTCTGATGAAGATTTTCCATTAAGAGGTGTAAAAACTGAGATGATCAAAAAGGTTTTCAAACTAACAGAAATCAATATTTTTGAATTAAAAGATGTAAATCTTATTGATAAACCTACAAAATACACCTCAAGAGTTCAACAAAGATTAAACAAGAAAAAGGGTTACAGTTCTGGTTCTGGTTTTCAAAAGAAGCCAAACCAAAGCCGTAATTTCAAAAGGAATGGTCTAGGTTTTATACCACCGAAAAATTATAAAAATGAGGAAATTTATAAACCAAAAACTTATTTTGTTTCAGGAACAAGTCAAGAGAAAGAACAAAAGAGTTCATTCTGGAAGGAGACAAATCAAGGATTCTTTGCCAAGAAGCAAGTAGAGCTGAAGAAAAATGCTGTTCCAAAGAAGATTGAAAAGAGAACCTGTTTTCAGTGTAAAACTGTTGGTCATGTTGCTAGGGACTGTCCGAAGACATTCAAACCAAAACAGGAAATTTCTGGTAAACTAAAAGAGAAAGTGATTGAGAAAACTGAACTAACAACCAAAAAGTTTACAAGCTTTGAAAATTCAATCTTTGAAATTGGTGAATGTTCAAAGAATGTGGTTAAAAGAAAAGAAAATCTGATAAATCAAAAATGGGTTGTTAAGGGTTCAAGAAACAGTTCTGGTGATGAATCTGATTCCACAAAATCAGAGGAGCCACATGTTGAGAAAAAGGTTGAGAAATCAGTTCCAACTATGAACAATGAAAATTTTCCATCTTTACAAGCTGAAAATTACATGAAGAAAGTTGGAAAAGTTGAAATTTCAAATCAATTTTATTCTGATAAAAAGAAATTTGATGTTGACAAGGCTTTTAACCCCATTGTAAAAAATATTGTTGGAAAAATGATTGATCGAAAAGTCAAAGGGGTTAAAGAGTTCTACGAGATGAAGAGGGGAGGTAAGAAACCGAGTAATGATGACTCGGTGACACCCAAGGAAGGTCAGGCTTGGGTGGATATATTTTTCAAAGAGTAAAAACCTGACTTGCCGGAGATCCCAAGTTGGTAATCGTGGATCATGAATCGGCATCATTCTTATGTTGTTTGTTTGAAAATTGAAAATTTTTGAGAATTTTTTGCAGGACTTGCCGGAACTCCCAGGTTTGTAAGCGAGGAGTAGGAATCGGCACCTTGAGAATTCAACTAACAGATGATGTTTGGTTGAAAATGTTTGATTGGATTGATCTTAAAAGTGGTAAATCAGGGACATTAAATTGTATCTGATTTTCTACAAGTGGTTGAAAAACAATGTGATGATTTAATCCCCAATTTTACAAGTGATAAAATCAACAAAACTTATTTTCCGGAAAAACCATTTGATTAAAACAAACTTAAGTGTTTTGAAATCGATGGGAAAATAGTTTGTTGTGAGGGGGAGTTCTGATTGTTTATGCCAAGTGGATGGCGAATTGAGGCAATTCGATATCAGTTGTCACGTTGTTGTACAGTTTGTTTTCAAATTTCCTAAAATGTTTTTGCATTTTAGGGGGAGTATGAATTTTTAGAAAATCCAAAAACATTTGAAAATTTGAAAAAGTCAAAAACATGATAAAATGAAAAATGAGTTTTTGTTGCATAAAAGAGGAAATGATAGTACATCAGTGGACGATCACAGCATGCTAAAGAATTGGTAAGATAAAAAGTGATAAACGGTCTCACTGATGATGTGCCAGTAGGTTTTTGCACATCTAGTAGATTGTGACGAGATATAAACCTAAATTTCAAACTTGCTTGTTCTGTGGGTTAACACAAACTTGGATATATAGGTAACCCCTGAAATCTTGTTTGAAAGGTCCCTTATTCTGAGATACTAGGTCTTTATGCTCAGTGATATCTGGGGTATTATCCCGGGACTTCTGCTGAAAGAAATTTCTGACCTAGTCCCCGGATAATGCTTTCTGCAAATGCTTGAAACATAGCATCGCCCTCAGCAAGCTGATGAAACAATAAAATTGATAGTCGCTGCTGTTGTAATGCAAAAGATCCTCTAAAGGGGACACACCAAAAGTCGAAGCCGTCATCTCTCTGCGTATCGAAAGATCGACCCGAGCTCTCACGGCCCTCGTACTATAATTTATTCCCCTGACAGATATCATCTGTGGTATACTCACCTGTAAGACTGAATATTGGGATCTGGATACGGGAGTATATTCAAGTAGTGGGACACACGAATAAGTTCAAGAGCTTAAAACATTAACCTCGTATCTCGGTTCAATTGAACTTTGTGTGAAAATTTAAGTGGATCAATATACTGACAATCTAAGTGAATCGTTTAAAACTTAAAATGAAATGAAGCTTAACGGTGTTGGTGATTTGTCTCAAAAACTGATATGATCCTCTTGCACGAACTCACAAAAAATATTGTCTGTAAATATTTCATTTCTGCATTTATTTTCTTTTATAAAATCCAAAAAGATTTTAGTGTGTTTTAGCATAAATTTTGAAAAAATCAAAAAGATTTTCGACAACTGGTGTTGAAGAGCTGATTTTCAAAATTCTGAGTACTAAACATGATGAACAAATGGTTTGGGTAAAAGTGTTTGAAGAGTGTTGAAATGAAATGAGAAAAGTTTTGAAATATAAATGTTATTCCTGCAAGTGGTAAATTAGACTTGAAAATCTTATCCACAAATTGTTATCAGAAAATTTATTTTTGGGTAGAGTTTATGCAGGTTAGCTAGGTTCTGAAACCTTAGAGTGATGAAGTGCCAGGTTACTATCTAAGAATCTGTGGAAAGTGAATTCCAGACTACGATCCCAGCAGATTGAGAGGGGGAGTCTGAAGACACCAGGATATTCAACATTTGAGAAAGAGTAAAAGATTGATTGAGGATTCTTGCAATGACAAATACTTCAGAGGAAGATCGAAGACTGATAAAGACTGAAGATTGCGAAGACTCGACACTTAAGACTCGTCAACATCTGAGGGGGAGTCTGTTGGTGCACACATCTGTCGTCTTCGTCTTGTATCGAGTCTCGGTTCGGTGCGGAGCTAATCAAGACATGATGTCATGATGACATCATCTAGGTGACATCATCAATGACATCATATTACAAATACACGTGAGATTGCATGAAAATTACAAATCAGATTTATGAATTATGAAGATCTCGCTTGAAGACAAAAGTCTTTTATTGATGATTTCGCTTCAAAGGTTTCGCTTGAAGTCTTCATGTTTGCTTCAAGCGAAATCAAGCTCATTATATATAGGTGTAATGTCATTTCAGTTGTAACTTTTTCAGAGATTCTTCCGGTGAGCCACGAAGTGCTGCCGAAGTGTTGTTAGGTCTGTAATCGCATTCGTTATCAATACAACAACAGTTTAAAGTGAAATCTCGCTGCATTGACCTCGGTTTCTTAGTTTCCGCCTCTGAAACCGAGATAAACTCTTCTGAACGACTCGTTCGGGTCCGCAAACGATCCTACAATAACCTTCATTCCAGATTTAGGAGCCCAGTAAAAGATAACTGCATTTTCTGATTTGTACGTCTGAGATAAATTCGTACAATTTGCTCAGGTAAATACTCTTAACTTATTTTCCGTTATACGGGCTTGGGATACGGTTTTTTAATAATACCGCTTGGTCGGGTGTGTAATTATTTAAATCGGATTGTGATTAATATATTTGCATAACCCGTTTTAATCTGTTTTGTTTGGTATATGGCCTTTGGGGGGTTAATGACCGTGTCCTGGATATCCTCGGCTCATTCAATGAAATGGCCACGACTTAAGCACGGGGTGTAGGCATACACCTGACAGTTGCGCATGTAGAAAAGTATCCCACAATAAAGTATTCCTTGTGGGCATTATACTTGTGGTGTGTCAGTTAATCTTGTCCGGCTCTTCTAACCGGCCCTGACGGACGACAAACATTTAAAACTGTATACAAGATTATTTTATAATAATTGTCCCAAGTTATAAAAGATATTTGTGCCTTGTGCATTCAAATCAATTTTCTTAAAAATTTTCAAAATGAGTCGGTTAATTGTATTTACCAGTGAAAACTGACGTATTTTTCCAAAAAGGCTAAATGCAGGTACTAGACGGAATAGGCCAGTAAAGAGTCTTGCAAGCTTAGATGTTTATAAATCTGTTGAACAATGTTCCTTTTAACTTTTGATCCGCCTGTGGATCCCTTACAACCGTTTTCGTAATAAATGATATTACTTCCATTCGGTTTGTAATGATTTTATCTTTCGACTTCCGTTGTGTATTAAACTGTGATAAATTGTCTATGATGATATCAACTACATCATGATACTCCCCACTGGGCCCACCGGTAATACATGGAAGTATCGGGGTGTGACACTCATTAGGTTTAATCCTTTTTGTATATATGTTTGTTGTGATTGTTAACATAAATCAATCCTACGGATCTTTTCATGGTATCAGAGCGGTAAGGCTAAAACCTATTTTTTTCTATCGCGCCTTTCTCTGTGTTGAAAACTATTCTGTTCTTCCATGGCATGCTCTAACCTGTCCTCCTCCACCGACCCAACAAACACTCCCCTTCACACTCTTCTCCATCTCATCACAATTAAGCTATCATCTTCCAACTACCTTTTAGTACGCGCAAAAGCGTCCTAAAATAATATTTTGTAGGATCTTTCATTTAATAGGACCAACGGTAAAAGCGTTTCATGTAAAGGGGTCGTAATAAGTCCCGGAACTAAAAAAGCGTCCTAACATCTCAAATAAGATTATGAAACCAATTTTATGGTCGCGTAATATGTCTTTGAACAACCAAAATAGTGTCCTAATAAAAACATATTAGGACACTTTTACGATGTTCTAACATGTGCTTACATACTTTTAATCTTTTGATACACTTAAAAGCGTCCTTAGAAATTAACTGATAGGACCCTTATCATGTAAGAGCATTCTCATCCAATCCATCAAAACTTGTGAGGGTGAGTTTTTATATTGTAAAGGGTAAAAAAAGTGGTTGTGAGTGGAGGAGAGAGAAAATGTTACTGTTCATCTGTATATTTGGGGGGACACTGTTCACCCAGTATAATTTTTTTTAATATATATTGAAAGTGGTTGTGAGTGAAGGAAAGAGAAAAATGTGATGATAATATTATTTAATTGAAAAGGAGAGAGAAAAAGTATTTGTTTTTAGTGGAAATATATTGATATAGGAGTTGTTTTTTAGTGGAATGTATATATAATTTGATGGATTGGATGAGAATGCTCTAACATTATAGCTAATTTAGTACCAAGAAAATGGTCCTAATATACCAAATAAGATTATGAAACCAATTTTATGGTCGCATAATATGTCTATAGACTACTTAAATAGTGTCCTAAAAAGAACATATTAGGACACTTTTACAATGTTCTAATATATGATTACCTACTTTTAATCTTTTGATACACATACAAGCGTCCTTAAAAATTAATTTATAGGACCCTTATGATGTAACGTTATAGCTACTTTAATATCAAGAAAATGGTACTAATATCCCAAATAAGATTATAAAACCAATTTTATAAATTGACCATCAATATATAGCATCCTAATAGTTATTGTATAACATCAACTAATGAAAGAAATAAAACTTCATTATATTTCAAATAAGCTTGTTGATAACAAAAACACTAACCATAAATAAGTTATAACATTATCTAACATAAAATCTTAATATTTAACAAAGAAATTAAAAGCAATTAAAGAAATAAGAAGCATAAAATCTTGAGTCATCATGCGTCCTCAATCCTCATGGACTACATACAAATAAACCATCCGTGTATAAGCATTAAGTTCCATGATATTAAAATTATTTGTATCACAAGTTTAAAAAATACACACCGAGATGAATGGATAGGGCCATGCGATGGATGTACCAATACAATCTTGAATTGTTGAAAATAAGCCATATGGTCTTACCAAGTTTTCATCTTTTTTATTGGTACTTGAACGTTTACCTTACACTACTCTGGTCCAATCTCTGTACCACTAACTAGATCATTTGGGTCCAAGCTCTGGACGCTTTCTCTTGCTACAGTCTCGGTAGAGTTTAGAATACTTTTGGGGAAAACTTCATCTCCGACCTAAATTTTAGTTTTCAACAAATATTTATTAAACTCTAGTCATATAGTGCAAAAAATCATTTTACAATAAAATTAATAAAGTTTTAGACTAGCAGGCTAACATTTTTATAGAAAAACTAAGGAAAATTGGTTTTTAATAATCTCATGTTTACAATCTTGTACACAATAATCCCACCTTTACTCTTGGTACATAATAATCCCATGTTTTTAAAATATTTTTCCATCACTAGTTGGTTCTCATCAGTCTCACAGACTTTTACGCCTGCCAATCATTAGTACAAGAAACACTACTTAGATAAGATTAAAAATATAAAATGACCAAAATAACCAAGCAACATACACCAACCTTGAAATGTAGGAGGGAGGGACCCGAGACTTAACGTCTCAAATGTGATTGCTTCTATTGGTCGGTGCCCATGTCCAATATAATCAGCAAATATCGGTTCGATTATCTGCCTTATCCCAACACAAATTGCCTGCAAAAATGAATAGCGTCAACAGTTTTCGCCCCAAAATAGTAAAAGTTTAAAAAAGTTGATGATTTTTTCGGTTTCTTACAATGTACCTTGTCGAGATAAGGCCACATATTTGCGACAAATTTGTTTAGCCAATCAACATGTATTAATATGAGTAATGTAAGTTAAAGAACTAATAAAGATATATAGAAAATGTGGTTTCATTAAAATGCTGTAATATATAACTTTTTGAGTAAATTCATAATAAGAAGAATGTCTTTTTAAGTAAATTCATACTTAGTTGTTGGTCAACCCACTCTCTTTGAATAGGCTAGAATATTGATGAGTCACCCATAAGTGATGGAAATCAATTAATGTTGCACTACACAGTCTACTATCAACTACAACTCCATCTACAAGTGGTGTCATAACCTCTTTCACATGGGTGTTGTTAATTTCCAACACATTCTCGTTCATATCCTGCATAACGTACCGTGTTAATTATAACTACAATAATAATCTCAATCTTCGAATAAGATCAACTAAAAAGATTGTACACAATAAAACAGACTCTGTATTTTCAATCTGTTAAGACCCATTTGTGATTAAAATCATCAAACAAGACCAACATTTATAAGTTAATGGGTTGAAAATGCCACATCATTTACCTGTTCTTCCTCCTCAATAGCCCCGCTCAACTCAACAACCCAAACATCAACTTCAGTTCATCTTCAGTGATAGATGGTTCACTGGTCCAAAGTTTAATTAATTTAAAACCAAATAAAAGAAAATAAAAAGATATGAAATAAACACTATAAATCAATTATATATAAAAAGACAGTAATCGGTTATAGCCTAGAAAATATGACATGTTAATTTCTCACCTTTATAAAGCGTGAGATCAGTCTTTAGGTCTAACCTTACCTTGTTTGTACAACCTTTTTCCGAATCAGGCTTGGAAAAATTTAGACTGGTTCCACTCATTGGGCTCGTTTCAATTTACGTAATTTTTTTTAAATATGCCCAAATCAACCCACACAAAAGTAAAATAGTAAATGGGTCAAAATGTCCACATGTAGTAGTGAAGTGTGATACATGTATAATAAAATATTTAGGTTAAGCACAGTCTCTCTTTTTGGAGGAGTAAAAAACGTTAACCCACAAAATTATAAATTTATGAAAATATTACAAAAGTAAGAGAGTTAGAATTTGGGGGACATCCCCCCCCCCCCCCCCCCAAAAAAAAAATCTCACTTACTCAAACTGCCCTTTTAGAGCCATACACGGGTTTAAAAAAAAGTTGTGGTCCCATCTTCATTCTCAACACCGAAGTAAAAAGACTTAATCACACCTCCCTTCTCCTAACACCTATACCAAATGAAATTGCTGAACAAAAAAATGGCTACATCTATCCAAAGATGCATCCATAAGTTAATAATTAAGTTAGACATTACTCATGTATTCTCACTTGAATATTAATACATACAGAAAGTTGTTATATTCTTAATATACCACTAAAAAAGATCCTATGGTAAAGAAATAAAACAACAAAAAAACTATATGATAATTAAGCTTAATACCTGACATATATATGTGTATTTTTCACCTAAGTTGCACAACAAATATCAATGAACGATCCACTTCCTAATTGTGACAGTACAAACTAAGCAAAACCAAAACTAAGCAAAACCAAAAACCCTGGCATTTAGAATAATGAAACTTAAGCTAATTTTTTAAAATAAATCAAGCGTTAAGTCCTAGAATTAGACAAATACACACACAAGTTTCATACTTTCTCCATCCCTAATTAGTCAAATGCTCATAAAAATTTCCAGATTTGAACACACGAACATCAATAATCAAGCTTTACACACCCATGAACATCCTGTTCATCCTACTCATGGATATGGATGCCATTTTACTCTTTCTCCATTCCTAATTTCAAATTTTTCTATGAAACAAATAAGGGATTCGATGATTACACAACTGAAAAAGTAGCAGATAAGAGTTAAATTACCACTGAGCAGCGGTTGGTCCATTTTTTGATGAACAACGAAGGAAGGCGTCGGCTCAATCGTGAATCATTAGTGTAAAGGAGAAGATAGCGATGGTTGATTTTGGTTTAGAGAGGTCGGCAATGAATATCAAATTAGGGTTTGTAAAAAGGGAAATAGAATCGAAGGAAAAAAAAACAGGCCGAGTCCTAGGATCCACCAAAGTGACCGGGAAACCCACATAATACATAGCTTACTCTATTATATTAGGGTAAATTACACGTTTCGTCCTTTATGCTTGTATTGAATTGCAATGGATATCCTTTAACTTCAATAATTACAGTCACAATCCTTTATTTGAAAAACTCATTACACTTTTCGTCCTTTACCACTAACCAGGTTAAATTTTTTTGTTAAGTCTATTCATTTAAGGGTAATTTTGTAATTTTACCTATTTACTTAATAAAATATATATTTAGAAAAAGAAAAAACTTAAGGAAATATTTTTTGTATTTATAAATCAAGTGTAAATCAACAACCTGCAAAACCCTCTCAATTTCGATCTCTATTTTTCCCCAAATTATCTCTTTCTCCTCACCAGATCTGATCCCAACTGTTCGATTCCTCCAATCCTACAGCTCTATTTCAGGGCATGTTTGGCTAAGCTTATTACAGTTAAAAAGGACTTTTGGAAAAAGGACATTTGGGAAAATGACTTTTTGAAAAGGAGTTTTTAAAAAAAGTGTTTGGATTAGCTTATTGATGTAAAATGACTAAAATGGGCATTCTTTTAGATATAAGGGGGTAAAGAAGGGGTATATTGGTAATTTGTAGTTTGAAAAGTTAAAAGCTGGCCAAGAAGTCACAATATTGTGACTTCTTGAAACCTCCTTTATCTTCTTTGCAAAAAGCCATTTCTAAAAGGACTTTTGGCTTAGCCAAACACAAAAACAACTTATTGGCTTTTTGATAAGTCAATAAGCCAATAAGTTGTTTTGAAAAGCTTAGCCAAACATGCCCTCAATCCACCCTTCAATTTCACATGTACTTGTCCTCGATTGAACGGATTTCATCCAGCTCTCGGTAGTAGGAGTCCGTGAATGGCTTGTTCGTTTGGATTTATCGAAAGAATCACGAGTCTCTGATGTTGCGGGATTGGTGTCCGTGCTGAATATGTTATAGTATTCATCGTCGGAATTGCTGATTGTGCCGAATATTAAAGTATCTATGAAGAGGACTGTCGATCATAGAAGAAGATGGGTTTTGGCCATGGATCATTTCGCAGGTATAACTGTTTTGATAATCCCAAATCGGTTTCCGAGACCAGATCTGAAGGTGGAGGCGGCGTACTAGGGCTTCGTCACCGGTAGTGGTAAAGACGGTGGTGGTTGCAGAGAAGTGGGGGTGGGGGTGGTGGCTTCGTCACTAGGGCTTCGTCACCGACAGATCAGGATGGAGGTGGGGGTGGGGTGTGGCGATCTGTATGGAGGCGGTGGTGTGCTATGCCAGATTTGGATGAAGACGGTGGGGTGCACCTTAGATGGGGTGGTGGTTTGTGGCTGATATGAGTTGTTCTGCAGACAATATACAGAGATTAGAGAGAGAGAATTTTTATATACAGAGAAGAGAGAGATGGCATAGATTAAAGAACATAATATATTTATTGCAAAAATATAATAAAAAGTCTAACTTAACTGAAAATTTTAACCAGGTTAATGATAAAGGACATAGGGTGTAATGAGTTTTCCAAATAAAGGATTGTAACTGTAATTATTGAAGTTAAAGGTCATCCACTGCAATCCAATGCAAACATAAAGGACGAAAAGTGTAATTTATCCATTATATTACTAAGATATTAAATATTAATATTAATGTTAATTAATAATAATAATAATATAAGTACTTAATTGTCACACCCCGATATTTCTACGTATTACCGGTGGGCCTGGTGGGGAGTATCGTGACGTAGTTGATATCATCATAGTCAAACAACACAATTTAAATGCACAACGGAAGCAAAAGATGAATCACATTACAAACCGAATAAAAAGTAATATCAAAGTATTACAAACGGACTGTAAAGGATCCACAGGCGGATCAAAAGATAAAAAGATCATTGTTCAACAGACTTTAACATCTTAAGCTTGCAAGACTCTTTAGTGATGCTAGGAGTAGCCAGCCTATTCCGTTTAGTACCTGCACTTAGCCTTTTTGGGAAAATACGTCAGTTTACACTGGTAAATACAATTAACCGACTCATTTTGAAAAGAGTTTAAAAAAATTGATTTGAATGCACAAGGCACGAAATATCTTTTATAACTTGGGACAATTATTTAAAAATAATCCTGTATACAGTTTTACTTATTTGTCGTCCGTCAGGGCCGGTTAGAAGAGCCGACAAGATTAACTGACACGCCACATGTATAATGCCCACAAGGTTAATTCCTTAAAGTGGGTTACCAGTTTTTACATATGCAAATGTCAGGTGTATGCCTACACCCCGTGCTTAGGTCGTGGCCATTTCAATGAATGATGCCAAGGATATCCGGGACATGGTCATTAACCCCCCAAGGGCCATATACCAAATAAAACAGATTAAAACGGGTTATGTAAATATATTAATCACAATTCGATTTAAACAACTACATACCCGACCAAGCGGTATTATTATAATACCGTATCCCAAGCCCGTATAGGGAAAATAAGTTAAAAGTATTTACCTGAGCAAGTATATATCACAATCGATGAGTGCAAGTAGCTTTTACCGGGATCCTAATCTGGAACGAAGGTTTTTAATAACCTATTAGATTCATAACGGGTCTTAATTAAGTCTAAACTTAGACCGGTTAGTTTTAAAGGAAGACACACGGTTCGAAACGCATGATTAAGCGATGACCGGATTAGAGTGTGGTTTAGACCCGAAAAGTTTGTATACTTGTATAATATGGTTAAACTAAACACATTCTAGATTTTGAGATAAAAATGATAAGGTTTGACCCGTTTCGGCTAATTTATGCAAACTAGTTATATAAACCGCACCGAACGCGAATAATGCGTTACGGGTAACCAAATGAGTCATGAACAGGTTTTCTAAGTTAATATACCTTAAATATGTTGTGATATCAGTAAGATACCTTCCATTATGCCCAAAATGGATTTAAACTCAAATTATGCCCTGTAGGGGTATTTTGGTCATTTTAAAGGTTATAAAAGAGTTAAAATACTAATCTGAGTTTCAGGTCTGATATAATCAGTAAAAATACTTATTTTTATAAGTCATAACAGTAGGGTATTGCATATATGTGAAATTTATCTTTTATAACCAAACTATGCACCGTAGGGGCATTTTGGTTATTTCACATAAGCTCTAAAGGTCAAAATTAGAATTCTGAGTTCAAAACTTTATCTTACTGTTAAAATATAAAAATTTACTAACAACATCAGTAGGTATTAAGTCTTATATGTTTAAAATAGTTTTAACTCATACTATGCGCTTAAAACGCGTAAAAGTCGGTTTTAAGCGATTTTCGGGTTTAAATAGGGAATCTGAGTTTTTGATCAGTTTATAAAGTTCAAAATATTTTATTTATCATATAAATTCAGTAGCAAAAATTTTGGTATCAAAATATTATGAAAAACTCATTTTATTCAAGAAAAGGGTAAAACCGACAATTACCGAATTATAGCAAGAACCCTATGTTATGCTCAGCTTAAAAATAAATAAAAATATTCAAAAATCCCAAAATATTATTTTTCATCAGTGGGTAAAAAGTTTGTTATCAAAATTTGGGTTTAAATAGGCTATATGCTAATTACACAGTTTAATTAATAAAAAGCTTCTTAATTACGATATTGAGCATAACTCCAAATCTAGACCTCAAACTGATGTCAAATTTTAAGGATAAGTTTATAAATCAGTAATAAAGATTTTTGTCCTCTCACATTTTCAAAAATCTCGTTTTAAGGTCAAAAGGGCATTATGGTCAATATTTAGGCATATAACGGAAACATGTACATGAATTGAATAACTAATGAACCAAGTTGTATAACCTCAGAGGGTTACACTAATCTATAACCTGGTCCTAATAGAGCTTTAATGCATTTCTAAAATATGCTACATTGGGTCAGAACTGAAAGTCAAAGCAAAAGTCTACTTTTGCGACTTTCGGTTCCGAACCGAGCTTAAACTGAAAATTGTCGGGTTGAACATGTTTAGACATGTTCTTACATTGATTACCAAGTTATATGAGTGATAAAACAGGTTCCATAGCTTCTACATTGTTAATTATGTATTTATGCGAAAATTTGCTTTCTGTTAACTTTTTATAATTGACTTTGACCCGACAATTGACCTAGTTAGAGTGGGAATCAAAGGGTGCCCTTTTAAGGGTTTATTACCCACATAATTACCAACTCATATGTACTTTCAATTCGAGAATTGACTGGACCATTAGTGATTAATCACTAAGTCAAACCTTAATTACGACGTTTGACTTTGGGCCATTAAACTAATTAAAACTGAATTACAGAAGCTAAGATGACTTACAATGGTCCTTAGCACGAGATTAGAACAGAGAAAAGGCTTCTTAAGTGCTAAGAATGCTCCAGAGAGTTAGAACAAGGAAGATGTGCAAATGTAAGTTAACAAGTTGCAACAATGGATCTATTTATAGCCATGGAAGCATCACAGAGATTGATACAGGTGTTGTGGCAACTCTAGAGATGAAAACAAGTGTCAAGGGACGTGTTTACAGCAGCTAGAGGGTGGCAAACTCGCGGAATATAGCAAACATGCAAGCTGCCACGTTAAAACACACTTTTCTGATCTGGCATGCCGTCGCGTCGCGCGAAGGCAGAGTGCCTCAGTGGTGGCGCAGCGCCAGGAGGTAGGGGACCAGCCAAACAAGTTTCAAAAATGACATTTTCACCCCCTGGACCTTCTAAAGCGTAATTTCTTCCATTTTAAGCACTTTTAACCCATGAAATTTATATTTCTATGATCCATGAGATATAACCAATCATTGTTAGGTCCGGTTTCATTAAACGATAACCGAAAACACAAGTTTTGCCTCGTTGACGCTTTTAACCCCTTAATTACGAAAGTTAACGTATCTTCCTCATACGATATCGAAACCTTGTGAAATTTTTACCACTTAATCTTGGGAGTATAATTAATCGTTACAAGCCTCCGGGTTCGCTAAAAGGTCACTCAGAGGTATAACTTAAACATGTTGACACTTTCAACCGTCGCGTCTTGTAAACTTTCACATTCTTCCACAAACGGTTTCATATGCTTCATGATACATTCGTTTAAGGGTTATAAACATCGTGTAAAGTCGTTAAAAGGCATAATTATCAAATGTTGACACTTTGAATCCTTATGTACATATACTTTCTTCGTTTGTCAACTTTAGTCCCTCATATTCAATTTGTAACACGTTTAAAGTCCATGACACGTGTCGATACTATATTGGACATGATTTTACGAGGTGTTACATTAATATAATTATTTCTTACCATGATATATTTTAAAATTATGTTGTATTTTTATAATTACTAGCCATACATCTCTTCATGAGTAAGGGTGCAAACAGACTGAGCCTTATCGAGTCCGAGCAACAAAGCTCATTTATTTATCGAGTTCGCGTTCGTGCCTGGCATGTGAAGCTCGTCAACCTCGCTAAGCCTTATGGAATCTTAGGACATGAATGATCTGCTATTTGCCATTGTGATCCATTTAGGCCCAATATGTCCAATTAAGACATATATGATCTACCATTGTTTATTGTGATACATTAAGGCCCAATATGGTCCATTAAGACATGTATGATCTACTATTGTCCATTATGGTCCATTAAGGCCCAATATGGTCTATTACGACATGTATGATCCATTGTTAGACATTGTGATCCATCTAGGCCCACTATGGCCTGTTCACACATATTATCTAATATCACCCATTATGACCCATTAAAGCTTAATATGGTCTATTAAGAAATATAAGATCTCTTATTGTCTATCATGACCCATTAAGGCTCAATATGATTCATTAACACATATATGGTCCACTATTTGTCTTTGTGATTCATTAAGATCCAATATGTTCCATTAACACACATATGATCTATTATCGTTCATCGTGATCCATTAAGGCCCTATATGGTCAATTAAGAAATGTATGATCTACTATTGTTCATTGTGGTCAATTAAAGCCCAATATGGTTCATTAAAACATATATGGTTCATTATTGGCCACTGTCATCTATTAAGACTCAATATGGTCCATTAAAAAGTATATGATTATAAATCAAGATACACTTGGTACCGAACCTACCGACATCGAAAATGGTAAATTATGGGTAACGGTACCGAAAATGTTTGTTATAGTACTGCACAGTACCGGTATTTGAAAGTAAAATACGGTAAAATACCGGTACCGTACCGAACTGAAAGTACAAGTACCAAGAACTTTAGAAAGTTGGTACTGAAACGGTACCGAAAATATTTCGATACGAGAAATTCGGTACCGGTACTAATATGCATATATTAAATACATTAACATATTTTTAAAATGAAAACGAGTAGTAACAAATACGGTTTAGAATATATAATATTAATTAATAGTCTGAATTTCTAAATATGTAGTAAGATTGGTTTTTAGTTTTTTTAATATTAATTAATGTAATCTTTTAATTGAGATTATTTTGGGGGGAAATTTAAATTTTAGGATGAAATATTTTGAAGAGAAGTTTAAATTTTAGGATAAAATGTTTTGGAGGGAACTTTTAAAGATGTAGTTAGTTTAACATTTATCACACATTTAAAAAAAAACTTTTAAATTTTAGGATGAAATGTTTTGCAGATATTAAAGTTCGATTACGGCGCTAAATATGTCATAATATTTCAGCTTTTTTAAGTTAATACGCGTGTCTGATGCTTCCGTTTCGTTGCCGGTGCGTTCCTACAGTCGCGTTTTGTGTTGTTCGAAAGCATGATAATTTCGCAAAACGAAATTCATAAGTATATGTTATATGTATAAACTTAGTAATTGACAGCGTTGTCCGTATTATGTACGGTATTAGTTCGTTACCGCTTATCGTTCTGTAGTTTTTCCGAAAATCCTCATATGCGCACAGTAACGTCCGATAAGCGTTCCTAGGCATACCAAAAGCCTAATTAAGTTAATCCGTGCCTTACACAATACTTATTATCGCCCTAAACGTTTGTTAATGGCGTAATTAGAAGGAGTTAAGAATTGATTGTCACAACCACCACCACTCACCAGCCACCACCACCACCGGCCACCACCACCGCCGGCCACCACCACTAGTCACCACCACCTCTCACCACCACCACCGCTGGCCACCACCACCAGCCACCACCACCACTCACCACCACCACTCACCAGCCACCACCACTACTCACTCCCACCACCACCACTCACCACCGCCACTCACCGACCACCCCCACCGGCCGCCACCACTACTCACCACCACCACCACCACTCACCACCACCACCACCACTCATAGGCCACCACCACCACTCACGGGTCAATAACCTAGTGTTATTATAAAACTCTAACGAATAAACATCCTATAAAACTTTTGTTTTACGACTCAAATATCAAGTGTCCTATAACGGTGTATTATTATAACACCATAATGATTAAGCGTCATATAAAGGTTAAAGTTATAAGACCCTAGTGTCAAGTGTCCTATTAAGTTATGTTATAATAGAACTCTAGCGAATAAGCGTCCTATAAAACTGATATTTTATGACTCAAAAATCAGGTGTCCTGTTACAGTGTATTATAATAACACCACAATGATTAAGCGTCCTATAAAGGTTAAATTTATAAGACCCAAGTGTCAAGTGTCTTTTTAAGTTATATTATAATAAAACTCTAGGGAATAAGCGTCCTATAAAACTAATGTTTTATGACTCAAATATCAAGTGTCCTATTACGGTGTATTATAATAACACCACAATGATTAATCGTCCTATAAAGTTTAAATTTATAAGACCCAAGTGTTAAGTGTCCTATTAAGTTAAGTTCTAATATGACTTCGATTAAAAATGGTCCTATAACACTGAACATTTATGACTTAACTACAATGTGTCCTATTAAGTTATGTTATAATAGGACCCCAAATGATCAAGTGTCCTAATAGAGTACCACATAATGAGACACTAACAATTAAATGTCTTATAAAGTACTTTATTAGGATCTACATTTTAAGTATCCTATTAAATTATATGATAATAGGACCCAAAAAAATCATCCATCCTATTAAATAGTTTTTTAGGACACCGGTTTAGTAGAGTACATTATAAAAGGACTCCAAAAGTTCATTAGTCCTATTAAATAGTTTTTTAGGACCCTCTTTTACAAGCGTCCCACAGAAAAGGTCCTAAAATGCCATTTTTGTTGTAGTGACTATATCGAGGGCTCCACCACTGTACCATCCGAAACCATCACCACTGATCGAAAATATGCACCAAATTCTGATTACCTCACGTGGAAAGAGGTTGGTCAACATGTCCTTCTCCTTCTTCAATCCACTTTAACCGAAGAAGCAATGTTCGAAGCACTTGGCCACACCACAGACCACCAGGTATTGTTGCTCTTGAACACGCCTAAAGTCACACATTGAAAGAATGCATACGCTTCATGACTTACTCCATTTCCTTCAAAAAGGAACTTCCTTAGTCACGGATTTTGGTCGTAAATTCAAGCTATTGTATGATCAGTTAGCTGCCATTGGTCACCTGGTTTCGAAAGAAGACAAACGTCACTGGTTTCTAGGGATGAGATCGGTACAATACCGGTACGGTACCGGTACCGATACCATAAATACCGTTACTGGAATTGAGGAAATGTGGATACTGATTACCGTACCATATTTATAGATTCGGTACCGGTATTTCGGTACTTTACCATATTGGTACCGCTTTAGTGTCATCCATTATTTTAGGGGTATTGGATTTTAATAATCCCAAGTTTCACTAATTAGCCGGTAATAATCCCAACTTCAAAAATTGCCTACAACAGTCCCAACTTGTAAGATTTTGGCCACCAATGATCCTTGTCTGACTGGGTTATAACCTTGTTAGGCTGGTGACCTGCAACTTATTCCGGCGACCCGTTTTACCCCTGAAACCACCGAACGAGACCACCACCAATCATCTCCGACCTCCTGTAATCTTCTCCGCTTCTCAAAAGTTTAAAATTTCCACCATCTACGCAACTCCGGTGACCTGCAACTTATTCCGACGACCTTCTTTACCCCTGAAACCACCAAAGGAGACCACCACTTGTCATCTCCAACCTCTAGTGACCTTCTCCGCCGCTCAAAACTTCAAAAAACTAACTGGGATATAACCCAGTTAGACAAGGATCATTGGTGGCCAAAATTTTACAAGTTGGGACTGTTGTAGGCAATTTTTGAAGTTGAGATTATTACCGGTCAAGTAGTGAAACTTGGGATTATTAAAATCCAATACCCCATTATTTTACCTAAAAAATATCATGTGCAACTCATCCATCCATTATTAATTGAACTAGAGTAATATTTAGAGGAATGTAAACAAAAGGTAAATATATTAAGTAGTCAAAAAAATCAAAAGGTAAACATTCATGGCTTCGACTTTTAACATCCAAATTCCAACATGTCTAAAAAAGCATTATTATTGATTAAAAATAACCAAACAAAAGAAATTTGATATTGGTTTAAACTCGCTAATCGCTTTGCATTTTCTCTTTTCCTCTTTTCCTCTTTCGTTTTGCATATTCATTGCATCTTTAATCTCTGTAGAAAACCAAGAAAAAAAGTTAATACATATTATTTGACAACCAAACCATTGAATGAATAAGAACTATTTTATCTATGGCAATTTGGTCATACTTTAAAATATCATATGTGTCATCAATAATCGACTTTCTTGATTTTCACACCTAATCTTGAGTGCAAACCAAAGCTTCAACAATATTACTTGACAATCTTGTTCTATATGCGTCTAGGACACAACCGCTCGTACTAAACGCCGACTCGGACGCAACGGTGGAAATTTGAATTGCCAAAATATCTAATAATTAAATAGACAATTTTAATAAACAAAATTAATGTAACAAAAAATGTAAAAGAAGCTTGAAAAGATAAAAACATTTTACCTCTTGGAATTCATTATTAAATTCAGTATTTACCGAAAAATACCGGTACCGATACCATTTTTTACTGATACCGAATTTCGAAAAATTTATTACAGATACCGGTACTGTTTATGATCGGCATGGTACGGTACCAGTATTTCGGTAAAAAATCTAATCCCTATTTCTATGTGGGCTTGGGTCCATGGATGGCCTTGATGAAACTCACACGCTTCGTTCCATGGATGGCCTTGATGAAACTCACACCAACATGGGTAACACTTATGTAACTTTAGGTAATGGTCAATCGTTACCCGGTAGCAAATATCGGTACTTCTAAATTGCATAACATACCATTACAAAATGTTCTTGTGGTTCCCAATATCACAAGAAATCTATTGTCAATTAGTAGACTAACTAATGATTGGTGCCTATTACAAACCTTTGGAGAGCAGTGATCAGCAGCTGACATGAAAGAGACCAAAGTAAAGTCGTGTACGCGGCTTTCTAATTTGCAGAAAAAACGCAAGATTAGGGGAAATACCATCTTTAAAAGCATACATGAACAGCTTCAATAAGTCCACTACAAGCCCAAGAATCTCAAATTTTACGCATGAAGCCCAGCAGAGAAATAGACCCATATGCAAGACAAAAGAAAAGAAAATGTGAGAGAAAAGCTTTGGATTATGAAATTGACGATATAATAATTTAAACAATAGGTGATTCTGTTGCGCTTTGGCCAGTGGAATCTCTGCCCCACTTTACTTGCATGAGAAGCGAATTTGGTGATTTCTTTTGGGAACCAACGAATTTAATCTTGCAAGATTCTTTAGCCATTTCTCTTGCATGACCAACAAATTCTTGACAACAATGTTGCAGATAAAGTTTCGTTTGCCTGACCAATGAATTTTTGTATGACAATAAGGTACTGGGTTCGATTCCCAAAAGAGGGTTTTTCTCCGAGAAGTATTGGGTTTCCTTCTGAATTGGTGTATAGATGATGGATATGATCGAATGATTCCGCTAGTGATATGATGATACTTTAATAGTCCGTTAGTGATCCAAAGTTGCTGTTAGAAATATTGAGTTTGTCAAATAAAGCGGCGAATTTACTACTTTCATTCACCAAACCATTTATCAAGTTCTTTGTAGGTAATTTGTATTTTCTAATACTTTAATTATTTATTTTCTCGAGCTCACTTCATTAGATTTTTTTTAAATGAGTTTGAGGTTAACTCCCGCTCCAATCGTTCAAGATCTTTTAATATTTGTACAATGAACACATAGTGTTTCATTTGATTAAAAACTCTTCGGTTGATGATCATAGCAGAATATAAATAAAAAATTATTTAGATACAAAAATAAGAAAAAGAAAAAAGTAAAAAACATTTGCCACTGAAATTTACCAACGAAAAATGATAACAAATTAATTTTGCGACGGATTTACAACCAGAACAACGGTCACAAAATTAGCGGCTACCACATTTCCAGTCACAAATTGTGTTTCTATTTCCCATTTCAAGATTCATTTTGAAAATTTGAAAACGTGTTTAAACCATTTCAATAATTCATTGAAACACGTCATCAGTGGGTTTATTACGAGTCTCCGTAAACTAATTTTTTGTTAGAAAATGTAATTATTTATAAAACAATGTTCTATATTTAGTTTACTCTTTAGTTATAAGTTTAACATATTCGGTGCAAACTGGTATCAAATTTTCTTTTTCTATAAAACAATGTTCCGAGTTATTTATAAAACAACGTAATTATTTATAAAACAATGTTCCGAGTTATTTCTTTTTCTATAAAACAATGTAATTATTTATAACAATGTTCCGAGTTATTTATAAAACAACGTAATTACACAGCGTCATTTTACACAGCGTGAATAGAGTTCTAAGTGAACGTCACACTGATGGGTCTCTTGCAATGCTTATGGTAGATTTTTCTAATGCTTTTAACCAGGTGGATAGATCAGCCTTACTTCGTGAGGTCAGGATGAGGTGCCCTTCTATTTCTTTGTGGGTGGAATTTCTATATGGGCAGCCATCAAGATAGTATCTTGGAGATGGGCACATTTCACTACTAGAAAACTACTACTATTCCTACCAAAATTTCCTACACATTTCCTACGAACAAAAATGCCGACACTTTTCCCACAAACTTCCGACGAACAAGAAAGGGTCTTAGTTTTGTGACAAAAAAAGCTACAAAAAAGCCACAAATTGTTATGCGTAGGAAAAGTGTCAGAAATTTCCCACGGACTTCCGACGGAATTCGTTTTCATTTTAACTATTAGTCAGAAATCCGTAGGAATCGGTATGCGTAAGAAATGTGTCGGAAGTTTTCGACGGAATTCTGACGGAATTCGTTTTTATTTTAACAATTAGTAGGAAATGCGTAGGAATCCAATTTATGGCAAACAAATATTCATAATAAACAAAATTAATGATATTAAAATATAAATTTTATTATTTTATAAAAATATATGTTATTTCTAAATTGATTCCGTAGGATGTGTGTTGGAAATCCCGACAGATTACTCACGGAATAGATAATTTTTTTTTTGTAATACACATATATGTTATTTTTTAAACATATTTGTATATATCCGTAGGAAATGTGTAGGAAAATACTGACGCAATTCCTACGAAATTCGTTTTCCTTTTAATCATTAGTAGGAAATGCGTAGGAATCCAGTTTATCATTAAAAAATTATAATAAATAAAATTAATGATATTAAAATATAAAGTTTTATTCTTTAATAAAAATATTTCTAAATTAATTCCGTAGGAAGTGTGTTGGAAATTCCGACAGATTACTCACGGAATGGATATTTTTTTTTGTAATACGCATATATGATATTTTTAAAACAAATTTATATATATATGTAGGAAATGTGTAGGAAAATACTGACGCAATTCCTACGAAATACCTTTCCTTTTAACAATTCGTCATAAATCCGTAGGAAAATAATGAATGTAATAGTTCCGTAGAAAAATCGTAGGAATCCATACAGGCCTTAATACGGTCTATTAGAGCATGTATGACTCGTATTCTTGGCAACCATATAATAGCACTCAATACAACGTGATGTAACCCTTCAATATCGAATGCTACATAATAAAGGTCTCAGCGGACCTTTAAGATATATTTAGGTCCAACACGGCCTGTTAGGGCATGTATGACTTGTAAATCTTCGTTACGATATAATAGCACTCAATACAATGTGATGTAACCCTTCAAGATATATCAAGGCCCACATGGTCTTTTAGGGGTTGTATGACTTATTAGTGTCCATTACGATACAAGATCACTCAACATGACATGACATGATATAACCACACATCCACCTACAAACACTACTCACCCCAAATCCCCAACCTATTGTTCATCTTGAACCACCACACAACACCCCCGTTTCTTGTGGTTTAACGGACAACCACCATGGTGGTTGTGACAACCGGTGATTTACGGCTCTTAATTACGTGATTAACAGGTGATTAACGCGATAATAAATAGTGATTAAGATGAAGATTTACTTAATTAGGCCTTTGGAGTGCCTAGGAACGCCTATCCGACTTTACAGTGCGCGAACGGTGGTTTACAGAGAAAACTGCGAAACGTTAAACGGCGACGGATTGAAACCGAACAGAATACTGACAAAGCCGTCGATTACGAAGTTTATACATACAACATATACTTACGGGCTCCAAAAACTCTAAAACTCTATTTTACAACAATACGTAATAAATGGGTTCGAAAACGGGCTCCAAAAACACGATCGGGCCGCTCAAACACTAAAGATGGACTTATAAGCCCAACCCACTTGATGAAAACCTAGGTATAAAATGCTCCCCTTATGCTCAGATCTTCATTTTTGAAACCCTAAGCTAAAACACGCACACCACTGGCCCCTCTCTCCTTCTCCGGCGATCGGAGCCGAATTCCGGCCGTTTCTCAGGTCGTCGCACACTCAAACCCGCCCCCTCTTCATCTTACACTCACATCAACACATGTTATCCTCTCTCTCTCTGGTCCGAGTTGCAGCGCCACACCGGCTGATGATGATGATGAGATGCTGATGAAGACGATGATCGGCGAGCGGCGCTATTTCTCCGGTAAGATGCCTCCTAGTTCCTTATCATCTCAAATCTTTTAGATCCCGGTCCTTTTCTTTCGGCCATTTTGTGTGATTTCAGGATGTAGCAGGGGGGGGGGGTTGATGTTGACGATGGCAGCCGGCTGGCGCCGGAACTGCGCCGACGACGGCGAGTGACGAAGGTGGAGGTGGTTATGTGGTTCCGTTAAGATGTTTAAGATCTCGGGTCCTGGTTCAAGTTATCTCGAGTTCGGTTCACTTTTGGTTCGGACTGGTTTCACAGTGGATTCGGGTTCGAGTGATGCTCAGATTGATATTGCACTGAATTCATTCTTGTTATTGTTCAAGAATGAGCAATTTATTATTTATATTTTCAACATAAGACATCTGTTATCATTTTATTATGTTTTGTATGCATTGTTATTGCACTGAATTCAGATTTGTTATCGTGACGGTATGTACCTGTTGGCAGAGCTACTCTTGGTCAGATTTGTTCCCGAATTGCTCAAGGTTAGTTATGTAGAATTTCGTTCTCTACGATATAATAGTCTCAAGTATATATTTTTTTTAATATGCAACTACATTTCTGCTGCAGCTTGATGATTTAACTACATTTTTGCTGCAGCTTGTAATAACTCTTTTTGTTTACTCTTATTTGTAGATGTGGCACGACACAAGAGAAGCTAAGGATAATGATATAGATTTTTTGTTGATGATGATGCCAAAATTTTTCTAGTGAGTTAGGTATTTCGTTAGTTTAGCTTATATAAGATTATATGTAGTTTATTTATGGAATTTAATGTAGTTTGTTATGCATTCAACAAAGGATTGTAATTTGACGGGTTTGTTTTCGAATTGAATGTGTATTGGGTTGATCAGAAAATGTTCTATTGGTGTATATAAGCTTGATGTGTATTTCCGAAAAGCCTTTTCACTACAAAATTATATTATTTTCCAGTGTAAGAAATGCGTAAGAAAAAAAATACATTTTGTTGGAATTGCGTAAGAAAAAAAACTTAATTTCGTAGGAATTACGTAGGAAAAATATATACGTTCCGTTGGAATTGTGTAGGGAAAATACTAATTTCGTAGGAATTGCGTAGGAAAAAAGAATACAGTCCGTTAGAATTGTGTAGGAATTTTTTTTTTTCCGTAGGAACTTTGTAGGAAAAACGAGTACATTCCGTTGTAATTGTGTAGGAAGAAAAAAAAAGATTCGTAGGAATTGTGTAAGAAAATTAAAATATATAAATATTATATAATAAATATAAATATAATTGTTTTAAGCACAAAATTTTAAAAAATAAATATTCCGTAGGAAATGCGTCGGAAAGTTAAGAAAATTAATTCCGTGAGAAATAAGTAGGAGAATTCTAACGAAACATTTTTGTGGGAAAGGAGTAGGAAATTCCGTAGGAAATGCGTGAGAAAAAAATTACCCACGAGCAAAATTCCCACAGCCCATTTTCGTGGGAAATCCGTGAGTAAACGCAGTTACCCACGGATTTCCTACGGAAATTGACGTGGGAATAATAGCAGTTTTCTAGTAGTGTTTGGTCTACCACGGGAGTTCAGCAAGGGGACCCATTGGGACCACTTCTTTTCGCTCTTGTTTTGCACCCCCTTGTGCATCAGATTAGAGATAAATGCAAGCTTCTCCTTCATGCTTGGTATCTTGATGATGGGACTGTCATTGGAGGTTCAGAAGAGGTGGCTAGAGTGTTGGACATCATCAGGGTGTCGGGTCCAACATTGGGTCTTGAACTTAATATTAAGAAAACTGAGTTATTTTGGCCTTCTTGTGATGGTAGCAAGTTTCGTGAAGGGTTATTTCCTAAGGACATCGGGAGGCCGTCAGTGGGGGTGAAGCTTCTTGGGGGGGCTGTTAGTAGAGACGCAAGCTTTATTAGTGGGTTGGCAATGAAAAGAGCTGCTAAGGCAGTAGATTTGATGCGTCTTCTACCGAAATTAGGTGACCCGCAGAGTGAACTACTCTTGCTTCGATCCTGTATGGGCATTGCCAAACTTTTCTTTAGCTTGAGGACATGCCAACCTGTACACATGGAGGATGCAGCGTTGTTCTTTGACAAAGGTTTGCGTGAGGCGATTGAGGAATTGGTGGTTTGTGGAGGTCCTTTCTTTGGAGACCTCCAGTGGCGACTTGCTTCTTTACCTATTAGGTTTGGAGGTTTGGGGTTGTATTCGGCTGTAGAGGCTTCATCCTACGCTTTTGTGGCCTCGAGGGCCCAATCGTGGGTGCTACAGGACCACATCCTAAGAGACAGTGGCATATGCGGTATGGATTCTGATTATGTTTGTGCTTTGGCTTGTCTTCGTGATACGATTCCAAGCTTTGACTTCAGCGGTTTCACTAATAAGGACACCTCCCCCCTAAAGCCCAACATCCATTGGCGAGTGCTCTTTTTAGTAAAATTGTTCACGAAATCGAAGTGCAGTTTGACTTGACCGTTAGACAAAAAGCCGTTTTCGAGTGTCTCCGAGCACCACATGCACAAGATTTTCTTCTTGCTATACCTATAGATGGGTTAGGCCAGCATATGTCGCCGGTGGAGTACCGTACTATCCTTAAGTATCGCCTCATGATTCCTTTATTCCCAGTTGATGAGGTATGCCCAGTTTGTCATAAGGCGTGTTTGGATTCTTTTGGTGAGCATGCTGTTCATTGTAGAGAGCTCCCGGGGTTCAAATACCGACATGATTTGGTTAGGGATGTCCTTTTTGACATATTCAGGTGCGCTGGTATTTCTGCTAAGAAAGAGGCTCCCGTTAATTTCTTAACAGACCCGTTGGAGGGGAGATCTACCCTTCGACCAGCCGACATTCTGGTCTTTGGATGGGTAGGGGGAAAACACGCCTGTGTGGATTTAACAGGGGTTTCCCCGCTTGTGGGCTTAGGGAGTAGTGCTTTCACAGTGGGCCAGGCTGCTTTAAAGGCTGCTTTGGGTAAAGTGATCAAGCATGAGAAAGCGTGCCTTGACAACCAGCACGTGTTTATCCCATTTGCTTTTGATACTTTTGGTTTTCTGGCGCCAGAGGTTGTGGACCTACTTAGCCGAGTTCAAAGGGTCATGCATAGTAATGTTATGACCCCGAGATCTATGAACGTAGTTTTTAAAAGGCTTAGTTTTGCTATTCAAAAAGGGGTAGCGGCGCAACTTGTTGCCCGTTTACCAATTATCTCGATGTAAATTCTTCGATTACATTGTATATAAATCAGATTAGTATGACAACAAAATGTTAGTTAAATGCTCAAAAACCCTACAAGATCAACGTAATTATTTATAAAACAATGTTCCGAGTTATTTCTTTTGCTATAAAACAATGTAATTCTTTATAAAACAATGTTCCGGGTTATTTAGTAAATGGGTATTTGGATACCGTTGTTGATTTTATTCCTACCGTGTCCGGTACACGTTTAAAAGGCATTTTGCCTTTTGTTAGAGTTGTCCATCCTGGTGACGACTGACGAGTATATGGTTGGATTTTCGCAAAGGGAAATAGAGAGCGAAATCAGCATCGGCCATTATTTTCAACACTTTTGATGAGTAGAATGTGATATTCTAGACACGCTCTCGTTAATGTTTCCACTTTGCCAAGTCTCTAGAACAATATTATTGATAAGTCTCTAAATTCCATCAAATCAAATATCTGGATAGAAGATCCTAAATGTATAAAGTGGTTATATGCCAAAGAGCCATTATTGGTTATGAATGTAAATTTTGGTGGCATCACGTGGATAATACGACTAGTTGAGTTTGACACCTCAACAACTAGTTGAGTTTTGTTGGGGACTTGCTAAGAGCAATTATTCATTCTTGTGGTTAATACGACCAGATTTTTTTATTGGTGATTTTGCTATGCTTCCACCTGAGATTTTAGCGGAGATGAGTAGAAGAGGGTTATTGGCTAGTTGGTACCCACAAGAACAAGTTGTAAGTCACCTGTCAATTGGAGGTTTTTAACGCATAGTGGATGGAGTTCAACAATAGAAAGTATTTCTATCGGAGTCCAAGTGATTTGTTGGTTTGTTGGCCGGTTTTCGTTGACCAACAACTGAATTTGTTGTTGGTGGAGTTGCAACAATTGGATGATTACCATGGAGATCGACAACGATGGAAGAACATGGCTAATTAAGGAGGCATGCACCTTTCCATCTATGGTTAATCTGGAGAGTAAACTGCCAAAATCGTCCATGAAGTTTGGTCATTTTTGTCAGTTTCATCCAATGAAGGTTTACTAGGAGTGATGTTATGAAATTCTTGATGGAAATCAAGCTGATCCAATTGGTCAAGTCAAGGGAATGCAAATCCCTTCAACTCTTCCAATAACATCACTCCTAGCAAACCTCATTGCTTAAAAAAAATCAAAAGTGGTCTGCTGACAAAGCCAGCCATGAATTGACTCTGGTCAGAGCAAATGGGGAAGTGCAAAAGACTTCAATGAACAACATTATGAGCTTTAAAACTGAAGATCTGCAAGATCTACTGGATCTTCCACTCGAAATGGATGCTGATGATTCACTATCTGAAAGCTTTAAGAAGAACTTCAAAGCTCAAGTCAAAGATAAGTTGAAGAAAAGGAAAAAAATGATCTCATAAATATTGTTATGGTCTGTTCTAGGAAGAGATTGTTGGACCTACAAAAGAACAGATGATATCCAAGAGTCATAACATGATCCACTGATCAAGAAATAAGAAAAGATTGAACCAGTCTCACCCCAATGATAATGAATTTTAAACACCAATTCAGAACATTTGTTCAATTGCTTAGCTAACATCTGATGAAGACTTGAAACCGTTGTTCAAGAGTACAACAACTGTTGAAGGCTAGCATCTGTTGAAGACCAAAGCCTTGATCAAGTTAAGTTTTGTTGATACATATTATGTGGATACGGCTCGGCTCGGTTCGACTCGGCTACGAAGTGAAGGCCGTAGTCAAGACATCCTCCGGTCTTAACTCGGTATGTTATTTACTTTGTATCGTTTGATGTACATGCAACTGCGTGTGTGCAAGATGCATGTTAGTTTAAGTTCGAATGTTGTCTGTTTGTGTTTGGCCCAACATGAGAAGAGGCCCAAGTGTCGAAATCCCTTAGGCCCAAACATCATGTGACGAAGACACATGTGCGACGAAGACCATAGGTGACGAAGACACCACATGTGACGAAATCCCTTGGATTTCGTCGAGATCTTGGATGTTCGCCGAGGGGTGTTCGCCAAAAGGGGATTTCGTCATTTATGTTAGTATAAATACCCAGACAACAGACAGAAACACTTAGAGAAGTCTGAATAGATTTCAGAGCGAACACACTGTAAAACACACACACACTGAGAGTTTACAGAGACCATTTGTAAACACCGCATTGTAACCGTTTTATAGCATTAATACATTGAGTGTTAATCGTTGAATCTTGTGTCTTACGTGTTCGTAACTTGGTTTAACTTACCCATTTGGATTCCGCACCCTCGGGTTCGTCGGAAAACAGGAATAGAGGTTGACTCGATCCTCCGGGTTGACCTACAATTGGTATCAGAGCATTGGCTCGATTCCTTGTTTAAACCATGTCGATTTTCTTGTGTTTTGATAGTTTTTAAAAGTGTCTTTCAGTTTATGTTCTTGTTGAAAATCATTTTTCTGAAAAACTTTTTACAAAACCTTGAAAATCATGATGTTTTGCTTCTTGTTTTAGTGGAAACCTTGTTATATTACATGCTTGTATGTTATTGTGGGTTTTTATTGAAAGTTTTAGCAAAAATTTGGGTCTCGAAAATTTTATTGGTTGATAAGTGTGGCCAGAATCATCATAGTGTTCTTGTGTATCTTCAAAGTGTTCTTGAGTTTGTTCATCGACATTTCTGGGAATTCAGTTTGAATTGATTTGAATTATTGAAACTTATAATATTGTTGTTTGACTATTGTGTACATTAACATGATGATGTTCATTTGAAAAGCATAGCCGAAAGTAAGGTTAGGTGTTTGAGTGTTTGACAAAAGTGACCATAGTGTCAGAAGGATAAGATTTTTTTTTAAGAAAAATATCTTGCAAGTTGTCTGGTCAAAATTGTCAACCAAATCCCAGCTTGACGAACTCTCTTATCTTCGTCAAACATATCCCAGCGACGAAAACCCCTTATCTTCGTCAAACATATCCACGCGACGAAACCACCTTTTTGTCATCAGTGACTTCGACGAAAACCTCATAACCTGTTTGACGAAGACTCCTCATCTTCGTCACTTGTGTACACGACGAACACTCTCATCTTCGGCATCAAAGTCCTCGACGAACACTCAGAATTCGTCAAAAGAAGTCCTCAACGAACTCCCCTAGACTTCGTCACACACATCATTGGACGAACTCTCTTGGTTTTCATCGCATAACTTGTGAAAATTTCTAACAGAAGACTTTTATTTCTTTGATAACTGTTTGTTTTGAGTGTTTTGAGTAGGTTTTCATCATTATACATCCAAAATGAATCCGAATTGGTGGGGTACTCCGTTAAATGCAGAAAGCAAATATAGAAGTACGGGTTTATCTCCATCATGGGCCGAATATCCCGCACCGACATCTAATACAGAAAGCAAGTATAGAAGCACGGGTTTGTCACCATCATGGGCCGAATCTCCCGCAACCGCATCTTCGCAAGCGAGTCCAATTTCGACAGGTCAATGGGCATTTGTTTCAAATCAAGCTCCAAGTATTCAAAGTATACTTCTAAGCGAAAGCGAGACCGGAAGTCTAAATCGCCCACCGAAACTGATGCACATAAATGAATATCCTGGATGGGTATATAGATTCCATACGTATATCCTTGGGCAAAACACGGAATTGTGGTTATGTTTTACTACAGATTTCGATCAAGCTCTTGAGGTTGCCGCTTCAACTGCCGCGACATTTGCAGATCTTACGGAAGACGAGAAAAAGGCATATAATTTAGAAAAGAAAGCATATGCTATTCTGACTCAAGCGTTGAGCAAGGATATATATCATCAGTTTGTCAGTTTCAAGACGTCAAAGCGATTATGGGATGCATTGAAGACAAGGGGTCTAGGAAATGAAAAGTCACGTCAATTACGACATGATTTACTCAAGAAGGAGTTTGATGGCTTCACATGTATGGAAAATGAATCTTTGGGAGATATGACAAGTCGATTTCATCACTTGCTGACTGAATTGAGTAATTATGGGGTAGAAACAACTCCAACAGAGGTTGTCACAAAGTTTGCCGATGCACTACCACCTCAATGGAATGGTTTCTTGGAAATCCTGAAATACAATGGCACATTGGCTACGACAAACATCAATGACTTCGGTCAGCTCTTGGAGAACAAAGATCAGGAAGAAACCCTAAAGGCAAAAAGGGTTCCAGTGTGACAAAATCCTGATATGTATTATGGAGCTTCTAGCACTTCTGCAAGACCTGCCTCACATGCTCCACTTCAAACGGTGTTTGTCAAAAGCACAGATTTATATGGCAATCCGATACAAGTTCCTGTAAAGCCAGCTCCAACCACAGACTTGTATGGAAATCCACTACAACCAGCTCCACAACAGCAAAGCTACCGGCCATCTACCATAGCAACTGATTTGTATGGGAATCCACTTCATGTTCAACAACAAGCTTGTTATGGAAGCACATCATCTGATGGTCAGCCATCAAATTCAAATAGAGTACGGCTTGACACGTCAAACTTCTCCAAAGTTAGCATTGAAGTAGCTAAAGATCATATGGAGATACTAAACACATTGGTAAGCTCGTATTGTGGGTTGATTGCAGGGCAGATCGGAAACATCAATCTAACTCAAGAAGATTATCAGCAGATCGATAAAGAAGAGATAGATATGATGGACATCAAATGGGCTTTCGCTAGTGCTGTTAGGCGAGCTAAAGACTTCATGGAACGGACGGGTAGAACCATCTTGGAAAGCAAGAAAGATACCAAGTATGGGTTCGACAAGCAATCCGTCAAGTGCTTTAATTGTGGTGAACGTGGTCATTTCAAGCGTGAATGCACAAAGCCAGCACAACATGGGAACCAGAATCCTTTCAGAGGTCAAGGCAACCAACAGAATCAGAATCAAACCAGGAATGACGATCGCACCTTGGTCCCTGCAAACAATCAAGCAGGACCATCGAAAACCAATCAAGCTCTTGTGGTGCAAATAGATGAAGGTTGCGACTGGTCAATGCAATTAGGCATTGGTGATCAGGGAGGAGCAGCTTGTTTTTGCTGAAACTGCTAATGATTTGAAGCACGCCAGTGGTGGAGAATCTTCCGTCAGTGGTGGTGAATCTTCAGATGAAGAGAGTTCTGGTTATTCAAGGAGTTCAGATGAGGAAACCGCAACCTCAGGCGAAGATTATTCTGATGATGTATCTAGTGGGAGAATCGATGCAGATATTGATGAATTGTTAGGAGAAGCTGCAGTAGGGAATGATAGAAGATCTATTCTGGTGGATCAAGCTGCTTATTCTTCTTCTTTTCTTCATTCAGCCTTTATGGCTAATGGCGGCAGTTCATGAAGCCAGGTATGTGTCGATGAACCAACTGTCGTTAATTGTGATAATTGTGCTAGCTTAAGTGATAAACGTGCTGATTTAGATTCTAATATGTCTGAGTTGCAAAGCAAACATGATGCTTTAAATGCTGAATTGTCTGACTTGCAAAACAAACATGTTTCTTTTGATGCTAAGTGGTGTGATTTGCAAAGCAAACATGAGGCTTTGCAAAACAAATATGAAGTGACATATATCCACAATCAAAAGTTGATAGTGGATCTTTCGAAATGCAAAGAGGCTAACATGTTTTATGAAAACCATGAAAAGGAGTTTAAAACGGTGGTTGCAAATTTAAGAAAGGATAAAACCGAGCTGACAAAAATGGTTTCAAGAAAACAAACTGACATAAACTGTTATATCGATCGTCTTGAAATCATGCAAAAAGAATTAGCCTATGCAAAGTGTGAAAGTGAGGCGATCCGGCTTAAGCTAGACAGTTATTCAAACTCTAGATATGTGCTGGATCACCTCATTGACACACAAAAAGATAAAAAGGATGTCACGTGCATTGGATATAAGAAATGTCCACCACCTGTTAGACAAAATTATGATGCAATGTCTGATGAGGAAAATTGAACTTATTACGAGGAATCTATTCCTTTAGACAATGAGGAATTTGCAACAGGACTTGGATACAAAAATGAAGTACCATCAGATTCGGATGTTTCAACAGTTTGAAGTGTGTCAACTGTTGAACAAAATCAGAATCCTCCAGTCATTGTTGAGGATGCTGATTCTTCAGATGATGAATCTAATGATACTGAATCAGCACAGTCAGATGTGGTAATCAAAGAAGAGGACATACCTCTCGAGAATCATATTCTATGTGATCCTCCTGTAAAACCTTCTAAGACTGTTCTGGTCGAGTCCACGTCTGCAAAAGAGTCAGAGTGTGTGAATTTGCTATACACTCTTGTTGGTGATGATAAAATCTATTCTGACAAAGATTTTCCGATTAAGAATGTAAATCAATCCTTAATCAGTAAAGTTTTTGAAGATTCAACAAGTAGGTTCTTGGGAAAGACAGGATCACACGTTGTGGTAACACAGTGTCCTCCGATTCCAAGAGCTGAAATTCGCAAACAAAATGGCAATCAAAGATTACCAACTGAGAAAGTTCATCAAAATCGTACCAAACCAAAAGGTAAATCACCGACTCAAGGTCAAAAGAAACAGACCTAGAAAAAGGACAAGAAGGTGAACTTTGTGAAATCAAAAGGAACGGATAAAATTGACACATTTGAAAACAAATCTAACCTAGATTTTGTTAATCAAGCGAAAATTTTGAAAATAAATGAACAAAACAGTTCAAAACCAAGTACCTCGGGATCACAAAGTTCATCGACAAGACAATCACATGATACTTCGTGGTTTGTAGAACGAAGATCATGTTTTTCATGTGGCACATTTGGACGTATTATTCGCAATTGTCCATATCTTCATAAACAAAAAGCCAAAGTTGATGATCCCCGTGACCAAAATGACCGAAAGCAATCTGTTTCATCAAAACTAGATCCCCGTCTTGTAAAAGAAAGGGAAAAGAAACAAAAACGCCAACAGGTCAAGAAAATTGAAAAAGCGATTAAAACCGACGTGGTTAACAAAACATCTGTTTCTGTCAAACCAGACAATTCAAAAACTTCAGACAATCATGAAGTTAAGATTTTAAAGAATAAAACTGGTAAAACAAAACAGGCCTGGAAACAAAAAACGGTTACTGAATCAGGGGGAACATCACAATTTCCACAACATCGAGAAGTTTAAGTAACTTACGTTGATGAAAATGGAAGACCCAAGACCACAAAGGCTTGGGTCCCCATATCCAACTACTCATGTGAGTACATGTGCAGGGTGTTCCAGGAGGAACTTTCAGTAGTCATTGGATTGTTGATAGTGGGGCATCCAGGCATATGACCGGCGACATGAAGCTTCTCTACGCCGTCAAATCTATTAGAGGAGGTTATGTTGCTTTTGCTGGAGATAAAGGATGATATATTACAGGAGAAGGAATGGTATCCAACGGGGTTGTAAGTTTTGACAAGATCAACTTTGTACAACAACTTGATCACAATCTTCTCAGCGTTTCACAAATCTGTGATAAACAGTTTTCAGTACACTTTGATGCAAATGGATGTTACGTGCTGAAACCCGGCTTCAAGATTCCAAAAGAATGGATTCTCCTGTCTGCTCCAAGGATAAATGATTTGTATATCCTTGATATGAGCCAAGCAATTACAACGACTGCACAAGCAACTTGTTTCATTTCCAAAGCCATGGAAAAAGACTCAATCTCTTGGCACAACATTCACTTACGGAAAATGAATCATTTGGTATCGAATGAATTAGTGAATGGTGTTCTTCTTAAAAATTTCCATCTTCAAGAAGTCTGTGTTTCATGCCAAAAAAGAAAGCAAACCAAGAAGCGACATCCGACAAAGAAGATCAACACGGTGGCAGTTCCTCTTGAACGTTTGCACATGGATTTGTTCGGTCCTGTCAAGCACAAAAGCATCAGGAATGATCAATATTGCCTCGTGATAACTGATGAATATTCAAGATGTCACACCCCCAAAATCCACATGCGGAGTATCACCGCTTGGAGGCGTGACTGGCCAAGATCAAGCCACCAATCATATTGAACATAACGTATAAATAAATGTATAACCCAAACCCAATATAATTGGTGTCCAACAACACATAGTCTAAGTAATCAGCGGAAGCATAATATTAAAAACCAAAACGAAAGTTCAATTGTATCAAATGTTTGACATGGTATATGACAATCCATGTCCCACAACGACCACGCCTCCCCGTGCAAGCTCCACGAGTACCTAACGACCTGCAAGGCATGTAACAACGAGTCAACAACAAAGTTGAGCGAGTTCACAGTTGGTTGTTTAAGTTTTGATTTCGTTTCAATAATCTAAAGTTCGTTTTGTACACCACGTTTTAATCAGTAACACTGTTTCTCAAACCTTCTCAATGATTAGTGGGGGCTTCCCATGTGAATTACCAGACCGTACCATATCGACTACTAACGAAAGTAAGTTGTGCCCTAAGTCAATGTCTATCATCATTGACCCTTTGCCTTAGTCCATTAGTACACGCCCGTTCGAACGACACGGTGTGAGGTTTGTTAAACCTAATAGCGCTATTAACTAATGACCCGCTCGCCATCGGCCTCGGCGATTAAGTCGATATAAAATGAGGGACTTATGATAGAGTTTTGGTCCACTATGTTTAATCTTGTTGTCCTACCCAAGGAGGACGAACGTACGTATCCTACCCAAGGAGAATACGCGAGGTTTAATCTTGGAATCCTACCCATGGAGGATGGCCGTACATATCCTACCCAAGGAGAATATGTAGTTTCCGTTTTAGTTCATTAACCCATTCCCAACCCTTGGGAATCCCATGCCTTGTAGAAAGTGTGAACTCACCTCGGTTTGCTCGGTATGAATAACTACTTGTTTCCAATTAATCAGTCAAAGCCTAATGTATGCATACGTACGTATCAGTTAACATTCGCAAGATTCATGTTTATTATGCTATCATATAGTCTATTGAAAACATATTAACAGTCATTCAAGTTCATACTACCCATGCATAGGCCACAACAGACATTAACAGTTCGTAGCATACCAAAGTAACTCATACAGTCATAATACATGAATTCAGTGAAGACATCTCAACCTACTGTTCAAGCAAAACCTTTCGACGAAAAGGGGTGCTCGACGAAACCCCTTATGACGAAACACTTAGTGTTTCGTCGAGTTGTTATGTGACGAAACCCTATTGGTTTCGTCGAGTTAGCATGTGACGAAACTTCCTAGTTTCGTCGGCTCCTCCCTTTCGTCATTATTGTCAGACAATCACCCAAGAACCCTAGCTGCCGTCACCAGAACAATCATGAACCAATCATTCCATCAAATCAATCTAAATCATATGATAGTCATTTCATCAAATTCATCATTACTAACAACCTAAATCATCAATTAACAGCCTACAACCTCCTATTCAAATCAACAACACAGTAATTTCAATCATCAACATGAAACCCTAATAATTCATTTTCTCAGGAAAGATTCACCATCATCAAGTCAGTTAATCATCATGGTAATCCTAACAAATACATCAACAGAGTATGAACTATGAACATAAACAAATACAAATCTCAAACATCTGATCTAGTCTTACGGATTAACAACCGAATATCAAACCCTACTGTTTATCATTTCATCATCTAAGCATCTCATAGCAGGTTATCGAATCCACCATTACAAGTATCCTTCTCATCAAACAACTAAATCCCGATATACATACACATCGTGACAATCATCATAAATCAGTCAATGAGATCAAGTTATGATAACAATCATTTACACAAACAATCCAAAAATTTGATCGAGTCGGGTTATCATCAAACTAACCGTATGTGAGATGGGTGATGTGTGCAAAATGCAACATATAAATTACATCAATTGTGGCATAAAACTAACCCTTTTTTAGTACTAATGTTGGAAAAAGTGTGTTTTTGTCTTCCTTTTGTATTTTCAGGATTAAATGAGCTTAAATTAACAAAAGAAGCCAAAAGGCAGCTAAATCTAACATAAATACAAGAAAAGGAATAAACGTGGCATGCCCGACCTCCCCGAAAGCATCTTCCCAAGCAAAACAAGAAAACAGGAGGCTGATCACGCCTCGTGCTCAGTGAGCACGGGGGCGTGCCCAAGTGTCAGCATAAAAGACAAAGTTGTAGAAGCTTCCATCGCCCACCACGGGGCCATGCTCAGCGGACATGGGGTCGTGGTCAACTATAAGATTCGCAGAATCCAGGAAAATCTTGATAGTACAGATATGCTTCTGCACACGGGGTCGTGCCCATCGGAAACGGGGCCGTGGTCAACTAATAAAGACAAGAGCAATTAATGAAGACAGAGAAGGATGTGGACACGGGGCCGTGCCCGAGCTTCTGTTCAGCCTATAAATACGAGTGCTTGGCTCAAGCTCAAACCATCCCTTGGCACACCACCTCTCTCACACTTCACCCACCACCCACCACCACCATAACACCATCATCCACCACCATCATCCATTGTCCATCATAGAGTGTGTGAGTCGTCTCGGGATCCAAGATTGATCGTAAGAGTTCTTGACAATCAAGGCCATGTTTGCCTATGTCTCTTACATCACTTGGTGAAGACAAAGTGTCTAGTGTACTTTTTATTTTTAATCTTTTCGCACTTTTTAGTTGGTTATGTATTAATGACTTTAATAACTAGTTTCTTATGTTGAAGGTGATTCTTCCTTATCGTTTGTCTGTGGTGTCTTGGCATTATTTTACTATCTATATAAAATAAAAGATTTTCACCATTCATATCTCCACAGTCTATATGGAGGTATGTTGGCTACCTGGTCGGGGGTTTAGGGAACGGTTTGGTAAGAGTCTTGCCATTGTTCAGTGTATAGATCCTGCAAAGGACCTGGGTCAAATTTAGTAGGACCTCCTTCAATACTTAACGGTATTGGATGGCGGGGGTCCAAACTCTTTGACCCACTCATAAGTTAAACTACTATTAATACTTTAACCCGGCTACTTAGGACTGCATCCCTGCTGACTCATACTACTTAGCCGAGGGTAATGTCACCTTCAAAAGTGGGGCCTACTACAACATGCATTAATAACTTAATTAATTATCTTTCAATAATCCGACCCTTTAGGATTGTATCCTTGCTGAATCAAACTACTAGGTTGAGGGTAACGTCACCTTCCAAAGAGGGGCCTACTACAATAACTAAGATAATCTCTTAAATAGTGCAAAAGTGCGGAAATAATCAAAGGTTACACTAAACACAAGTCGGAGCCAAGTGATTCATCTTGTCTATCTGTTTTTCTTTTATTTTTATTTTTCAGCATTTTAGTTAGTTTTTATTTTTCTTAGTTTAAAACATTTTTCTAAACTTTTGATTTGATTAGACGTTGAGGATAAACCGGTACTAAAAGCTCTTGTGTCCTTGGACGACCTCGGTATCTTGCCAACACTATACTACGCTCACGATGGGTGCACTCGCCCATATGTGTGTTTAGTGTTAGTAAATATCGTGTTTTTATAAATTTAAAACTTGGCTAAAGAAAGTGTAAAAGGGCTTAAAATATACTTAAACTTATATACACACTTCACACGCATCAAATTATTGGCGCCGTTGCCGGGGACACAAGGATTTTAAGAAAGTTAGGAATCAACGGCCTAATCGTTTTTCTTATTTTTCTAATTTTTTTAAGATTTTTTCTTAGTTTTCAGCTTCTGCAGAACTCAGCACGGGCCGTGCCCGCTGAAAACGCCCCGTGCTCAATCATTGGAATTGGCAATCCTGTTTTAAGTCAGACAGTAAGCTGAACACTAGGCCGTGCCCACTCAACACGCCCCGTGCCCAAGATTCAGTTACTGAAAACAGAACCGTAAGATCCCGACGGTTGGTAATTTCTGACACAAACATGAGTGATACTGATACTTTTTACTTTCGGCACTCTTATGGTACGTGGTGTCAAATATGTGGTGGTACCCATAAGGAATTAGAATGTTATTTTCTAAATTATAAGCCCCACTATATAGACCCATCGTTTCCTTGTATCCTTAAGAGGGGCGAAAGTAAAAATAATCCATATCTCTCCCTCGAATGCTCCCAACCAGATTTTTTTAGGAGAAATGCTTCTTGATGAACTATTTCAATTAGAAGATCTAATTCTTAATTGGTTAAAAGAACTTAGGATAGATTTCAATAATTTATCTCAAGATGATAACCAAGAAGAAGTGTTGGAATCGCATTCAAACAACTTCGTTGTCCCAGACGATACTCCTAACTCTAGTGAGGACTTGAACGATAGTCGTCCCTGTGCCGATTGTGCCGTGAAGGACTCCCCATCGACTTCGTTCGATGCATACATAGACCTGAGCGATTCGGCATACACCTTCTTTAACGAGAGCCCGAAAAAGGGTTGGACTTGTCCACCTACATATAGCATAGGAATCACCCTCACCGATAACCTCTTGCGTTCTCGTCTCAATCTAGAACAATTAAGGTATCTTAGGCACTTTGGGGTTGTTTCATCTAGTAAGGAACCACCCGATCCGGATAATTTCCTTAAAAATATGCAAACTCCATAAGACAGCTTCTAGACACGGGGCCGTGTCCAGGTCAACACACCCCTGTGTCCACTCAAAGATTCCCGTCTGATTTCGTGTCAGAATACGGACAAAATGTGTCAGGATTCCCCTGAACACGGGGTCGTGTCCAGCCGACACGGGGCCATGTGCAGCGTACTGTCGTTTTCTATAAATGCAGCGAAGAATCCTGCACATTTGAACCATTCAAGGGACAGAGATTTGGGGAATATTCTCACATACCATACTAGGTATTTTCTAAAAGAAGTTTCTCAACACCCTTCTTGTCCTTTCCTCTTTTATCCACTTCCATCTTCTTCAATTTTCCTTCATGCTTCCATTAAAACTTGAAATCTCCATAATTTCAAGCTTTAGTGAGATGTTTGTTAGATTGTTATTCATGGGATCTTGTTAAAAATAAGTTCTACAACAATGTTTTAAGTTGTTTCTGCTTAAAAACGTTTTAAACATCATAAAAACAAATTAAAACTCCAAGATCCCTTATCCAAAAAAATCTGCAAACATTTGAACACGGGCCGTGTCCGTTGAACACGGGGCCGTGTCCGAAGTACTGATTTCGTAAAGTTGAGCTCTTCTCGGTTTGTTTTCTCAGAATGGCGAGCAGAACTAGCGGAACATCTTCATCACACTCCAGAAACAACCGACAAGGGAGAAGGTCATCAACGGTTGAAGATTCTCTTGTAAACTATGTTTACGCCTTAAGAGAGGCCCTTGATGAAATGACAGGGGTGGAAGAGGAATTGGTTGACCGTATTAATCATTTGACGGTGGGACTAGAAGGATGTCTTCGAGAGGTCAACCTTTTGCACCAAAGGTTGAACATTCTCGCTTCTTCTCCTTTGGTACCAATCATTACCCAAAGGGCATGGAATGTGGTTCCTGAAGTCATCATACCGGCCGAGTGGTACGCCATGGATCCGGAGCCCCCTCGGGAAGTGCTACAAGGGGTGCCGGTCGGTGTAGCTCCTCCTCCACAAGATGTTGAAGAGAATGACGCTGCCTTCTTCCTCCCAAGAAAGATAGAAGAATGGCTTGAAACACCCCTCGGCTTGGAGTTCTACAAGACTTTTAGATACCGGAATACTATTTCCGGAATTTTGGTTCTTATTGTAGAAGTAGAACTCCTTAGGATGATTTTACGTATCACTTGACCTATCTAAGTTAGGACCATTAACTTTTATTTTCTGCTTTGTTTTCCATTTTCTAGGACTATTATGTAATTCCCTATATGACTTAATGAATGATGGTTTTAGTTAATTTGGTGTTTGGATGGTGTTGAAACGAATAAAATACACTAAGGATGGCAAAGGATAACAAGGGAAACTTGAACCAGCACCCCATGCAGGAAAACAGGGCCATCCGACGATTTTCTTCATTAACAGTAAGTTCAGCACGGGCCGTGTCCGCCCAACACGGCCCCGTGCTGCACAGTCTGCAGAAATGACCCAGTTCAGGTAAACTGGACACGGGCCATGTTCACCCAACACGCCCCCGTGTCCAGGCTTCTGTTTCTTTTGTTTAAATTTTGTTACTGGCACTTGAACACGGGGCCGTGCCCGGACAACACGGGGTCGTGCCCGGACAACACGGGGTCGTGTCCAGCACCCAGTAACACAATTTTTTGCTTTTTCACACCTTTTTACACATTCAATCAACCTAAAAACTTATTTTTTGGACACATTGAGGACAATGTGTAATTTTTGAGTGTGTGTGGGGGGGGGGGTGCTAAAATCTTGAGTCTTGCAAGTCCTAATAACAAGCCTTACACAAAACTCTATTGGAACTGCTAATCACCCCAAATTTTTTTAAAAAAATTTCATTTTTTTACTTGTCTAGGTTTAATTTGGGAATTTCAAAATTCTAAAAAGGTTATATTTTTACAAATTTACAACCGACAGCGTCGTGATAAAAAGAACCAACATAAGAAAATTATGAAAAGGCATGACAAGCTTAGTTAAAATTTAATTATATATACTTAATCACATAAAAACCCATTCCCACAAAAGTGAGTTTTGAGCCTTTATTGAGCATACAAATACATATCTTTAAATTAAATGCTCATTTTTCGTTTCTTGTGTGAATAGCCGCTTGGTTCTTACAACTCTAGAACTTGCCACGACGATATATTCCCGGTCCTTACCAACTTAAACCCGAGTAAGTAAATGATGGAGGCATTAGGACTAACCCTTTTTATTTCTACACCATTATTTTTCTTTTTTTTTACCACCTACCCAAAATCCCCCTAGTTAACCTCTTTGAGCCTAAACCTTTTCACTTCTTAACCCAAACCAAACACCCTTTCACCCACCAAAACCTTTTTATTTTTAACCCTTTGTTTTAGTAACAAGCTCGGTTTTTCGTTTGACTTTGAAAAAAAACTTATTTTATGTTTTGTTGATGAAGCAAAAGAAATAAACAAACAAGTTCATCAAAAATAACTTTGTTTGAATAATAGCTTCATCAAAATAAAAAAATTGCAAAAAATAAAAAGTCTTTCGAAAACCGATGTTTTTTATGCTTTTTCGCCCTTTTCTACTAACCACTAACTACTAACCCAACCGCCTACCTTTAACCCAAGCCTAACCCTTCACCCAAAAGTCCTCTTGATATTTACAAATGTATATAGTTAAAAAGAAGGAGAATTGATTGCTTGGCAAGCCTATGGTAGGAGTAAGTTCCATGCCGCTCTCGAGTGATTCACTAAAATACATCTTCGGCCGAGTGTTAAGTGATCCCCCATGAGGTATGTGAACTTGTATATAAATAGAATTTTAAAGAGGCATGTTATGCCCTAATAAGTAATTTATCTTATGAAAAGTTCTAAATAAATCATGACGAATAGGATTGTAAATAAATAAAAATAAAACTAAATAAAGAATCTTGGAAATCCCGACACTCTATGACAAGCCCAAAAACCTTCTTTTCTACCGATTCCATTTGGGAGTGTAAAGCCACATTATAAAGAGTTTTGCTTGAGGACAAGCAAAGATTCAAGTGTGGGGGTATTTGATGTGTGCAAAATGCAACATATAAATTACATCAATTGTGGCATAAACTAACCCTTTTTTAGTATTAATGTTGGAAAAAGTGTGTTTTTGTCTTCCTTTTGTATTTTCAGGATTAAATGAGCTCAAATTAACAAAAGAAGCAAAAATGCAGCTAAATCTAACATAAATACAAGAAAAGGAATAAACGTGGCATGCCCGACCTCCCCGAAAGCATCTTCCCAAGCAAAACAAGAAAACAGGAGGCTGAACACGCCCCGTGCTCAGTGACCACGGGGGCGTGCCCAAGTGTCAGCATAAAAGACAAAGTTGTAGAAGCTTCCATCGCCCACCACGGGGCCGTGCTCAGCGGACACGGGGTCGTGGTCAACTATAAAATTCGCAGAATCCAGGCAAATCTTGATAGTACAGATATGCTTCTGCACACGGGGTCGTGCCCTTCGGAAACGGGGCCGTGGTTAACTAATAAAGACAAGAGAAATTAATGAAGACAGAGAAGGATGTGGACACGGGGCCGTGCCCACTGGACACGGGGCTGTGCCCGAGCTTCTGTTCAGCCTATAAATAGGAGTGCTTGGCTCAAGCTTAAACCATCCCTTGACACACCACCTCTCTCACACTTCACCCACCACCACCATAACACCATCATCCACCACCATCATCCATTGTCCATCATAGAGTGTGTGAGTCGTCTCGGGATCCAAGATTGATCGTAAGAGTTCTTGACAATCAAGGCCATGTTTACCTAAGTCTCTTATATCACTTGGTGAAGACAAAGTGTCTAGTGTAATACTTTTTATTTTTAATCTTTTCGCACTTTTTAATTGGTTATGTATTAATGACTTTAATAACTTGTTTCTTATGTTGAAGGTGATTCTTCCTTATCGTTTGTCCGTGGTGTCTTGGCATTATTTTACTGTCTATATAAAATAAAAGATTTTCACCATTCATATCTCCACGGTCTATATGGAGGTATGTTGGTTACCTGGTCGGGGGTTAAGGGAACGGTTTGGTAAGAGTCTTGCCATTGTTCAATGTATAGATCCTGCAAAGGACCTAGGTCAAATTTAGTAGGACCTCCTTCAATACTTAACGGTATTGGATGGCGGGGGTCCAAACTCTTTGACCCCCTCATAAGTTAAACTACTATTAATACTTTAACCCGGCTACTTAGGACTGTATCCCTGCTGACTCAGACTACTTAGCCGAGGGTAACGTCACCTTCAAAAGAGGGGCCTACCACAATATGCATTAATAACTTAATTAATTATCTTTCAATAATCCGACCCTTTAGGATTGTATCCTTGCTTACTCAAACTACTGGGTTGAGGGTAACGTCACCTTCAAAAGAGGGGCCTAGTACAATAACTAAGATAATCTCTTAAATAGTGCAAAAGTGCGGAAATAATCAAAGGTTACACTAAACATGAGTCGGAGCCAAGTGATTCATCTTGTCTATCTGTTTTTTTATTTTTATTTTTCAGCATTTTAGTTAGTTTTTATTTTTCTTAGTTTAAAACATTTTTCTAAACTTTTGATTTGATTAGACGTTGAGGATAAACCGGTACTAAAAGCTCTTGTGTCCTTGGACGACCTTGGTATCTTGCCAACACTATACTACGCTCACGATGGGTGCACTTGCCCATATGTGTGTTTAGTGTTAGTAAATATCATGTTTTTATAAATTTAAAACTTGGCTAAAGAAAGTGTAAAAGGGCTTAAAATATACTTAAACTTATATACACACTTCACACACATCAATGGGTTAAGCAAGAACTTCTAGAGAGAGGGAGGATGGTTGCCGTCAAGTTGTTTCGAGAGAGAAGCCTAGGGTTTCACGAATGGTGGTGTGTGCATTATATAGCGTAACTGTCATCTCGATTGGGCCTTACTTGGGCCGAGGCTCACTATGACGAAACCCCCACCTGTTTCTTCGACAAGGCAATGACGAAACTCCATACGTTTCGTGAAGGTGTTGACGAAACTCCATACGTTTCGTCGTGGTGTGTGTGTGTGTGTGTGTGGCTCACAAGGTTTTGTTGATTGTGGGTTTATGAGTTCAAACAGTTAATAGGTTTCTAACATTCATTAATCAAACAGAAACACCATAACTCAAACATAATCCAGCATGTACAATCACAAAGTAAACAAGTTTTGCAAATACAGTTGTGAAACAAATAACGTACACAATTAACGAGCAATTAATGCGAAGATGGAATCTTGGAAAATCGAGTTGTCACATTATCCCCAACTTGAAAGAAATTTCGTCCCGAAATTTAGCATGCGGTTACTGAGGAAGCTAGTTAAGTTGCGTGGTTTACTGGTTTTCCTGGGGTGTCACATCATCCCCCCGTTGATTTGGAATTTCGTCCCGAAATTCCGCAGTAGCTTCGGCCTCAGTAGTGGTTGCACTGTTCTTGAACAACTGGGGATACTTGAGTTTCATTTGCTCTTCTCGTTCCCAGGTGAACTCTAGGCCACGACGGGAGTTCCAACGAACTCGCACAAGAGGTATTCTGGTGTGCTTGAGGACCTTAACATCTCGGTCCGTGATTTCAACTGGTTCCTCGACGAATCGCAACTGATCATCGATAGTGAGCTCCTTCAGAGGAACTACGAGGGTCTCATCTGACAGACACTTCTTCAGATTTGACACGTGAAATACGTTGTGAACTCCACTGAGTTCTACTGGTAGGTTCAGTTTGTAGGCCACCCTGCCTACTTTCTCAATGATTTCGAACGGTCTGACATAACGCGGATTGAGTTTGCCTCGTTTGCCAAAACGAACTACGCCTTTCCAAGGTGAGACTTTGAGTAGCACTCGATCCCCAACTTGGAACGCGAGTGGTTTCCTGCGCTTATCAGCGTAGCTTTTCTGATGGTCACGAGCTGCCGCCATTCGTTTTCATATTTGTGCAATCCTTTCCGTTGTGCCTACTACAAGTTCTGGACCCGTGATCTGACTATCCCCCACCTCTGCCCAACAAAGAGGTGATCGGCATTTACGCACGTACAATGCCTCAAATGGAGCGGCCTGAATACTTGTGTGGTAGCTGTTATTATACGAAAATTCCACTAACGGTAGATGTTTTTCCCAGCCGTTGCCAAAATCAATCACACATGCCCTAAGCATGTCTTCAAGGGTTTGGATGGTGCGTTCAGACTGCCCATCCGTCTGTGGATGATAAGCGATGCTCATGTCTAACCGTGAGCCAAAGGATTTGTGCATAGCTTGCCACAATTCAGAAGTAAAACGTGCATCATGATCGGAAATAATGGAGGTTGGCACCCCGTGCCTCGAAACCACTTCCTTTAGATAAACGTCTACTAAAGTGGAGAACTTATCCGTTTCCTTGATAGCCAAGAAGTGTGCAGACTTTGTGAGTCGATCCACGATCACCCAAATGGTATCATTTCCACGTTGAGATCTAGGCAGGCCAGTAACGAAATCCATGGAAATTTGCTCCCATTTCCATTGTTGGAGTAGGCCCGATGGTTTCTGATATTCAGTCTTGACTCTCGCACAAGTCAAACATTTGCCAACGTAGGTTGCTATGTGGGCTTTCATGCTAGGCCACCAGTACGTAGTCTTCAAGTCGTGGTACATCTTATCCGAACCAGGATGTACTGAGTAGCGAGACTTATGTGCTTCATCCATCACCAGCTCACGTAAGTTTCCATAGTGTGGGACCCAAATGCGCCCTGTAACGTAGTAAGCGCCGTCTTCCTTTTGTTCTAATCGTTTCCTTGACCCACGTAGGGACTCCGCCCTGACGTTCTCTGCTTTCAATGCTTCAACCTGAGCATCCCGTATCTGAGTAGGAAGATTAGATTGGATGGTAAGTTGTAATGCTCGCACGCGCTTAGGCGTAGTGTCCTTTCGACTGAGGGCATCAGCCACAATATTGGCCTTGCCCGGATGGTACTTGATCGCGCATTCGTAGTCATTCAAGAGCTCGACCCATCGACGTTGTCGCATGTTCAATTCCTTCTGTTTGAAGATATGCTCGAGACTCCTGTGATCGGTGTAAATGGTGCACTTGGTACCGTACAGGTAATGTCTCCATATCTTGAGTGCGAAAACAACAGCTCCCAGCTCCAGATCGTGTGTAGTGTAATTCCTTTCGTGAACTTTAAGTTGGCGCGATGCATAAGCAATGACTTTATCCCGTTGCATCAACACACACCCAAGAATCGTCTGTACCCTCTGGCAATGAGAGAATAGGTGCGCTACAAAGTCTATCCTTTAAGTGCTGAAATGCTGATTCCTGTGCATTACCCCAATGATAGGTGACACCTTTCTGAGTTAGCAAAGTAAGCGGCTGCGCAATCTTGGAAAAGTCTTTGATGAACCTTCTGTAGTAGCCCGCCAAACCCAAGAATTGGCGAATTTCTGTTGGTGTACGAGGTACAGGCCAGTTCTTGATCGAATCTACCTTGGATGGATCAACATGAATCCCATCCTTGTTTAGCACGTGGCCTAGAAAGTGGACTTCACGAAGCCAAAAGTCGCATTTCGAAAACTTGGCGTACAACTGTTCTGTTCGGAGGAGTTTTAAGATAAGCCGTAGATGGTGCTCGTGTTCCTACTGACTCTTAGAATAGATCAGGATGTCATCGATGAATACAATAACAAACTTATCCAGGTAGGGCTTGCACACTCTGTTCATAAGATCCATGAAGACTGCGGGTGCGTTTTTCAATCCAAAAGGCATGACCAGGAACTCATAATACCCATAACTTGTCCTGAACGTTGTCTTAGGGATATCCTCATCTCGGACTCTCAGTTGATGGTAGCCTGACCTCAGGTCAATCTTCGAATAGTAGCTCGACCCTTGCAGCTGATAGAATAAGTCATCAATGCGTGGAAGTGGATAGCGATTCTTTACAGTCACCTTGTTGAGTTCGCGGTAATCAATACACATCCTGAAGGTACCGCCTTTCTTCCTCACAAATAATACTGGAGCTCCCCAAGGTGAAGAGCTAGGACGAATAAAACCCTTATCCAAGATCTCTTGTAGTTGCGTGGATAGTTCTTCAAGTTCTGATGGAGCTAAACGATAAGGTGTACGAGCTATGGGCGCTGCTCCAGGAGCTAGCTCGATTTGAAACTCAACTTGCCGATGAGGCGGAAGACCAGGTAATTCCTCAGGGAATACCTCAGGAAAGTCACGTACAATCGGAAAATCTTCAATCCTCTTCTCTTTCTTCGAGGTGTCAGTAACGAGGGCTAGAATAGCAGTGTGGCCCTTTTGCAAACACTTCTGAGCTTTAAGAAAAGAAATGATGCCAACAACAGCACCACTCTTGTCGCCATGAATCACTAAAGGTTCCCCATCTGGACGAGGAATGCGGACGACCTTCTCCTTGCACAAGATCTCTGCTCGATGTTACGATAACCAATCCATACCAATAACGATGTCGAAACTACCCAGAATGATAGGGATGAGGTCGATAGAAAAGGTTTGACCAGCTAAGATGAGATTACAACCCCTAACTATGTGTGTGGCTTCAAGACTTTTACCGTTAGCTAGCTCTACCATGTGCTTGGTCTTCAAAAGTGTTGGGGTACGTTTAAGCATTTGACTAACTTTTAGAGACACATAACTGGTATCGGCACCCGAATCAAATAAAACATTAACATAAAAGTCATCCAGTAGAAACTTACCCATCACGACATTGGGATCATTCCTTGCATCACCCTGACCAATCACGAACGCACGGCCCCGGGCGCCATTGTTTCCATTGTTTCCCCCGTTGTTACCCCCATTGTTGTTTCCGTTCCCCTGATTATTGTTGTTATTCTGGTTCTGGTTCAACTGAGGACAGTTCCTCTTGAAGTGACCTTCAGCACCACACTGAAAGCATCCCTTGTTACCCTGCTGTTGCTGCGGCTGATTCTGTGGAACTTGCTGTTGTTGTTGACGATTCTGATTTGCAGGTCGCGCACTCCTGCAATCCTTGGCTTCATGGCCCATCTTAAGACACCTCTGACAACGACCCTTGTTGCACTGACCACTGTGGTGTTTGTTGCATCTATTGCACTTTGGGTGATTTCCCCTGTATCCACCCTGACCCTGATCTTGACCCCCTGAAGATTGCTGACCGGGACTCTTGAAGTCGTCTGTCTTTCGTTGTTGAGCTTGAGACTGAACAGAGGTTGAACCCTTGCTTGAGATCCCATCCCATTTACGCTTGTTTTCGTTGGGGGCATCAGATATAGTGGTAGTAGCACTAATACGCCTTGGTAACCTGTTCTGCTCCACCGCCTGATCAGTGAGACGATGAGCCAACTTGATGATTTGCTGAATGGTGCCAAGATTAGCTGAGGTCACGTGACTTTGAATTTCTGGCACCAAACCTCTAAGGTACAGCTCGATGCGCTTGATAGGAGGATCTACCATAGTAGGACACAATATTGCCAGCTCATTCGAACTTTTCGTATACGCTTCGATTTCTGACCCTGTCATCTTTAGGTTGAAGAACTCGACCTCCAACTTGTGGATGTCATCACGATTGCAGTATTCTTCCTTGATCAGTTCCTTGAAATCGTTCCATGGGAAGGCGTTAGCAACTACCAACCCTAACATTTGAACTTGCGCTTTCCACCAAGTTAACGCAATGCCCTCAAGTGTTCCAGTAGCATATTTCACCCTACGATCTTCAGGGCATTCACTCATCTCGAAGACCGATTCAAGCTTCTCAAACCAGTGGAGGAGGCCTACCGCTCCTTCAGTGCCACTGAAAGTAGTAGGTCGACAATCCATAAAAGTTTTGAAGGTACATGCAGGAGGCTGAGCATGTTGACCTGTCGTGTGTGTAAGAAGAAACAATGTTAAGCACAAGTGTTGGTTTACAAGAGTAGGATCTAAAGATCCTAGGGTAAGTTGCAATGGCAGGTTATACCTCCTGCTTGAGCGGCTGCGAGTGCTGCAGTAACTTGTTCATTGATTAAAGCCGTCAACTGTGCTTGAGTCATGTTGATACGTCCACTCATGATCTTCATATCAAAGGAAACATGAGTGAGAGGGGTTCGCGAAAGTGCGATGACAGAAGAGAGTAAGCACACATGTGTTTTCAAACAATAGTTGTTACGTTCATCTATGTATACCATGAGCAATGTACTATGTAACTAGCAAGAAGACAATATAAACACAAATCATAGCTCCTATAGTGTTGAGCCTTGCACGTGGAGTGAAGCGTCGTTGTGGATCGTTGAGCACTGTACAGGTTATAGTCTGGTTTTAACAAAAACTTTCCCCCCCCTTTTTTTTTAAACCAAGTTCACTATAACCAATGGCTCTGATACCAATCTGTCACCCCCCCCCCCCAAAATCCACATGCGGAGTATCACCGCTTGGAGGCGTGACTGACCAGGATCAAGCCACCAATCATATTGAACATAACTTATAAATAAATGTATAACCCAAACCCAATATAATTGGTGTCCAACAAAACATAGTCTAAGTAATCAGCGGAAGCATAATATTAAAAACCAAAACGAAAGTTCAATTGTATCAAATCTTTGACATGGTATATGATAATCCATGTCCCACAACGACCACGCCTCCCCGTGCAAGCTCCACGAGTACCTAACGACCTGCAAGGCATGTAACAACGAGTCAACAACAAATTTGAGCGAGTTCACAGTTGGTTGTTTAAGTTTTGATTTCGTTTCAATAATCGAAAGTTCGTTTTGTACACCACGTTTTAATCAGTAACACTGTTTCTCAAACCTTCTCAATGATTAGTGGGGGCTTCCCATGTGAATTACCAGACCGTACTATATCGACTACTAACAAAAGTAAGTTGTGCCCTAAGTCAATGTCTATCATCATTGACCCTTTGCCTTAGTCCATTAGTACACGCCCGTTCGAACGACACGGTGTGAGGTTTGTTAAACCTAATAGCGCTATTAACTAATGACCCGCTTGCCATCGGCCTCGGCGATTAAGTCGATATAAAATAAGGGACTTATGATAGAGTTTTGGTCCAGTATGTTTAATCTTGTTGTCCTACCCAAGGAGGACGAACGTACGTATCCTACCCAAGGAGAATACGCGAGGTTTAATCTTGGCATCCTACCCATGGAGGATGGCCGTACATATCCTACCCAAGGAGAATATGTAGTTTCCGTTTTAGTTCATTAACCCATTCCCAACCCTTGGGAATCCCATGCCTTGTAGAAAGTGTGAACTCACCTCGGTTTGCTCGGTATGAATAACTACTTGTTTCCAATTAATCAGTCAAAGCCTAATGTATGCATACGTACGTATCAGTTAACATTCGCAAGATTCATGTTTATTATGCTATCATATAGTGTATTGAAAACATATTAACAGTCATTCAAGTTCATACTACCCATGCATAGGCCACAATAGACATTAACAGTTCGTAGCATACCAAAGTAACTCATACAGTCATAATACATGAATTCAGTGAAGACATCTCAACCTACTGTTCAAGCAAAACCTTTCGACTAAAATGGGTGCTCGACGAAACCCCTTATGACGAAACACTTAGTGTTTCGTCGAGTTGTCATGTGACAAAACCCTATTGGTTTCGTCGAGTTAGCATGTGACGAAACTTCCTAGTTTCGTCGGCTCCTCCCTTTCGTCGTTATTGTCAACAATCACCCAAGAACTCTAGCTGACGTCATCAGAACAATCATGAACCAATCATTCCATCAAATCAATCTAAAACATATGATAGTCATTTCATCAAATTCATCATTACTAACAACCTAAATCATCAATTAACAGCCTATAACCTCCTATTCAAATCAATAACACAGTAATTTCAATCATCAACATGAAACCCTAATCATTCATTATCTCAGGAAAGATTCACCATCATCGAGTCAGTTAATCATCATGCTAATCCTAACAAATACATCAACAGAGTATGAACTATGAACATAAACAAATACAAATCTCAAACATCTGATCTAGTCTTACGGATTAACAACCGAATATCAAACCCTACTGTTTATCATTTCATCATCTAAGCATCTCATAGCAGGTTATCGAATCCACCATTACAAGTATCCTTCTCATCAAACAACTAAATCCCGATATACATACACATCATGACAATCATCATAAATCAGTCAATGAAATCAAGTTATGATAACAATCATTTACACAAACAATCCAAAAATTTGATCGAGTCGGGTTATCATAAAACTAACTGGATGTGAGATGGGTTAAGCAAGAACTTCTAGAGAGGGGGAGGATGGTTGCCATCAAGTTGTTTCGAGAGTGAATCCTAGGGTTTCACAAATGGTGGTGTGTGCATTATATAGCGTAACTGTCATCTCAATTGGGCCTTACTTGGGCCGAGGCCCACTATGACGAAACCCCCACCTGTTTCGTCGACAAGGAAATGACGAAACTCCATACGTTTCGTGAAGGTGTTGACGAAACTCCATACGTTTTGTCATGGTGTGTGTGTGTGTGTGTGGCTCACAAGGTTTCGTTGATTGTGGGTTTATGAGTTTAAACATTTAATAAGTTTCTAACATTCATTAATCAAACAGAAACACCATAACTCAAGCATAATCCAGCATGTACAATCTCAAAGCAAACAAGTTTTGAAAATACAGTTGTGAAACAAATAACGTACACAATTAACGTGCAATTAATGCGAAGATGGAATCTTGGAAACTCGAGTTGTCACATTATCCCCAACTTGAAAGAAATTTCGTCCCGAAATTTAGCATGCGGTTACTGAGGAAGCTAGTTAAGTTGCGTGGTTTACTGGTTTTCCTGGGGTGTCACACAAGATTTTCTTGGGTGGCGTTTATGGCTCATAAGAGTGCAACTTTCGGTATTATCAAAAACTTGATCATTCAGATTGAGAATTTGTATAAGTTGAAGGTTAGACGGATACGCAGTGACAATGGTACAGAATTTAAGAATCATGCCATAGCGGAGTTTTGCACATCAAAAGGTATTCTTCACGAATTTAGTGCGGCTTATACTCCTCAACAGAATGGCGTCGCTGAACGTAACAATCGTACATTGATCGAGACTGCTAGGACTATGTTGGTAGAGTCGCAGTTGCTCATATTCTGGAGTGAAGCTGTGGCCTCCGCATGTTACACATTGAACCGAGTCCTTACTGTCAAAAGGCACAACAAGACCTGCTTTGAGCTTCTTCACAAACGGAAACCATATTTGTCATATCTTGAACCGTTTGGAGCTCCTTGCACAATGATCGATCCTAATGGAAATTTTGGGGCAAAAGCTATTGAAGGTCACTTTCTTGGTTATGCCACCCCGAACTTAAGAGTCTAGAATCTAGAGACTAAAAGGGTTGAGGAATGGTCTGAGGTCAGAGTACAAAGGCACACATTGCCAGTCAAAAATCCAGGTCAACCATGGATGTTTGAGTATGATGACTTTTTCACTTCAATCAATGTTGAAGCAGTTGAAGAAAATGTTGCGGCATGGATGTTTTTCGAGAGTGACAACGCAACAGATTCACCGTTGGTTCGTCCAATTGTTGTCAATCAAGAACCATCTTCAGTGAACAATAATGCTCTCGACAATGAGGATTTTCATGATGCTACCGAACTGAACGAATCTTCAGAGGATGAAGAATTTCTAGATGCAGATCAAGAAGCTCCAACAACAGCTGTACAAGGTACTTCGGAAGCTACAGCTCCAGTTGATAACCCCAAAACAGCTGAAGCTACTGCATCATACTCCTCGCCAGTTCCGGTTATTGAATTAGTTGTTGATCTCAATCTCAACAATCTGGGTACAAATATTCCAGTTAAAGAATATCTAGAAACAAGGATTCACAATACCCATCCTCAACAAAACATCATCGGTAATGTACAGAGTGGCATTCAAACAAGAAACATGTTGCAAAACAACAACAATGCAGGCTTGTATGCGGCGATTCGAGAATCTGGTCAACAAAACGATTGGTCTTTCGCGTGTTATGTCTCACAGGAAGAGCCAAGAACTTGGAAAGAAGCTTTGAAAGATAACTCTTGGGTTGAAGCAATGTAGGAAGAACTGCAACAATTCCAGAAACTTGGTGTCTGGAAGCTCGTAGAGAAACCTGCTGATTACAAGAAGATTGGTACCCGTTGGGTGTATAAATGCAAAAAGGACGACCGTGGAATCGTTATTCGAAACAAAGCAAGATTGGTCATTCAAGGTTTTCGTCAGATTGAAGGAATATACTACAACGAAGTGTATGCACCAGTTGCACGTCTGGAAGCAATTCGGATCTTTCTGGCTTATGCCTCATTCAAAGGATTCAAGGTTTACCAGATGGACGTCAAAAGTGCATTCTTACATTGTCTAGTCGAAGAAGAGGTGTATGTTGAACAGCCTCCAGGTTTTGAAGATCCTATCCATCCCGATCGGGTTCGGTTGCTGAACAAAGCTCTCTATGGTCTACATCAAGCACCACGAGCCTGGTATGCAACCTTATCTAATTATCTGCTGGAGAATGGATTTCGCTGAGGTCTTATCGATTGCACTCTCTTCATAAAAGAACAAGATGGAGATCTTCTACTGGTACAGGTATATGTGGATGATATTATATTTGGTTCTACTAATAATGTTATGTGTAGGGATTTCGAGCGTGTAATGCAGGATAAATTCGAGATGAGTGCTATGGGGGAGATGACTTTCTTTCTGGGCTTGCAAGTGCAACAAACGAAGTCTGGGATTTTCATCCATCAGACTAAGTATGTTCAAGACATTCTGAACCGATTCCAGATGTCCGACACATTGCCCATTGGTACCCCACTGCAGCAAAATCACGGAATCAATCCAGACTTGAAGGGTGAACTCATTAGCTCTTCATACTACCGCGCGATGATTGGATCCCTTATGTACCTCACAGCATCAAGACCAGATATAATGTATCCAACATGCCTGCTTGCCAGATATCAAGTGAACCCGAAGGCCTCACATCTTGCAGCTGTAAAAAGGATTTTTCGTTATTTGAAGGGTTGCCCTGACACCGGTCTATGGTACCCTGAGGATAATAACTTTGACTTGATCGCTTTCAGTGATTCTGATTTTGGCGGATGCAAAATCGACGGCAAATCCACAACGGCTGGATGCCAGTTTTTAGGAACTCGCCTCGTAACATGGCAGTGCAAGAAGCAAACTTGTGTCGCTACATCAACTTGTGAAGCTGAATACATTGCTGCCTCAAGTTGTTGCTCCCAGGTCCTGTGGATACAACAGCAAATGCGTGATTACGGTTTTGAATTCCTAACTACTCCTATTTTAGTCGATAATTCTGCTGCCTTATCTATCACTAGAAATCCTGTGCAGCATTCAAAGACCAAACACATCGAAATTAAGTATCACTTCATACGTGATTGCTTTGATAAAAGGCTAATTGATGTTGTTAAGGTCCATACCGATGACCAACGTGCCGACCTTTTTACCAAAGCATTTGATAAATCAAGATTTGACTTTTTATTATTGGTAAACGGCATTAAGGTCAAGCAAGAGTAATCCGCATCGAAAAATCGTTTTTGTAAATATCTTTGTGTTTTTAAAATTATTGTAAGTTTGTTGATTTTAGGGGGAGTAAATCCAAATTTGAAAAATTCAAAAACATCGAAAAATTTCAAAACTAAAAAACAATAGAAAAACAAAAATGAGTTTCCTGGCGAGCAAAAGAGAAAATGATAGTACATCAGTGCTCTGTTGAAACCTTTTTAAATTGAAATGCAAAATGAAAAATGTTAAGCAGCTCTATATAAGATGTATCGGTAGGCTCACAATCATTTTAAAGTGTGCAGGGTGATATAAACTTAAATCGACTGAATACCAGGTGGGAACCACTCATTGGCATATGGTCTTAGTACCGAAATTTCGTTTGAGAGATTGCCGAGGTTCTGAGATATGTGGTCTGTATGCTGTTTATCATCTGGGTATCATGGTAGTTTCTTTTACCGAAATATAACGGAGACGAAGTCTATATCTTCCATGATACCATACATACGTGTACATACTGCATACGACCTCAATAAGTGATCAACAATCACATGTCCCACAAAATAAGTGATAATATATCACAATTTTCCGGGAGCCAAGTTCGTATCTTTGCTGTACGTTAGTACTGACCTGTTCACGGACTTGCTCCTGTGCCCTCATGCATCTGAAAATCAAGTTCCTCATCAATAAGTGATTCTATCACATAGGGCTTGTTTTCAAACAAAATAAGTGAGTATCTCACATTTTCATACGGCAAAACAGATGATAAATTGTATACTCACCAGTAAGATGAACTCTCGTGCATACCTTGATACGGGAATGTGTCGTGATGTGGATGAACACCGGTTGGTAAGTATAAATCATACCTTAACGTATCCCCTCGCCATGATTACATCTGATAAGTTGACCTTATGTGGATAACAATACCGATAATCGTTATAGGATGTTTATCTAAATGTTAACAAAAAGAACAACAAGAGCGTTTTGGCGTGACCGTACACTGATATGATTCTCTTACCCTCGAAACTCGCAAAAAGAATGTTTGTATTTATTTACTTTTCTTAGTTTCTGCAACTCTGTATATATTTATTTACTGCTTTCAGTCTTTAAGTTTGAAATATTCAAAATGCCAAAAAGATTTTAGGTGTGTTTTAATATAAACTTTATAAAAGTCAAAAAGATTTTATTTCTGCTTTAGTTTTGATTAACCGATGTTGGAACTCAAGTCTTCGTTGCCTGAAATCTGATGAAAACCAAAACGACTGAATCTTCATAAACGGTCAGAGTTTGCAAGTTTTGAAAGTTAATAATCAAAATTGAAAAATCTGTAACTTTTCAAACTAATTGTCGGACGATAGTTGAATGAGAATTGGTCTCATATGTGTCATTTGTTTAATGTTAACTATATTCCAAGTGTTTGTTCTCATTACGCGTTTAGCTTTCTTGCATGTGCAGATGCTGAAGGTGAAGAGAACATGTTCGATGATAAGCTTCGGAATGAAGACACAACGTGAAGGCACTGAAATGATAAAGATGATCGAGTTGCCGCTGACCACTCATCAATACCATAGGATCTCAAGCATTGAAAATCAAAAGATTCACAAGCATAATCAAAAGGAGAGTTTATTGACACACTTCCTAAATGAAAGCGGGAGTTTGTTGATACACATTCTATGTGCAACACGTGAAGACTTTGAAGATCCTTTCCGAGAATGAATGAACCATCAAGAGATGGAGAACGAGATTACGAACATCGTGAGCAGCATCCAAGGGGGAGTTTGTTGATACATATTATGTGGATACGGTTCGGCTCGGTTCGACTCGGCTACGAAGTGAAGGCCGTAGTCAAGACATCCTCCTGTCTTAACTCGGTATGTTATTTACTTTGTATCGTTTGATGTACATGCAACTGCGTGTGTGCAGTATGCATGTTAGTTTAAGTTCGAATGTTGTCTGTTTGTGTTTGGCCCAACATGAGAAGAAGCCCAAGTGTCGAAATCCCTTAGGCCCAAACATCATGTGACGAAGACACATGTGCGACAAAGACCATAGGTGACGAAGACACCACATGTGACGAAATCCCTTGGATTTCGTCGAGATCTTGGATGTTCGCCGAGGGGTGTTCACTAAAAGGGGATTTCGTCATTTATGTTAGTATAAATACCCAGACAACAGACAGAAACACTTAGAGAAGTCTAAATAGATGTCAGAGCGAACACACTGTAAAACACATACACACTCAGAGTTTACAGAGACCATATGTAAACACCGCATTGTAACCGTTTCATAGCATTAATACATTGAGTGTTAATCGTTGAATCTTGTGTCTTACGTGTTCGTAACTTGGTTTAACTTACCCGTTTGGATTCCGCACTCCCGGGTTCGTCGGAAAACAGGAATAGAGGTTGACTCGATCCTCTGGGTGGACCTACAAGTTTTGTTGAAGAAGACCAAACATTTGTTAGGCCAAACAGATGTTTAGACAACTGCAACAACGAATAGCTTAGACAATGTTTATTCATTGTAACAATACTTACTTTATCAGTGTTTTAGTATAGCCTAGAACATATGATAAGGTTGCTCATATGTTTACAAACATCTGAGAATCTTTTCTTTTAGAAATGTTAGATGTTACTATCAGGGTGACATCAGCTGATCACTGAACAGAGCTTTCGTACTTGTATAAATAAATCACACCTGTTAGTGATCTATTTATCACACACCATCACATTTTCTCTCGTATGAACTGATTTGTTTGTGTGATCAACTGAGGGGGAGTTCCTAGAGTCAATCGAGTTGTAAAACTTTTGAATCATTAATATTCAATTAAAACAATCGTTGATGATAACTCCCAGTTTGTGATAAATATTGTGATGATCAATACTCGTTTTCAAACAAAGAAACTCAGCTTCTAACAATTTTACTTTGCGCCTTTGTTAGTAAATGCATCAAAACAAATCAGAAACTCAAATGGTAAATAGATAGCACCGGAATTTCTTACGATTTGAAACCTATACCTTCAATTAGTAACTAATCCCCTCATCACCATCACTCAGTGATTCATTTCAATCTAGTCTGTGAATCATGAAAATCAATTTGTGATGGATGATGATTTCTATTTAGTTATTAGATCAACACCTAACATAGACTCAGGTCGAGACAGACCGTATAATTTAGACTTGACACGTAGTATACTCTGTCATACCAGTATTATATTTTTATTATTGCACATTTATCGAGATTTGACACATATTATATTTCTATTGTTGCAAGTTTATCGAGATTTGACACGTATTATATTTTTGTTGTTGCAGGTATGTCGTCAAACGAGGAAGGTGATATACCGGATATGATCAGGGATGAGGAGGGTGATATACCAGTAGGATACGATGATATAGCCGGGGGTGATTGTGGGGAGTATCAGTACATGTAGTATGAACAACGGACTCAGGAACGCAAGCGGTTCCTGAAGTTCCGTCAGATGAGGTTGGCGCCAGAGGGTGTTGTCTTGGGATGCGTTACGGACATGAGGTGATGAGGAGAGGGGGCGAGATTTTATTAGGGTGACTACCCCCGGGCTCATTTGTTTGTAGATGCAACTGGGACGTCTCATCGCCGTTGATCGTGGAGTTTCTCTTCACTTTTTGCTTTGCACCACGATTGGCTAAGCAGCCGAATTTAGATCAGGACGATCCGAACTAGTTGGCATCATCTGCGGAGGTATCTTTCTGTTACTTTGGGCAGCAATAGAATACGCCGATGCGTTAGTTTGCACTTGCTACTTGTATATAGCACGAGTCGGATACGATTCAGAATGTATACACTACCGCGATCTCATCTATGGCCGATGGTGATATGTTTGCTTGGTGGCCCACCATCGGTCCTGGTGCCTTCACTGGGAGGGTCCGGGCCTCGATGCTTCCAGACTCACTAGTTCGTTATATACAATATTGCATTGCCATGCCCATCTCTAGACGTGGCAAGAGCAAAGAATGGGCTATGAGGACTAACCAGTTCTAATACTCTATGGTCAATTCACGGGCACGTCGTGCGCCACCGATCGCTGTCTCGCAAAGTATTTCGCCTCCTATAGTTGCAGGTACACGCGTAGTCGTATGTATAGAGGACCGTTCATCAATATTATCGCTTAGCATTGTGGTCGGTAATTTGGCCACATCGACGACTTACCACCGCCCGACACCTCATGCTTTTTTGGATGTGTGGATGCTGACAGGGATGCACATAGTGGTGAAGTTTAATGATATCGGTTATAGGTTTCTCAGGCCGGATAGTCAGATTTTTATATCGGATGCACTGTTGGAGACTGATGAGGTTGGGATGTCTCATGTTTGAGCCAGACGCGCCGCGGAGCAGCCAACCTGAGGTAAAGGTCCAGATGGAGCAGATTCAACTCTTAACAACGTCTCCTTGAGACACATCAGGGTTGGGGGATCAATCGGATGGAGGATTGTATGACGTGTTTGATGAAGAGTGAGGCTGAGAGGCGTAGGGATGCGGGTCTGTCAGTTTCGAGGCTCACCACTAGAACTAGTGTATCTGAGGCGGCCCCGTCTGGCACACAGACTAGACATCTGACACGTAGGCCTGGATGTCAGCTACGCGGGTACGGATGTCATGCTTCCAATTCTGACGATAGCGATAACTATATGGCGGTGTAGTACTTTTCGTTTTGTTGTATATTTTGGTTATTATTGTAAGAACTCATGTCATCTATGATGTTTTAAGTTGTGTATTTCTAATTTTTGTTTAAATTGTTCGTTATGTAATACACGCTTAGTTTGTTTGGTTGGTTGTTTTATAATAACGTTTGTATTCGACTTGACACATTTAAGTATATATAACGATAATTTAATTTAAAACAATGATTCAAATTTTTAATAAGAAATCAAATTATAAAGAATAAGTCGAATACGATTATCAAGACGGAAGGTGCTTAGGCTTGACATGATTATCGAGATGGAACTGTTGATGAAAAATAACATTTTATAAAAAAACTGAAATTTTTATAATAATAGTTAATAAAAAAATAACATTTTATGAAAAAAATAAAAGCGAGTAAAATGTACAAAACGTCCTTTATGTTTCCTCAAACTTGTAGGTTCCAGCCTTTATGTTTAAAAATTATTAAAAACAACCTTTATATTTATTTTGCTGCTAGTTCAATCCTTTACGGCTAACCAAGTTAATTATCTTAGTTTAATTCCCTCACATGCCTAACATGTGAGGGTATATTTGTCATTTTAATATTTATTCCTATAAAACCTCAAAAAACCTACATTACCATTTTTAATTCCTCTTCGTCACCTTCAATCAAGTGTCATCAAAATGGTTACGGTGATCACTGGGGTTTAGACGGTTGATTCGAGCAAGAACAAGTTAATGGCAGAAGGTTTGTTACTACTTCATTATCTAATCAAATTCTCAAATCCGGTAACTATTTCCCAAAGCAAAAAAGCGTGTGTTACGCTTCAAACCCTAACATTTCCGAAAGAAAACACAAAAGCAATTCAATCACGAGGTAGAATCTTGTCGTTGTTAGATCTTTGTTAGTCCAATACTCCGAGGTCGCAAGCCGTCGCCGTCTTGCTCTAGAACCTCACTATTCTCTGATTGCAGAGAGAATTTCATCAAAAACATGTGGTTTCCGTACTTCTAACCCTAGCTCATTCAGGAACTCCACTAGCACAAGAACATTAAATTGCTTGTTTGAGTAATTTAGTTAAAGATGATGATTTAAAATTGTTGATTGCCAGAAAAGAAAAGGTGGATTGATTAGTTTGAAAAGTTTTTGGAACTGTTTAGAGTAGCAATTTAGCATCAGATCAACGGTTAATCGATGTTATTATATCAAATGATTTCTTAATTCGGTTACTTAAATTGTTAGAATTGTGGAGTTTTAGGTGTTAGAACTCATGTTGTAGAAGCGGTTTACAAAATCGGATACAATTGAAAAACTAGAAAGGAGTTAGGCGAATTAGGATATATTCTAGTTTTAGTTAGGGTATTGGATGGAAAATATGTTGAGGAAATTCAAGTTGCAGTGAAGGCGTTATTTACGATTTTGATGTATACCTGCTGAAACATGAAGAGTTTATAGGAACGATCAGAGAGGTGGTGAGTGTGGTTCGTGTTTTAGATCCATTGTTAACGAATTCAGACAAGAAACATCTTGTTTCGATTATGCTTTCGTTAACTCATTTGTAGGAATGTCGTAAACAGTAAACAAATGATGAAATCGGGTGCTTTGTTGCATTAGGAGAAGCTTGTGGCAATGGGTTTTCAATTTAATATGAAGAAGAATGGTGAGGGTATGGTTTTTAATTAAAGGTGATGAAGAGTAATTAAAATGGTACTATAGGTTTTTCTAGTAAGAGGAATTAAAATGATAAATATATCCTCACATGTTAGGCATGTGAGGGAATTAAAGTGAGATAATTAAGTTGGTATGTCGTAAAGGATTGAACTAGCAACAAAAATAAAAGTAAAAGTTTTTTTTAGAAAATTTAAAACATAAAGGTTGAAGCCTGTAAGTTTGAGGAAACATAAAGGACATTTTGTGCATTTTACTCTAAAAAATTCTGAAATTTAACAACATTTTATAATAATAGTTAAACAAAAAAATAATATATTATAAAAAATCGATTTCTTTTTTTTTTAAATTCCTATATGGTGTCGTACAGGTTCCAGCCTTTCATCCAATCTATTTTTTCAACCTGAAAAAGTACCCCATGCGTTGTGTAGGGCACCCAGGATGTTCAAATAAATAAAGGGGGTGTCCAAATAACCAGACCTTTATTTAATATATGATAATTTATTCTTTTGCAGTTTTGTTTTAGTTATATATATATTATGTCGCTAATCACACACATGTATCATTTGCAGGCTTAAAAAATTACAAGTATTTTTTTAGAATTGAATATGTAACCTCTCGTATATGTCTCTATCAAGTGTGATAGCCCCAAATTAGATAAAAAATTATAAATGGTTTTCCATTATTGATGAAACAATGGTTAACCGGGTAGGGTTAACTCACTGATCTCGTCAAGAGGGTTAATCCCTTCTTTCCGAGGATCGTTGGCTGGATCGTCTGGTGGTGGGTTTCCTGCACAAGGAAACAAACCGTGACTCGTAACAAGGAGGATGGGGTGGGGGGTGCTCCTTGTTACCACTCTCCGGCGTGAGAATCAGTAAGTTGCTTGGGAAGCAAAATATGATAGTAGTAGTATTGAGAGAGTTAGAAAATGATACCTCAAACCTGGTTTGGGGTGAGTTATTTATAGCCGACGAGTGAAGGAGGGTGGTTGAGTAGCTAGCCTGACATCGCACAGCTATTTGCAGGTGTGTCAGACCTGTCGGACACTGTGGTGATGCCACGTCCTGCTGTGGTGTTGCCACGTCCTGCTGTGGTGTCAGACTGTTGTACATACGTGGGCCAGTGGGCGACTGTTCCCAGTACCACTTGCACTGTGGTGTCAGACCCACTTGCCTTGTGGGCAGGATGCGGTGCCAAGCCGCATCGCTGCTTGCGGTCATTGATGTTGTTCCCGCATTGGTTGTTCCATCCATGATTTGCGCGGGATGCGGTGTTGTGCCGCATCGCCTGTTGAGTGACTGTTACTGTTGTCCAGATCCCTTGTCGTGACGAAAATGTTCATAGGATGCGGTGCGAGGCCTCATCTCTATGCGTAACATTAGTTTCCGTCCCTAAGGTAAGTCTTCTCATCAATGGACAGATTGGACCGCAGTGTTCGCGTGTGTCTACGCGGACACTTGGAGGGTTAATTGCTGTTGGGGGTTTTTAATGAGGGTAATGGTCATTCGCGGTCGTGCTGACGCGATATTTGGGACCATACCCCTTCAATTACCTAATATGATTTCGAAAATAATTATGGTTAATATCTATCATACCTTTCAGGGTTTGAACAAATGACTTTATCAACATGGACAAAAAAATTACGTCATACTCTTACAATTATATCAACTAATAATAATAACAGATTGTATTTTTCCCTTATAAACCAGCCTACATGTTTCGAAATTTGGTGTCCTTGCTTTTGTGTGTTTGTGTGAGAGAGTTCCATCAGCAATGGGTTCAACACAAAAAAACCAGCCACATGTGGTGTGCATACCATTCCCAGCACAAGGTCACATTAACCCAATGTTAAAACTTGCTAAAATCCTCCATTCCAAAGGCTTCTTTATCACCTTTGTCAACACCGAGTTTAGCCACCAACGCCTTCTCCGAACACTGGGCTCCGCCGCCCTACACGATCTCCCTTCCTTCCACTTCGAGACCATTTCTGACGGTCTTCCACCACCCGAAAACCCCGATGCCACCCGGGATACTGCATCTATTCTCAAATCCCTGCATGAAAATAGTTTGGGTCCATTTAAAAGTGTCCTCTCTAAAGCAAGTACCCTTTATTCACCGGTCACTTCGTGGCCGACTTCCTTATGGGTTTCACCCTCCCTGCCGCCGAGGAGTTAGGTATTCCGGAAATTCTATTCTGGACCTCTGGGGCTGGTTCTCTCATATGTTATGATCACTACCCCAATCTTATACAAAAGGGTCTGATGCCCCTCAAAGGTAAATAATTTATCAATTTATTGGATAACTAAGTAAGATATTTCTCATAAAGCTATTACATTGCTGAGGATATAGAAAAAATATCTTATAGAACATCATTGGAGACTAAGTTGTTTGCAATCATAACGTATATTGTGTTTTATTTTCTGAAAAGGAAGAATCTTTTGTGTACAAATAGATACAGGGAAAATCAAGAAACTAAACACTGACCCAAACCTTTTGTGAAAATGAACATGGGATAGTCTACCGTAGATGAATTACTATAATAAGGTTATGTAGTGTGGTCATGACCTAAATAATCACCACCACCTTCCATGTCAGCCCCATGTCATCCCACGTCCCCACCCTATATGGTGTGGACCATGACCCCCATTATCATCCACTATCCTCTCCCACTAATCACAATACCCTAATTAATTGAAAGAGGGACATGGTTACAATGGAATAAACCATGCGAACCACCATGGTTTGCAAAAGGGGGCGGCGTAGCGGTAGTTCCATAGTCCTACGTGGCAATCCATGATCCAAACCACCATCCCCATACTCTAAAGCACTAATGCGTCTAAGGTAGACTCTTCAGGTAAGCCAGTAAAGATTAGACACATGTCATCAACCTTAGGCATTTTCTTTACTTTTCCACCACGATTTTTAAATAGGCACAACTTTTTATATGTTAATACTTTTAAAAAAAGTTTACACCAAACTAAAGAGAATTTTATTATCTTTAAATTTGTTTATTTTTTAATACTATCGTATGAAAAAGTTATATTTGTTTAAAAAATATGATGGGAAAGAAAAAAATAAAGTGTGGAAACCTATGGTACATATTTAGACGCATTAGGTGTTCATCTTAGATGCATCCTCTACATTTCTAGACGCATCCTATACACGTGTTGAATTTTGATTGGCTTTTCTCCAAAAGGCAAGAGCCTCTACTACTTAGCCAAAGACTCTACCTTAAACGCACTAGATGCATTTATTTCGGTGATTCTCTTACCATAGACGGATCCCATATTTATTTTAACAAAAGGCTTTGGTCAATGTACATTTTCGTGATTTCCCCATAAATATATGACTCGGCCTATTTTCGGGTACATAAACAAAACATATTTAGAATAATAATCATCCCATGGCCTAGTTGTGGAAAGTTCTTAACATGATTAGGCAAAATAGAAACATTTGCGATTGAAATTTATAAACGATAAAATGGCAACAAATTCATCTTGCGACTGATTTACAACCATAAACACACCGGTCACAAAATTAGCGATTACCACATATCTGGTCACAAAATGGGTTTCTATTTTCTCATTCCATGAAACAGTTTGAAAAATTTGAGAAAGTGTTTAAACCATTTCAATATAGGCCACTCCAACTTTGGTTGGGTGGTAGAGACTCTTGTCTTTTGGAGAAAACATCAGGGTTTAAATCCTGGCATTTGTCAGAAAACGTAATTAATTTATGTGCTAACTTGTATCAAATTTTCTTTTTCTCCACAGATGCTAGTTATTTAGTAAATGGGTATTTGGATACGGTTGTTGATTTTATCCCTAACATGCCCGGTATACGCCTAAAAGACTGTTGGTGCACGAATGTCTAAAGCCTGCGTATTAGTCTTTGTTTATCTTTGTATAGGGTCTGATTGTGTTAATTATGATTGTATAGGGGTTTAAATGTAATTTGGATATGAAATGTTACATGTGATTTCGCTTTTGTGGTCATTGTTCATATAAGCGAAATCTCATAGAAGTGATTTCGCTTTTATGGACATTGGTCATATAAGCGAAATCACATCTTAGTGATTTCGCTTTTATGGCTGCCACATAAGCGGAACCCCATCTAGTATAAATACCCCTTAGTGTTTTCTCATTTGTAACGCGTCCATGTAATCAGTGCCGAACTGCTGCCGGTGTTTTTTATGAAAGTTGAATGAGAAAAGAGTATTAAAGTGTATCTCATCTGTTTCTACTCGTTTCTAGCTTTGATTCATGCCGTTTATGTATTTCCGCTACATTTTCGGTAGTTACTAGCTTCGATTGTCTCATTAGACGGACAAAATCCGAGGTGATTTGTCAAGTATCGGATACTCGCACTAGCAAATCCCCACTCGATCCACTGTCGCTTAATTTTTGATATTCAATCGGATAGTCATTTGATTGTGTGAAATTTTGTATTGTTTGACAATCTGTATTTGAAAATCTTTCAATAACGAAACATGGATTGTGAGTCGTATCGTGTTCAGAAGCCAGCATATATTGCACAGAAGAAATTTGATAGTTTTACGAGTATCAAGGGAGAGTCTACAAAAGATTTGATTGAACGATATTGCCATCTAGTTTTGGAAATGGGGAGATTGAAAATAACCAAGACTAATGAGGAGTGGGTTGACAAGTTGGCAAATGTTTTACCGGGTGATATGTGGAGAACGTATTTGTTAGATCTGAGAAAGATATATTTAAATGTGAATTTGAGCTTGTTTATCGAGAAGATTGAAGAGCGAGAACTTGAACTCCAAAAGATTAGAAAAATGAAGTCTGTTGATGAAAAATTTGAATCTGAGAAAAATGTTCAAGTGGTAGATAAGCAGGTTAAAGAAAATTCAGCTATCAAGGTTGAGAAGAAAGCTGAAGCTGAAACGATGTCCGAGAAGTGCTCAAAATGTGATAAATTTGAATCAGACAATGACAAACTGTTAAGTGATTTGGACAGTTTGACATTGGAAAATGAGACTTTGAAAGAAAATTTTGAGAATTTGAAATCTGAAAATGTCAAACTGTTGAGTGGTTTGAACAGTTTGACATTGGAAAACAAAATTTTGAAACAAAATGAAAAAGAATTTGAAAATGAAAAATTAAAATTTGAAAAAGATTTTCAAAGTCAAATGAAGATTTTAGAAGATGAGAAATCTGCTATTTTTAAAAATAATCTTGAAAAACAGATTGAAATAAACTCTCATCTTCAGAAAATCATTAGGCTTGAAAATGAAGCTGAAATTGCTCTGAATAAAATTGATGAGTTTGAAAAGAAATTGAAAGGTTTTGAGAATTCATCAGTACCAGATTATATCTGTCCAAAACCGATCAATTCAGTTTCAATAAGTGACAATGTCACAAACTTTGACAATGTCAAAGTTGAGGATTGTGATGAAGGAGCTGATGATGAAAATGAAAAACAAGCTAAACAAAAATTATTTTTAGATCTACAAGAAAAATTTAAAAATACTGTTTTGCAGTCTACTGAAATAGGTGAATGCTCAAAGCAAAAACCTGTTAAGAAGATTGTAGAACAGAAACAAAAAGTTAAAAATTTGAAAAATTTTAAAAATGAAAATAAAAGCTCATCAGTTCAGTCATCCAATCATTATAAAAAACCACAAAAATCTGAAAATAAAAACTCACAAAAAGTTGGTAATAAGTGGTGCAGGTTTGACCACAGTGCTCAAGCGTCAAATCAAGCTTATAGAAGAAGTGATGATTACCACAAAGCCAGACAATGCTATGATCTGAGCGTTTGGTGTGAAGGTGGTACATGGTATGATAACAGGGTGTGTTACAACTGTGGTTTTCAAGGACACATTGCTGTTAACTGCCAGAGACAGAGATTTGAGACGAGAAGATGCTATGAATGCCAAATCAAAGGTCACATTGCCAGAGATTGCCCAATGAGATCAATGGGAAGATCGAGGGCTGAATCTCAGAAAAAGGTGACAAAATCAGTAAAAGTCGATGAAAAGCCCAGAACACAGAAAAAACAAGAAGTGAAAGAACCAAAAGTTAAACTCTCACAAGGGCAGAAAGATCGATTGAGAAAGAAAAGGAAGAAAGCACGAGAGTATCTTGAAAGGATTTTGTCCTCGGGTACAACAAATAAGAGTGCTGATGAATCGCTTCACTCGACAACAAAGTCAAGTAAACCGAATTCGTCAGATGCAAATCTGAGGACAAAAGAGGAGATAAAGAAGGTTGAAGTGGTTAGCGATGAATTTGTTTCTTCGGAAACAAAGGAGCTACGTGTTGGCGATGAATCTGACTTGTCAAAGTCAGAAGAGCCACCAGTTGAGCAAAAAGGAGAAAATTCAGTTCCGCCAATGGATGATATCAACTTTCCACCATTGCGAGCTGAAAATTATAAACAAAAAATTGACGAAGTTGAAAGTTCAAATCAATCTTTTTCTGAAAAGAAAGATTTTGATGTTGAAAAAGCCTTTAACCCCAATGTTCTAAACATTTTTGGAAAAATGGTTGACGGAAAAGTCAAAGGGGTAAAGGAATTTTATGATTCAAAGAGGAATACCAATACACCGAGTAAAAATAACTTGGATGCACCCAAGACTGGTCAGGTTTGGGTGTCAACATTCTGTAACTGAAAAACCTGACTTGCCGGAACTCTCAGGTTGGTAATTGGGGAGTAGGAATCGGCATCTTTCTTGAGAAATTCACTTCGGTGATATTTCGACTTTCAAAAGATAAATTAAGGACATTAAGTTGTACTTGATTCATTTTTTTTACAAGTGGTAATTTGAAGAACAAGGTGATGAAACCCCGAGTTTATGAAATGACACACAAAACTAATTTTCCGGAAAAACCATTTTTGATTAAAACAAACTTAAGTGTTTTGAAATCATAATGGGAAAATAGTTTGTTGTCAGGGGGAGTTCTGATTGTTTATGCCAAGTGGATGGCGATTTGAAGTGATTTGATATCGGTTGTCAAGTTTTTGTACAGTTTATTTTCAAATTTCCTAAAATGTGTTTGCATTTTAGGGGGAGTAAGAATTTTAGAAAATCCAAAAACATTTGAAAATTTGAAAATGTCAAAAACATTGAAAATTTAAAAATGAGTTTTTGTTGCATAAAAGAGGAAATGATAGTACATCAGTGGACTGTCACAACATGCTAAAGAAATGGAATGTCAAAATGTGATAAACGGTCTCACTGATGATGTGTCAGTAGGTTTTTACACATTTAGTAAATTGTGACGAGATATAAACCTAAATTTCTAACTTACTTATATCGTGGGGAAACATCTCTCGGATATATGGGTAACCCCCGAAATCTCGTTTGAAAGGTTTCATAATCTGATATACTAGGTCTTTATACTCAATGATGTCTGGGGTATTATTCCGGGACTTCTGCTGAACGGTGGTTCTGACCTAGTCCTTGAATAATACTTTCCGCAAATGCTTGAAACATAGCATAAACCCTCAGCATGCAGATGAAACAATAAAATTGATAGTCGCTGTTGTTGTAGCTAAAAGATCCTCTAAAGGGGACATACCGAAAAGTCGAAGCTGATATCTCTTTGCGTATACGGAAGTATCGACCTGAGATCCCTCGGCCCTCGCATTACCTAATTTATGTACAGATATCATTGGTGTCATAATTACCTGTAAGACTGATTATTGAGATCTGGATACGGGAGTATATTCTGAGGTGGGACACGCGTTTGAGTTTAAGTGCTTAAAACATTAACTATGTATCTCGAAGCAATTGAACTTTGTGTGAAAATTTAAGTGGACCAGTATACTGACAATCTAAGTGAATTGGTTAGAACTTAAAATGAAATCAAGCTTAACGGTGTTGGTGATTTGTCTCATAAACTGATATGATCCTCTTGCATGAAGCTCACAAAAATATGTTTGTATATATTTCATTTTTGCATTTAATTTCTGTTATTGCATTTATGTTTAATATTTTGAAAAATTCAAAAAGATTTTAGTGTATTTTAGCATAAATTTTGAAAAATCTAAAAAGATTTTCGACAACTGATGTTGAAAAGCTGATATTCAAAATCTCAAAGGCTAAACAAGATGAACAATTAGTTTGGTTAAGATGATGAGAAGTTGGACGATAATCCTCAAATGTTTAGATGATTCATTAATTTGAATCACAATATTGTGTGTTATATGTTTGAGAATTTTGAATGAATTCTTTTAGAGTCAAAATTATTTTGTCTTACGAGAGGTTGAGATGTGTAGGTTTCTGTTTTTGTTGATACGGAAAGCCAGGCGTCGATCCCAAAAGCACGGAAGCTTGACAAAAGGGGGAGCTTGAAGAGACTACCAAGGAGGGGAGCAGCTAAATCTTGAAAACAGATCCACGGGGATTTTGTTTGAGCAAGAGAGAGTCTGTGTTTGCTGAAGACGTTAAATCTTAAAGAAGAGTTTAAAGAAGGAAAGTTTGAAGACCCAAAGACTAAAGACTCCGGCTTTATCCAAGGGGGAGTTTGTTGGTGCACGAATGTCTAAAGCCTGCGTATTAGTCTTTGTTTATCTTTGTATAGGGTCTGATTGTGTTAATTATGATTGTATAGGGGTTTAAATGTAATTTGGATATGAAATGTTACATGTGATTTCGCTTTTGTGGTCATTGTTCATATAAGCGAAATCTCATAGAAGTGATTTCGCTTTTATGGACATTGGTCATATAAGCGAAATCACATCTTAGTGATTTCGCTTTTATGGCTGCCACATAAGCGGAACCCCATCTAGTATAAATACCCCTTAGTGTTTTCTCATTTGTAACGCGTCCATGTAATCAGTGCCGAACTGCTGCCGGTGTTTTTTATGAAAGTTGAATGAGAAAAGAGTATTAAAGTGTATCTCATCTGTTTCTACTCGTTTCTAGCTTTGATTCATGCCGTTTATGTATTTCCGCTACATTTTCGGTAGTTACTAGCTTCGATTGTCTCATTAGACGGACAAAAACGGTCCTACAAAGACATTCCGCCTTTTGTTAGAGTTGTCCATCCTGGTGATGAGTATATGGTTGCATTTTCGCAAAGGGAAATAGAGAGAGTGAAATCAGCATCGGCCCTTATTTTCAACACTTTTGATGAGCTAGAATGTGATATTCTAGACACACTCTCTTTAAAGTTCCCTTTTTGCTATGGTATAGGCCCTTTGCATCTACTCGAGAACAATATTGTTGATAAGTCTCTAGATTCCATCAAATCAAATTTCTGGGTGGAAGATCCTAAATGTTTAAAATGGTTAGATGCCAAAGAGTCATTATCGGTTATTTTTGTAAATTTTGGCAGCGTCACAGTGATGGAACCTCAACAACTAGTCGAGTTTTGTTGGGGACTTGCTAAGAGCAATTATTCATTCTTGTGGATAATACGACCCAACCTTGTGATTGGGGATTCTGTTGTGCTTCCGCCAGAGTTTTTGGCGGAGACAAGCAATAGAGGGTTATTGGCTAGTTGGTGCCCACAAGAACAAGTTCTAAATCACCCATCAATAGGAGGGTTTCTAACGCATAGTGGATGGAATTCGACGATTGAAAGTATTTCTAGCGGAGTCCCAATGATTTGTTGGCCGTTTTTTGCTGACCAACAGCCGAATTGCTGGTGGAGTTGCAACAAGTGGATGATTGCCATGGAGATTGACAAAAATGTAAAGAGTGATGAAGTTTCAAAGCTAGTGATCGAGTTGATGAGTGGAGAAAGGGGAAATGAGATGAGAAAGAATGCCATTGCTTGGAAGAACAAGGCTAAGGAGGCATGCAACTTTCCATCTGGTTCATCTGTGGTTAATCTGGACAAACTAATTCGTTTGCTACAAACATCTTCAAAATAACTCATAAAATGTTTTCGATGCGTGTGGTTATGTGTTATATGTGCCACAATTTCTCCAATGAATTTTATATTGAGTGCTTAATACGTATGGTTGTTTTACAAGAGACCTCCATTTTTTGTTTCATCGATAGGATATATTTAATCATTGTGATGGAATGATCCATACAAAGGAGCTGTACAAAAAAAAAAAAAAAAAAAAAACTTGAAAATTCAAGATCAAATCCTCAAAAAGATAATATCAATATAGCCACATACAGTTTGTTTCCAAAATGTATACAAGCAACAAACATAGATTGCAAATATAAATCATAAAACAAGAGAACAATTTATAACAATGAATATATGTTGGGAACAAAGATGATACAAAGGGACCGGTCGCAAAATAGTCACAAAAGTGACGAACCTCCAAATATAAGTGCCTAATGCCAACATGATCAACTCTAGGAGCTTTCAAGACCCTGAATCAAAAAGAATGACATAAAAGATAAGCTTTTAGAATCTTACCGAATCTTAAAAGGAAATCTTCATTTTCAGATAGATATAAATAGATTTAGACTCGAGCTATTTTAGTAGTTTGGTAATAAAGCAGAAAAATGTGAGAATCATTTAAGGTGTCACAAATACCCTTGAGATTCATTGTCCCGGCCTGATGAGGTTTGGCCCACCATTATAAGTAGAACAAAATCTGAGTGGCGCTGGTTTCATTTGTAACATTCAACCTCTCATACCGATTAATATTATTTTCTTTTCCGGCCAGAAACTTACGATTTTATTTTTGATTGTCGAGAAAAACTTTCCAAGAGGTTTAGGTCACCAATCCCTGTATTACTCCCACCTAGGAATACTTAATTGTGAAGTAATCATCTTATCTACATACATTGCCGTTAAAACACTTGCCGTTGTCTGAGATGAGATATTCCTTATGGCTTAGAATCTCTTTTATGGACATAATGAAATAGAAGAATGCGAGATTTACCTAATGTGTCGCAATATCCCTACCATGGCCAACATATGTCTAAAGATATCCCACATTTTGTTAGGATCACCAACATCATGATAAGTTTAGAGTTGGATTTTATATAGGAAGCTAGGAAGAGCAAAACAACATCGGACATTAGTTATAACACTATAGGGCTAGAATGTGATGTTCAGGACATACTCTTTGTAAGATTACCTTTTGTTATGGTATAGGCCCTTTGCATCTACTCGAAAACAATATTGTTGATAAATCTCTACATTCCATCAAATCAAATCTATGGATTGAAGATCATATATGCCTAAGATGATTAGATGCCAAAGTGCCATCGTAGGTTGTTTATGTGAATTTTGGTAGCATCACTGTGATGACACCTCCATAACTTGTCGAGTTTTGTTGGGGTCTTGCTAAGAGCAACTCATCTGGGCCGGCTCAAGGAGGAGTGAAATAAATCAAGTATTTTAGGCTCCACTTCACTAAGGTCCTATATTCTAAAAAATATTATATGTTAGTGATTTGGGCTTTAAGATTATAATTATACATTCACATAGATGATACGTGAATGATAGGATTTTAAGTAATTTTTTTTTTCTTTTTTGACGAAAAGGGTCCCAATTTTATTATCCACTTTGGGTCAAAATATTTTGAGCATCCCTGACAATCATACATTGTTATGGATAATCTGACTCAACCTTGTGATCCGTGATTCTATTGTGACTCGGTGAGGGGAATCTCTGCCCCACTTTACTTGAATGTGTCGGCCCTCAGGAGGCAAAAGTAAAAGTGTACTTATTTTAATGCTGTTTTACTAATTTCGTGAAAATACGAAAAAAGAAGGAGACGGTTAATCATGCATCATTTGGTGGAGTTGATAGCAGAAAGACTATGGGGTAGATGCACTAATTGGCATTTGTCCCAATTGTTGAGTGTTATGTGCCTTAATTCCAAGGCTTGATGCAAAACTACTATCGAGCCGGGGTCTCTCTGGAAATAGCCTATTTATTCCTACCCGTAGAGGTAATGTTGTCTACATCTTACCCTCCTTAGACTTAGCCTTACTATTACTGAGATTTTACTGATAATAATGATGATTAATTTATTATTTTCTCGAGCTCATTTCATTAGTTTTTTCTTTAGAAAAATGAGTTCGTGGTTGATGATCATAGCACGTTATATGTTAGGTCATCAGAATTTTTTTGGCGTTTTTCACAGAACATTCAACCCTGAAAATGTTATAAACATATACGTTATTTATTTTATTATTTCATTCTAAAAATAAATAATTTACAACCATTCTCTTTTAATCAATTAAATAATGACAAATGTTTATTATCATTTTGTCTTTGGATCACTACTTAGAGGGTGTTTGGGGTTGAGTTTTGAAAAAGATTTTTAGATTATTGAGTTTTGAAATCGTAAATATCAGTTTTGAGTGTTTGGGTAAAAAAATAAAAAAACTGATTATTTGCGTTTAGAAAGTTACAAAACGCAATTTTCCAAAAGCAGCTCCCCCCCCCCCCCCCCCCCTACTGCAGCAAAACGCAGTTTTCCAAAAATTGATTATTTTCGTTTAGAAAAGGATTTTCACTTGTTATTTTTTTAAATATATATTTGCCAAACACTCAAATAGTTGATTATCTGATTATTGTGATATCAAGCAACATAATCAAATCCAAACACTATATTCCAACATCACGTTTTATACAATTAATTAATTATCTGATTATTCAAAACGTATAATCTATTTTCAAAACTCAACCCCAAATACCCTCTTAGTTATTATCACAATTATCTATAATACAATTATCAACTTTGGTGAACACTTGTTTGACTTTTCGATTTGTCTTTATTATTGGTTTTCTATACTTTTACCCTTCAACTCTTCAATATTGACAATAACAACCCTTTAACTTTTGAAAGACTTTGTTGTCGAGTTTTACGTTTTATTTTTGTGTACCTGTCGGTATAAATACAAGTTAATTTACGTTTTGACGTAAATTTTTCCCGAAAATGAGTCGGGTCAAATATAATATGTTCTTATGCTTATTATTATGTACGTTTTCGGTTCCCTATGTTTTCACGTAATTTTTTCCCCTAGAAATGTGTAAATGAGTTGGGTCAAATATAATAAATTTTCATTCTTATTTCCATGTACGTTTTCAGTTGTTCTACGTTAGTACTTTGACTTTTCCTTTTCTCTATCTCTCTCTCTCTATCTTTTTTTTTTATTTTTGTTCCTTTTTTATACTTTTACCTCTCAACTTTCAGTATTGACAATTACAATCCCTTAACTATTCAAAGACCTTGTAGTCGACTTTTACGTGTTTACTTTTATGTACATGTCGGTATAAATTCAAATTGATATACGTTTCGACGTAAACATTTCCCGGAAATGAGTTGGGTCAAATATAATATGTTCTTATGCTTATTATTATGTACCTTTTCGGTTGACCTATGTTTTGATGTAAATTTTAATTTTTTCTAGAAATGAGTCGGGTCAAATATAATATGTTTTCGTACCTATTTTTATGTACCTTCACTACAAGAAACGGCGACCTTAAGCGGCGCCACGTGTCGCCGCTAAAAGCCCTTTTTGTCGCCGCTATTGGTTTTTAGCGGCGACATGTCGCTGCTAAAGGGTCGCCGGTATAGATCGGCCGCTATTGCCCTTACTGTCGTCGCTATTAAACCTGTCGCCGCCGCTAATGCCCTTCACCGTAGTTTTGCCTGAAACTTCACCGGAGAAGATACTCCAGTATTGCGATTATATCAAAAACATCAAACAAAGATGGAAGACAAAGGAGCATTATATCATCATTCAAATCTCATTTATTTAATCCATACAATCAAACAAAACAAAGATGTTTTTTACATAATTCCATCTCCATTGAAGTTGCAGGTTTTCCGGTGAAGTTGCAGGTTATCAAACATGACAAAGGAGCATTATATCATCATTCAAATCTCATTATATCATCATTCAATCTCCGGTGAAGTTGCAGGTTTTTTGGTGATGCTCCAGTGAAGATGAAGGTGTTTCGGTGAAGATGAAGGTGCTCCGGTGATGCTGTAGGTGATGGTTCGGTGAAGATGAAGGTGCTCCGGAGAAGAAGCAGGTGTTTTGGTGATGCTCTGGTGAAGATACAGTTGCTCCGGTGATGATCCGGTGAAGATGAATGTGTTTCGGTGAAGATGAAGGTGCTCCGGTATCACTCCGGTGAAGATGAAGGTGCTTCGGTGAAGATGCAGATGATTCTCTGGTGATGCTTGTTGAAGTTCTCTGTGTTTGTTTTGAGGAGAATGAAAAAAAATTGAATATGAAGTGTGTGTTTGTCTGGGAAGAACACCAACCCTTTGATCATGTATTCATCAAGGGCCAAGAGTGAATATTTATTGTAGCACACGGATCGACCTATTACCGGCGACACCATTAGCGGCGACACCGGGCAATAGCGGCGACACCTGATGTCGTCGCCGCTATTGCCGGCGTCGCCGCTAATGGTGACGCTGGCATTGCTAGCTGTTTCTTGTAGTGCTTTTTAGTTGTTCTGGGTTTATACGTAAAAAAATTTCAAAACGCCGCAGCAACACGCGAGGCTATGGTCGCAGCCCCCAACCCCTGCCCCGGGAGCGGGCGGCCGCGAGAGCTATCACACAGCCGGTGGTATAGGTGTTTATGAATTTGGTAGCGGAAATGAGACATCAGGACCGTAGTTAGGAAATGTTATCAGAGTTTCAAAACACCAAACTTTTATAAAAAAAAAAAAACAAATGGGATAAAACTCAAGTTTCCATTACAATACATTTATAGGGATAAACCCTATTTATTGAAAACATAAACTTCTTTTTGTTTAGGTAACTTTTATAGGCACTTCTTTAAGCCTTCAGTGCTTCCCAGCTGGCTTCTAATAGCTTTCACATTAAGTTACCTGAAACGCATTTTAAAAAAGGTTTATCAGCAAGAAATACTGGCGAGTGCATCCCAGTTTAATCAAAATAGCTTTTATAACTTTACAGTATTGAGAGCCATTACAATGTTTATATCTACACAGTTACTCATTCAGTATGGTCAATTCCTGACTTGTGGTCATGTTACTCATTAGCTAACGCTTTGTCCAATAGTAACGGATGTCAAGTAATGTATAAAACCCCGACATACCGGCAGCAACTGTAGAACACATAGACTCAACCACTGTTAAGTATGATTAACACATTTGAGGTTTTGGTAAAACAGTTTGGTAGAAAAAGAGAATGACTCACATCGGAGACTTATGTAATACTATAGCTTCCTGGTGATTCTCCTAGTTATTATCTATTAAAATTAAACAATGCACACGAGTTAGTAAGATAACCCAAATTACATTAGCCATACAACCGAGATAGAACTCTAACGAACTGAGTCAGGCAGAGCCTTGACATGCTTTACGGAGCCCTAGATCAATCAGGTAGATTAACTAATACGTAACCGGGGGTTATAATACTTACAATAAGGCAGAGCTTCGCTATTTAGGGGTATTATTCCCGAAAGTTTTGACTATTCAGAGAATTGAGAGAGAAACAGAAAATGAACGTCGAACAATTAAGGCCTGAGGCCCCTTTTATAGTCCTGACATAAGGCGGCTCGCGCCCCGCAAGACTTTTGGGGTCAACCTTAACGGCCTGCGAGCCCACAAGGGTAGGCCCTAGCCTAGTCGAGTCAACCAGTAGCCTTCACACGTGTTAGGACACGTGGCGGACTGGTGTGTCGGCTGGTGTCACTACGTCGCGGTCCGCGACAGACTTGGCTTGACTGGGTCGCGCCCCGCGAGGGCACCATATTATTGTTTTTAGTTGATTTTTATTTATATTAAGGTATTTTAGGACCGTTTCTCGTATACGGGGTATATTTTAGGATGTTTTAGGGTTTTAGGAGGGTTGTTATATCCTCCCCACCTTCTTTTAAATCTCGTCCTCGAGATCTACCGAAACAGGTGTGGAAATTTCCTTTGCATTTCTGACTTGAGCTCCCAAGTGTATTTTGGTCCTCTCTTGGAATCTCATTTTACTTTGAGCAGAACTAATCTCTTGTGCTTGAGATTCTTGATCTTCATATCTTCAATCTGAAGTAGTTTCTCTATAAACTTAAGTTTCTCATTTACCTCTATGTCCTGCACAGGTATCACAAATGATTCATCTTCTAAGCATTTGTTGAGGTTACATACATGAAACACATCATGTATTCCTGCCATTTCCTCTGGCAGTTGTAGCTGATAAGCTACTGGTCCTATTCTTTTGATAATCTCAAAAGGTCCAACATACCTGGGACTTAGCTTTCCTCTTTTAATGAATCTGACAAAACCTTTCCATGGAGAAACTTTTAATAATACCTTATCTCTAACTTGAAATTCCAACGGTTTTCGTCTGTTATCTGCATAACTTTTTTGACGATCTCATGCTGCTTTTAGTCTTTCCTTGACTTGAATAATCTTGTCCGTTGTTTCATGCACTATTTCTGGTCCAGATAGTTTCTTTTCTCCAATCTCCGTCCAACAGACTGGAGTTCGACACTTTCGTCCATAAAGTGCTTCAAACGGTGCAGCATTGATGTTGATATGATAGCTGTTATTATAGGAAAATTCTATCAATGGTAAGTGATCGTCCCAATTTCCTCTGAAATCAATTACGCAGGCTCAAAGTATATCTTCCATCATCTGAATCGTCCTTTCACTTTGTCCGTCCGTTTGAGGATGATAAGCGGTGCTTAGATTTATCCTGGTTCCCATCGCTTTTTGGAAACTTGTCCAAAAATGAGATGTAAAACGGCTATCTCTATCAGATACAATAGATAAAGGAATTCCATGAAATGAAACTATTTCATTTACATATGACTTGGCTAATTGTTCCATACTAAAAGTTTCCTTCATAGGTAAGAAATGAGCAGATTTGGTTAATCTGTCAACAATCACCCAGATTGTATCATTACTAGGGCTGGCATATCGTGTATACCCGTACACGATAAGACACGAACTCGATAAGACACGAACACGAAATGGGTATACCTGTACACGACACGAAAATTTATCGTGTACCTGTAACCCAAACACGAACACGAATCTGTTTATACCTGGTATACACGATAATACACGATAGTACACGATAATAGCTGTTTAGAAACACATATTAGACAACCTTTCAGCGAAACAAAAGGCGACGAAAGTTTATAAAAGTCTTAAAATAAAACATAAATCCATGCTCCTTAACAAATTTAAGACAAAAACACATAGAATTCTAATCAAAACATATATTGAAAACAATATCAAGTCCCAAACTTCCAAGTTCCAATTGGTCTTTCTTCTCAAATCTTCAATTCCAAACAATCAAACCTACACACAAAATAAGTATAGTCAATTAGTCATATTAATCATGGATAATTGGACATATTCATATAGTTTTTAGCTAGGATTGTTCATTGTTTTTAGCTAGCAACACTACTTGAAGGATTTGGAGTTGGTACCTTAGGATTGTTCACCGAGTTTGAAGCATTTGATTCACAACTAATGTCAAGTGACATTATATCTTCAGTGAGCTCTCCATGTAACCAATCAAGCAAAGATGGACATTACAGAAAATAATGAGATCAAACCCATCAACCAATCCCACAAGATCAAAACAGCAACAAATACTAAGAAAACAACACCAACAATACCCATAAACACAAAAAGGGATATCATATCAGGTTCAAACATCCCACAAAGTTAAAAACTTCAAATCCATTATTTGCACCAGGGGCATTATATCCTCAATTCTGTAATGTTGTATCTACTTTAACCGATTGCACATTGGTTCAAAATGCAACACCAATCTTGTTACAAGCAATACAAAACATGAGGGTTCTGATATGCAAAACATTTTACTTTTAACTGACATAAAATATGGTCTACTCCCAATACAAGCATTTTAACAAACAGTTGGCGTGCACATCACATACAAATCTTTGTTTCCTCATATGGGTTTTAGTTCAAACTTAAGCATATTCATATTTCATAAAGTAAGTGAAAGAAACAGAGATTCATACGATTGAATCACTTAATTGCTCGAGATTAGTATTCAATTTCATCATCAAATTGCAAAACCTTAATATAACGAATGCAAATTGAATAAAAATATCATTTTAACGGAGGAAGAAACGGTACCTGACGGAATCGAGGATGCGAGCTGCGATGGAATATTAGATCAAATAGTGTATCGGTTTGGAGTTTAATGTTATATTTGTCGTAAAAGTAAATACAATACTTACCAAGAATCGATGGATGGCCGGCGACGGGTGATGGCCGGGCCGCCGGCGTGAAAGGGAAGGCTGGCGATGGGCGGCGACGGGCAGTGACGGACTCCGAGTCGGGAGGAATCGGTGTGTTGAGACTTGAGAGTTTAGAGAGAGTTGATAGAGGAGAAATAGAATGACTGAAAGAATGAGTGACGGCTGTTCAGTGGAAAGAATTAGGTTAGGGTTAAGGTATTGCCTAAATGGACTATATATATAATATATATATTTATTTAATTTTAAAAATAACCAGGTACTAACAGGTACTTAACAGGTAAACAGGTATCATACCTGTTTAGACACGAAAATTAACAGGTAATTTCGTGTCTACCTGTTTAGTACACGAAACCTGTTAAGGTCTTACCTGTTACCTGTTAAAGTCGTGTAGGTACGTGTCGTGTATTCGTGTCTCGTGTATAAATTGCCAGCCCTAATCATTACCTATTCGTGTCTTGGGTAATTTAGTTACAAAGTCCATGGTTATCAATTCTCATTTCCATATTGGCATTTCTAATTGCTGTAATAACCCTGAAGGTTTCTGATGTTCTGCTTTAACCTTAGAACAGGTTAGACATTTAGCAACATAGTTTGCTATATCCTTTTTCATTCCTATCCACTAGAAATTCTTTCTTAAGTCTTGATACATCTTATCACTACCGGGATGTATTGTATACGTAGACTTATGGGCTTCTTCTAAGATTTGGTGGCGTAGGTTTACTTGTTTAGGTATCTGGTACCTCTCTAATTTGCTTATTTAAATCTATCCTTAACCTCCAAATTCCATCTGCTCCTTATTCTAATTCCTTAATCATTCCTTTTTGTAACACCCGTCTTGATAAATCAAAATTATAATAATAAACTACGAATTTTACATGAAAATGCAACCTTTCAAAGACTTTTATAAGTTATCATACATACAAGATTAAAACATTCGAAAGATAGAAATCATTGTCTACATAAGTTGTTTTACACATAAACAAACTACATCATTGCGGAAGCTTCAAAAGTAATGTGTTCGGTTCATAGCATTTGCTTAATCGCTATCCGGAATACCACCTACATCACCTAATATCAAAACCAACAATAAACTTAGTTTTGATGAGCAATTGATCATTATAAACAAGTCCGAAATACAAAATAATCCAAATAACAAAAATTTGCCAGTTTTTAGATCTGTCGCGGGCCGCGACAGATGAGACCCTAGCCTTCGCGGGCCGCCAAAGGCCGTGGCGGGGCGCGACCGATTACCTTTTATCCGTCGCGAGGTGCGACGGCCTCTTTTTCACAGAAGGTTTCGAGCATTTGAGCTGCAATTACCCAGCTCCGAATTCTAACCAAATCCTAACTTTAAATCTTCATAACTTTCATTCTATAAATCCGTTTTACGTGATTCTTTTTCCTACGCGTCCGTAATTTAATTACAAACACGTTTATTATCTTTATTTGCTAAAAACTTCTGTTTAAGGGCTGAAAGCCTATAAGTTCCCTTTTTATTCATTCGACCCGTTTAGTTTTGTATTATACTTTTCACAATCTATCAATTATGATTTCTAGACGAACTTACCCATTCCAGGATTTGTGAACTTTGGCGTATCATTACCATTCCATGGTTTTACGCTTTCATAATCCATAATCTTCGAGTGACATTCAAGTCATTTCTATACTACCAATTTAACCATTGTTTGACCCGTTTGGTTGTCTAATGGAATCCACAATTTCAATGACAAACCAAACATACTTTAACCAATCTTTTGACCTGTTTTGATTATCTAGTGAACTTCGTCACTTCTACAACACACTACATTTTCTCATAACACTAATTCAAGTTACTAACTACATTCAATATCTAAGCATAATGTAACGGAACCAAAGTTACGTACTTGCATAATTCATCATCATTGGTTTCTAACCATAATTACCCATTCACGGGCTTGTCAACCTTAGCGTATTACTTCCATTCCATGGTTTATGCTTTTCTAATTCAAATTTAACGAGTGACGTTTAAGTCACTTCGAACACTACCATTTCAACCATTATTTGACCCATTTGGTTGTCTAATGGGATTCACCATTTTACCAACATACCAACTTATCTCAACCAATATTTTAACCCGTTTCTTTATCTAGTGAGTTACATCATTTAATTTACAATCCAAACATGACTAATTAAACAATATTATTAACAAACATATCTAATTAACTATTTTGACTTGTTTGGTTGTCTAGTGAGTTACATCACTTCATTGACATTCCAAACATGTTTTATCCGTTTATTTTGACATGTTTGGTTTTTCGAGTGAACTTCGTCACTTCATTGACTTACCAAACTCGCATTTTACACTACCATCCCTTTAATATTTTTAATACCACTGTTTATGCATAATGTAACTAAACCGAAAGTTACGTACCTTTAGTGCTTTTCCTTCAAGCGCGTATCAACTCCGGCTTGTCCGCTTAAAGATTCAATTCCTTTGCCTATATAGTTCAATCAACGACTTGTTTAGAACTCCTTTCATGTCATATAACGCATAATTCACAACATCATTCAAATATGCGTTTTGTTCCTAATTTCAACATTTAGCCTTCTTTAAGGCATTTCAATGAACACCTAAAGGGCATAATTTTACTAAATCAACAATCAAGTTTCATGACTAATTATTTAGCCAAATTTTAAACATTTTTCTTGAATTCATATGTCAATTTTTCACATCACATTCTGGATTTACTTCATGTAATTCAATAACTCTCGTTACATAATCAAATCCCTAGTGTTCTTCATCATTCTTAAAAACCCATTAAACACGTAAGTAGTGAATATGAGTTTTATCAACATGAATAGAATTTCAATAGTTTATTAACTAGGGTTTGACAAACTAATCATACATTCATTCTAATTTCACCCAAATAACTATCATTCAAGCTCAAATTTCGAATTTCAATTGTTCATCAAGAATTTGAGATGGAACAAAATGGTGGAATTTGACATACCTTATAATCACTTCACTGAGGTGATCATTAATTCGTGCTTGGATTTCAATTTGGGTGTAATTTACCCTTCCAATTGCTTGAATTTTAGCTTGTTAGGGTTTGAACAAGGAGTTCTCTGGCTCCTCTGGAATCTTCGACCAGAACACACACTTAGAGTATGTGTTTTGGTGTTGAGTGATTTATTTAATACAAACTTGTTTCAAGTTTGTCACCTTTGGTCCCTATACTTTACCAAGTGGCATTTAATGTGTTTTAACCAATTTCTTTATTACTACAAGACTTGTAACTAACTAGGTTATTTAATCCTAGTTAGTTTATTTTGTTTATTACCAACATTGAATTTTTAATATAAAAATTTGTATTTTCGGGGTGTTACAAGTCCACCCACCTTATAAGAGGTTTCGTCCCCGAAACCTTCTTTTAGTAGTTCTTTGGTTTGGACCAAACTAACTTAGTTTCATCTTTCAGACATTAATTCTTTTAGTCAAAAGTCATCATTCACCTTGACGCATGTGTCTTCCACGTGTATGTCCTTAGGGACTGTAGTTTGTGTCTTATATTTCTTATCTTGCCACCTGTTTGTCCCAATTGCCACTTGGTCACTTATTAGTATGAGTTCATCAATATGTTTATTCCATACAACCCTATATTGACAAGTGTTATATATATATATATACATATATATCACAACACTATTTTGACTTCGGGTGATCTTATCGGTTAGACTGATTAGTCATCGTCACCTCATGCCTCGTAAATTTGGATCTATCCCTCCGCCATATTCGGACTTACGTGAGTTTATGATCTCCTATCCCGTAACTCGCGCTACAACATGATTATATTCTATATCATTTTTTATGACAATGATTGCATCGCATTACGTCGTGTTTAAGTTCTTATAAGCTTTTCATTATCAAAATCTTCTTTCTAACGTATCGTCTTACACCTATCGGTGTTAAGAACATCATTGGAGACTAAGTTGTTTGCAATCATAACGTATATTGTGTTTTATTTTCTGAAAAGGAAGAATCTTTTGTGTACAAATAGATACAGGGAAAATCAAGAAACTAAACACTGACCCAAACCTTTTGTGAAAATGAACATGGGATAGTCTACCGTAGATGAATTACTATAATAAGGTTATGTAGTGTGGTCATGACCTAAATAATCACCACCACCTTCCATGTCAGCCCCATGTCATCCCACGTCCCCACCCTATATGGTGTGGACCATGACCCCCATTATCATCCACTATCCTCTCCCACTAATCACAATACCCTAATTAATTGAAAGAGGGACATGGTTACAATGGAATAAACCATGCGAACCACCATGGTTTGCAAAAGGGGGCGGCGTAGCGGTAGTTCCATAGTCCTACGTGGCAATCCATGATCCAAACCACCATCCCCATACTCTAAAGCACTAATGCGTCTAAGGTAGACTCTTCAGGTAAGCCAGTAAAGATTAGACACATGTCATCAACCTTAGGCATTTTCTTTACTTTTCCACCACGATTTTTAAATAGGCACAACTTTTTATATGTTAATACTTTTAAAAAAAGTTTACACCAAACTAAAGAGAATTTTATTATCTTTAAATTTGTTTATTTTTTAATACTATCGTATGAAAAAGTTATATTTGTTTAAAAAATGTGATGGGAAAGAAAAAAATAAAGTGTGGAAACCTATGGTACATATTTAGACGCATTAGGTGTTCATCTTAGATGCATCCTCTACATTTCTAGACGCATCCTATACACGTGTTGAATTTTGATTGGCTTTTCTCCAAAAGGCAAGAGCCTCTACTACTTAGCCAAAGACTCTACCTTAAACGCACTAGATGCATTTATTTCGGTGATTCTCTTACCATAGACGGATCCCATATTTATTTTAACAAAAGGCTTTGGTCAATGTACATTTTCGTGATTTCCCCATAAATATATGACTCGGCCTATTTTCGGGTATATAAACAAAACATATTTAGAATAATAATCATCCCATGGCCTAGTTGTGGAAAGTTCTTAACATGATTAGGCAAAATAGAAACATTTGCGATTGAAATTTATAAACGATAAAATGGCAACAAATTCATCTTGCGACTGATTTACAACCATAAACACACCGGTCACAAAATTAGCGATTACCACATATCTGGTCACAAAATGGGTTTCTATTTTCTCATTCCATGAAACAGTTTGAAAAATTTGAGAAAGTGTTTAGACCATTTCAATATAGGCCACTCCAACTTTGGTTGGGTGGTAGAGACTCTTGTCTTTTGGAGAAAACATCAGGGTTTAAATCCTGGCATTTGTCAGAAAACGTAATTAATTTATGTGCTAACTTGTATCAAATTTTCTTTTTCTCCACAGATGCTAGTTATTTAGTAAATGGGTATTTGGATACGGTTGTTGATTTTATCCCTAACATGCCCGGTATACGCCTAAAAGACATTCCGCCTTTTGTTAGAGTTGTCCATCCTGGTGATGAGTATATGGTTGCATTTTCGCAAAGGGAAATAGAGAGAGTGAAATCAGCATCGGCCCTTATTTTCAACACTTTTGATGAGCTAGAATGTGATATTCTAGACACACTCTCTTTAAAGTTCCCTTTTTGCTATGGTATAGGCCCTTTGCATCTACTCGAGAACAATATTGTTGATAAGTCTCTAGATTCCATCAAATCAAATTTCTGGGTGGAAGATCCTAAATGTTTAAAATGGTTAGATGCCAAAGAGTCATTATCGGTTATTTTTGTAAATTTTGGCAGCGTCACAGTGATGGAACCTCAACAACTAGTCGAGTTTTGTTGGGGACTTGCTAAGAGCAATTATTCATTCTTGTGGATAATACGACCCAACCTTGTGATTGGGGATTCTGTTGTGCTTCCGCCAGAGTTTTTGGCGGAGACAAGCAATAGAGGGTTATTGGCTAGTTGGTGCCCACAAGAACAAGTTCTAAATCACCCATCAATAGGAGGGTTTCTAACGCATAGTGGATGGAATTCGACGATTGAAAGTATTTCTAGCGGAGTCCCAATGATTTGTTGGCCGTTTTTTGCTGACCAACAGCCGAATTGCTGGTGGAGTTGCAACAAGTGGATGATTGCCATGGAGATTGACAAAAATGTAAAGAGTGATGAAGTTTCAAAGCTAGTGATCGAGTTGATGAGTGGAGAAAGGGGAAATGAGATGAGAAAGAATGCCATTGCTTGGAAGAACAAGGCTAAGGAGGCATGCAACTTTCCATCTGGTTCATCTGTGGTTAATCTGGACAAACTAATTCGTTTGCTACAAACATCTTCAAAATAACTCATAAAATGTTTTCGATGCGTGTGGTTATGTGTTATATGTGCCACAATTTCTCCAATGAATTTTATATTGAGTGCTTAATACGTATGGTTGTTTTACAAGAGACCTCCATTTTTTGTTTCATCGATAGGATATATTTAATCATTGTGATGGAATGATCCATACAAAGGAGCTGTACAAAAAAAAAAAAAAAAAAAAACTTGAAAATTCAAGATCAAATCCTCAAAAAGATAATATCAATATAGCCACATACAGTTTGTTTCCAAAATGTATACAAGCAACAAACATAGATTGCAAATATAAATCATAAAACAAGAGAACAATTTATAACAATGAATATATGTTGGGAACAAAGATGATACAAAGGGACCGGTCGCAAAATAGTCACAAAAGTGACGAACCTCCAAATATAAGTGCCTAATGCCAACATGATCAACTCTAGGAGCTTTCAAGACCCTGAATCAAAAAGAATGACATAAAAGATAAGCTTTTAGAATCTTACCGAATCTTAAAAGGAAATCTTCATTTTCAGATAGATATAAATAGATTTAGACTCGAGCTATTTTAGTAGTTTGGTAATAAAGCAGAAAAATGTGAGAATCATTTAAGGTGTCACAAATACCCTTGAGATTCATTGTCCCGGCCTGATGAGGTTTGGCCCACCATTATAAGTAGAACAAAATCTGAGTGGCGCTGGTTTCATTTGTAACATTCAACCTCTCATACCGATTAATATTATTTTCTTTTCCGGCCAGAAACTTACGATTTTATTTTTGATTGTCGAGAAAAACTTTCCAAGAGGTTTAGGTCACCAATCCCTGTATTACTCCCACCTAGGAATACTTAATTGTGAAGTAATCATCTTATCTACATACATTGCCGTTAAAACACTTGCCGTTGTCTGAGATGAGATATTCCTTATGGCTTAGAATCTCTTTTATGGACATAATGAAATAGAAGAATGCGAGATTTACCTAATGTGTCGCAATATCCCTACCATGGCCAACATATGTCTAAAGATATCCCACATTTTGTTAGGATCACCAACATCATGATAAGTTTAGAGTTGGATTTTATATAGGAAGCTAGGAAGAGCAAAACAACATCGGACATTAGTTATAACACTATAGGGCTAGAATGTGATGTTCAGGACATACTCTTTGTAAGATTACCTTTTGTTATGGTATAGGCCCTTTGCATCTACTCGAAAACAATATTGTTGATAAATCTCTACATTCCATCAAATCAAATCTATGGATTGAAGATCATATATGCCTAAGATGATTAGATGCCAAAGTGCCATCGTAGGTTGTTTATGTGAATTTTGGTAGCATCACTGTGATGACACCTCCATAACTTGTCGAGTTTTGTTGGGGTCTTGCTAAGAGCAACTCATCTGGGCCGGCTCAAGGAGGAGTGAAATAAATCAAGTATTTTAGGCTCCACTTCACTAAGGTCCTATATTCTAAAAAATATTATATGTTAGTGATTTGGGCTTTAAGATTATAATTATACATTCACATAGATGATACGTGAATGATAGGATTTTAAGTAATTTTTTTTTTCTTTTTTGACGAAAAGGGTCCCAATTTTATTATCCACTTTGGGTCAAAATATTTTGAGCATCCCTGACAATCATACATTGTTATGGATAATCTGACTCAACCTTGTGATCCGTGATTCTATTGTGACTCGGTGAGGGGAATCTCTGCCCCACTTTACTTGAATGTGTCGGCCCTCAGGAGGCAAAAGTAAAAGTGTACTTATTTTAATGCTGTTTTACTAATTTCGTGAAAATACGAAAAAAGAAGGAGACGGTTAATCATGCATCATTTGGTGGAGTTGATAGCAGAAAGACTATGGGGTAGATGCACTAATTGGCATTTGTCCCAATTGTTGAGTGTTATGTGCCTTAATTCCAAGGCTTGATGCAAAACTACTATCGAGCCGGGGTCTCTCTGGAAATAGCCTATTTATTCCTACCCGTAGAGGTAATGTTGTCTACATCTTACCCTCCTTAGACTTAGCCTTACTATTACTGAGATTTTACTGATAATAATGATGATTAATTTATTATTTTCTCGAGCTCATTTCATTAGTTTTTTCTTTAGAAAAATGAGTTCGTGGTTGATGATCATAGCACGTTATATGTTAGGTCATCAGAATTTTTTTGGCGTTTTTCACAGAACATTCAACCCTGAAAATGTTATAAACATATACGTTATTTATTTTATTATTTCATTCTAAAAATAAATAATTTACAACCATTCTCTTTTAATCAATTAAATAATGACAAATGTTTATTATCATTTTGTCTTTGGATCACTACTTAGAGGGTGTTTGGGGTTGAGTTTTGAAAAAGATTTTTAGATTATTGAGTTTTGAAATCGTAAATATCAGTTTTGAGTGTTTGGGTAAAAAAATAAAAAAACTGATTATTTGCGTTTAGAAAGTTACAAAACGCAATTTTCCAAAAGCAGCTCCCCCCCCCCCCCCCCCCCTACTGCAGCAAAACGCAGTTTTCCAAAAATTGATTATTTTCGTTTAGAAAAGGATTTTCACTTGTTATTTTTTTAAATATATATTTGCCAAACACTCAAATAGTTGATTATCTGATTATTGTGATATCAAGCAACATAATCAAATCCAAACACTATATTCCAACATCACGTTTTATACAATTAATTAATTATCTGATTATTCAAAACGTATAATCTATTTTCAAAACTCAACCCCAAATACCCTCTTAGTTATTATCACAATTATCTATAATACAATTATCAACTTTGGTGAACACTTGTTTGACTTTTCGATTTGTCTTTATTATTGGTTTTCTATACTTTTACCCTTCAACTCTTCAATATTGACAATAACAACCCTTTAACTTTTGAAAGACTTTGTTGTCGAGTTTTACGTTTTATTTTTGTGTACCTGTCGGTATAAATACAAGTTAATTTACGTTTTGACGTAAATTTTTCCCGAAAATGAGTCGGGTCAAATATAATATGTTCTTATGCTTATTATTATGTACGTTTTCGGTTCCCTATGTTTTCACGTAATTTTTTCCCCTAGAAATGTGTAAATGAGTTGGGTCAAATATAATAAATTTTCATTCTTATTTCCATGTACGTTTTCAGTTGTTCTACGTTAGTACTTTGACTTTTCCTTTTCTCTATCTCTCTCTCTCTATCTTTTTTTTTTATTTTTGTTCCTTTTTTATACTTTTACCTCTCAACTTTCAGTATTGACAATTACAATCCCTTAACTATTCAAAGACCTTGTAGTCGACTTTTACGTGTTTACTTTTATGTACATGTCGGTATAAATTCAAATTGATATACGTTTCGACGTAAACATTTCCCGGAAATGAGTTGGGTCAAATATAATATGTTCTTATGCTTATTATTATGTACCTTTTCGGTTGACCTATGTTTTGATGTAAATTTTAATTTTTTCTAGAAATGAGTCGGGTCAAATATAATATGTTTTCGTACCTATTTTTATGTACCTTCACTACAAGAAACGGCGACCTTAAGCGGCGCCACGTGTCGCCGCTAAAAGCCCTTTTTGTCGCCGCTATTGGTTTTTAGCGGCGACATGTCGCTGCTAAAGGGTCGCCGGTATAGATCGGCCGCTATTGCCCTTACTGTCGTCGCTATTAAACCTGTCGCCGCCGCTAATGCCCTTCACCGTAGTTTTGCCTGAAACTTCACCGGAGAAGATACTCCAGTATTGCGATTATATCAAAAACATCAAACAAAGATGGAAGACAAAGGAGCATTATATCATCATTCAAATCTCATTTATTTAATCCATACAATCAAACAAAACAAAGATGTTTTTTACATAATTCCATCTCCATTGAAGTTGCAGGTTTTCCGGTGAAGTTGCAGGTTATCAAACATGACAAAGGAGCATTATATCATCATTCAAATCTCATTATATCATCATTCAATCTCCGGTGAAGTTGCAGGTTTTTTGGTGATGCTCCAGTGAAGATGAAGGTGTTTCGGTGAAGATGAAGGTGCTCCGGTGATGCTGTAGGTGATGGTTCGGTGAAGATGAAGGTGCTCCGGAGAAGAAGCAGGTGTTTTGGTGATGCTCTGGTGAAGATACAGTTGCTCCGGTGATGATCCGGTGAAGATGAATGTGTTTCGGTGAAGATGAAGGTGCTCCGGTATCACTCCGGTGAAGATGAAGGTGCTTCGGTGAAGATGCAGATGATTCTCTGGTGATGCTTGTTGAAGTTCTCTGTGTTTGTTTTGAGGAGAATGAAAAAAAATTGAATATGAAGTGTGTGTTTGTCTGGGAAGAACACCAACCCTTTGATCATGTATTCATCAAGGGCCAAGAGTGAATATTTATTGTAGCACACGGATCGACCTATTACCGGCGACACCATTAGCGGCGACACCGGGCAATAGCGGCGACACCTGATGTCGTCGCCGCTATTGCCGGCGTCGCCGCTAATGGTGACGCTGGCATTGCTAGCTGTTTCTTGTAGTGCTTTTTAGTTGTTCTGGGTTTATACGTAAAAAAATTTCAAAACGCCGCAGCAACACGCGAGGCTATGGTCGCAGCCCCCAACCCCTGCCCCGGGAGCGGGCGGCCGCGAGAGCTATCACACAGCCGGTGGTATAGGTGTTTATGAATTTGGTAGCGGAAATGAGACATCAGGACCGTAGTTAGGAAATGTTATCAGAGTTTCAAAACACCAAACTTTTATAAAAAAAAAAAAACAAATGGGATAAAACTCAAGTTTCCATTACAATACATTTATAGGGATAAACCCTATTTATTGAAAACATAAACTTCTTTTTGTTTAGGTAACTTTTATAGGCACTTCTTTAAGCCTTCAGTGCTTCCCAGCTGGCTTCTAATAGCTTTCACATTAAGTTACCTGAAACGCATTTTAAAAAAGGTTTATCAGCAAGAAATACTGGCGAGTGCATCCCAGTTTAATCAAAATAGCTTTTATAACTTTACAGTATTGAGAGCCATTACAATGTTTATATCTACACAGTTACTCATTCAGTATGGTCAATTCCTGACTTGTGGTCATGTTACTCATTAGCTAACGCTTTGTCCAATAGTAACGGATGTCAAGTAATGTATAAAACCCCGACATACCGGCAGCAACTGTAGAACACATAGACTCAACCACTGTTAAGTATGATTAACACATTTGAGGTTTTGGTAAAACAGTTTGGTAGAAAAAGAGAATGACTCACATCGGAGACTTATGTAATACTATAGCTTCCTGGTGATTCTCCTAGTTATTATCTATTAAAATTAAACAATGCACACGAGTTAGTAAGATAACCCAAATTACATTAGCCATACAACCGAGATAGAACTCTAACGAACTGAGTCAGGCAGAGCCTTGACATGCTTTACGGAGCCCTAGATCAATCAGGTAGATTAACTAATACGTAACCGGGGGTTATAATACTTACAATAAGGCAGAGCTTCGCTATTTAGGGGTATTATTCCCGAAAGTTTTGACTATTCAGAGAATTGAGAGAGAAACAGAAAATGAACGTCGAACAATTAAGGCCTGAGGCCCCTTTTATAGTCCTGACATAAGGCGGCTCGCGCCCCGCAAGACTTTTGGGGTCAACCTTAACGGCCTGCGAGCCCACAAGGGTAGGCCCTAGCCTAGTCGAGTCAACCAGTAGCCTTCACACGTGTTAGGACACGTGGCGGACTGGTGTGTCGGCTGGTGTCACTACGTCGCGGTCCGCGACAGACTTGGCTTGACTGGGTCGCGCCCCGCGAGGGCACCATATTATTGTTTTTAGTTGATTTTTATTTATATTAAGGTATTTTAGGACCGTTTCTCGTATACGGGGTATATTTTAGGATGTTTTAGGGTTTTAGGAGGGTTGTTATATCCTCCCCACCTTCTTTTAAATCTCGTCCTCGAGATCTACCGAAACAGGTGTGGAAATTTCCTTTGCATTTCTGACTTGAGCTCCCAAGTGTATTTTGGTCCTCTCTTGGAATCTCATTTTACTTTGAGCAGAACTAATCTCTTGTGCTTGAGATTCTTGATCTTCATATCTTCAATCTGAAGTAGTTTCTCTATAAACTTAAGTTTCTCATTTACCTCTATGTCCTGCACAGGTATCACAAATGATTCATCTTCTAAGCATTTGTTGAGGTTACATACATGAAACACATCATGTATTCCTGCCATTTCCTCTGGCAGTTGTAGCTGATAAGCTACTGGTCCTATTCTTTTGATAATCTCAAAAGGTCCAACATACCTGGGACTTAGCTTTCCTCTTTTAATGAATCTGACAAAACCTTTCCATGGAGAAACTTTTAATAATACCTTATCTCTAACTTGAAATTCCAACGGTTTTCGTCTGTTATCTGCATAACTTTTTTGACGATCTCATGCTGCTTTTAGTCTTTCCTTGACTTGAATAATCTTGTCCGTTGTTTCATGCACTATTTCTGGTCCAGATAGTTTCTTTTCTCCAATCTCCGTCCAACAGACTGGAGTTCGACACTTTCGTCCATAAAGTGCTTCAAACGGTGCAGCATTGATGTTGATATGATAGCTGTTATTATAGGAAAATTCTATCAATGGTAAGTGATCGTCCCAATTTCCTCTGAAATCAATTACGCAGGCTCAAAGTATATCTTCCATCATCTGAATCGTCCTTTCACTTTGTCCGTCCGTTTGAGGATGATAAGCGGTGCTTAGATTTATCCTGGTTCCCATCGCTTTTTGGAAACTTGTCCAAAAATGAGATGTAAAACGGCTATCTCTATCAGATACAATAGATAAAGGAATTCCATGAAATGAAACTATTTCATTTACATATGACTTGGCTAATTGTTCCATACTAAAAGTTTCCTTCATAGGTAAGAAATGAGCAGATTTGGTTAATCTGTCAACAATCACCCAGATTGTATCATTACTAGGGCTGGCATATCGTGTATACCCGTACACGATAAGACACGAACTCGATAAGACACGAACACGAAATGGGTATACCTGTACACGACACGAAAATTTATCGTGTACCTGTAACCCAAACACGAACACGAATCTGTTTATACCTGGTATACACGATAATACACGATAGTACACGATAATAGCTGTTTAGAAACACATATTAGACAACCTTTCAGCGAAACAAAAGGCGACGAAAGTTTATAAAAGTCTTAAAATAAAACATAAATCCATGCTCCTTAACAAATTTAAGACAAAAACACATAGAATTCTAATCAAAACATATATTGAAAACAATATCAAGTCCCAAACTTCCAAGTTCCAATTGGTCTTTCTTCTCAAATCTTCAATTCCAAACAATCAAACCTACACACAAAATAAGTATAGTCAATTAGTCATATTAATCATGGATAATTGGACATATTCATATAGTTTTTAGCTAGGATTGTTCATTGTTTTTAGCTAGCAACACTACTTGAAGGATTTGGAGTTGGTACCTTAGGATTGTTCACCGAGTTTGAAGCATTTGATTCACAACTAATGTCAAGTGACATTATATCTTCAGTGAGCTCTCCATGTAACCAATCAAGCAAAGATGGACATTACAGAAAATAATGAGATCAAACCCATCAACCAATCCCACAAGATCAAAACAGCAACAAATACTAAGAAAACAACACCAACAATACCCATAAACACAAAAAGGGATATCATATCAGGTTCAAACATCCCACAAAGTTAAAAACTTCAAATCCATTATTTGCACCAGGGGCATTATATCCTCAATTCTGTAATGTTGTATCTACTTTAACCGATTGCACATTGGTTCAAAATGCAACACCAATCTTGTTACAAGCAATACAAAACATGAGGGTTCTGATATGCAAAACATTTTACTTTTAACTGACATAAAATATGGTCTACTCCCAATACAAGCATTTTAACAAACAGTTGGCGTGCACATCACATACAAATCTTTGTTTCCTCATATGGGTTTTAGTTCAAACTTAAGCATATTCATATTTCATAAAGTAAGTGAAAGAAACAGAGATTCATACGATTGAATCACTTAATTGCTCGAGATTAGTATTCAATTTCATCATCAAATTGCAAAACCTTAATATAACGAATGCAAATTGAATAAAAATATCATTTTAACGGAGGAAGAAACGGTACCTGACGGAATCGAGGATGCGAGCTGCGATGGAATATTAGATCAAATAGTGTATCGGTTTGGAGTTTAATGTTATATTTGTCGTAAAAGTAAATACAATACTTACCAAGAATCGATGGATGGCCGGCGACGGGTGATGGCCGGGCCGCCGGCGTGAAAGGGAAGGCTGGCGATGGGCGGCGACGGGCAGTGACGGACTCCGAGTCGGGAGGAATCGGTGTGTTGAGACTTGAGAGTTTAGAGAGAGTTGATAGAGGAGAAATAGAATGACTGAAAGAATGAGTGACGGCTGTTCAGTGGAAAGAATTAGGTTAGGGTTAAGGTATTGCCTAAATGGACTATATATATAATATATATATTTATTTAATTTTAAAAATAACCAGGTACTAACAGGTACTTAACAGGTAAACAGGTATCATACCTGTTTAGACACGAAAATTAACAGGTAATTTCGTGTCTACCTGTTTAGTACACGAAACCTGTTAAGGTCTTACCTGTTACCTGTTAAAGTCGTGTAGGTACGTGTCGTGTATTCGTGTCTCGTGTATAAATTGCCAGCCCTAATCATTACCTATTCGTGTCTTGGGTAATTTAGTTACAAAGTCCATGGTTATCAATTCTCATTTCCATATTGGCATTTCTAATTGCTGTAATAACCCTGAAGGTTTCTGATGTTCTGCTTTAACCTTAGAACAGGTTAGACATTTAGCAACATAGTTTGCTATATCCTTTTTCATTCCTATCCACTAGAAATTCTTTCTTAAGTCTTGATACATCTTATCACTACCGGGATGTATTGTATACGTAGACTTATGGGCTTCTTCTAAGATTTGGTGGCGTAGGTTTACTTGTTTAGGTATCTGGTACCTCTCTAATTTGCTTATTTAAATCTATCCTTAACCTCCAAATTCCATCTGCTCCTTATTCTAATTCCTTAATCATTCCTTTTTGTAACACCCGTCTTGATAAATCAAAATTATAATAATAAACTACGAATTTTACATGAAAATGCAACCTTTCAAAGACTTTTATAAGTTATCATACATACAAGATTAAAACATTCGAAAGATAGAAATCATTGTCTACATAAGTTGTTTTACACATAAACAAACTACATCATTGCGGAAGCTTCAAAAGTAATGTGTTCGGTTCATAGCATTTGCTTAATCGCTATCCGGAATACCACCTACATCACCTAATATCAAAACCAACAATAAACTTAGTTTTGATGAGCAATTGATCATTATAAACAAGTCCGAAATACAAAATAATCCAAATAACAAAAATTTGCCAGTTTTTAGATCTGTCGCGGGCCGCGACAGATGAGACCCTAGCCTTCGCGGGCCGCCAAAGGCCGTGGCGGGGCGCGACCGATTACCTTTTATCCGTCGCGAGGTGCGACGGCCTCTTTTTCACAGAAGGTTTCGAGCATTTGAGCTGCAATTACCCAGCTCCGAATTCTAACCAAATCCTAACTTTAAATCTTCATAACTTTCATTCTATAAATCCGTTTTACGTGATTCTTTTTCCTACGCGTCCGTAATTTAATTACAAACACGTTTATTATCTTTATTTGCTAAAAACTTCTGTTTAAGGGCTGAAAGCCTATAAGTTCCCTTTTTATTCATTCGACCCGTTTAGTTTTGTATTATACTTTTCACAATCTATCAATTATGATTTCTAGACGAACTTACCCATTCCAGGATTTGTGAACTTTGGCGTATCATTACCATTCCATGGTTTTACGCTTTCATAATCCATAATCTTCGAGTGACATTCAAGTCATTTCTATACTACCAATTTAACCATTGTTTGACCCGTTTGGTTGTCTAATGGAATCCACAATTTCAATGACAAACCAAACATACTTTAACCAATCTTTTGACCTGTTTTGATTATCTAGTGAACTTCGTCACTTCTACAACACACTACATTTTCTCATAACACTAATTCAAGTTACTAACTACATTCAATATCTAAGCATAATGTAACGGAACCAAAGTTACGTACTTGCATAATTCATCATCATTGGTTTCTAACCATAATTACCCATTCACGGGCTTGTCAACCTTAGCGTATTACTTCCATTCCATGGTTTATGCTTTTCTAATTCAAATTTAACGAGTGACGTTTAAGTCACTTCGAACACTACCATTTCAACCATTATTTGACCCATTTGGTTGTCTAATGGGATTCACCATTTTACCAACATACCAACTTATCTCAACCAATATTTTAACCCGTTTCTTTATCTAGTGAGTTACATCATTTAATTTACAATCCAAACATGACTAATTAAACAATATTATTAACAAACATATCTAATTAACTATTTTGACTTGTTTGGTTGTCTAGTGAGTTACATCACTTCATTGACATTCCAAACATGTTTTATCCGTTTATTTTGACATGTTTGGTTTTTCGAGTGAACTTCGTCACTTCATTGACTTACCAAACTCGCATTTTACACTACCATCCCTTTAATATTTTTAATACCACTGTTTATGCATAATGTAACTAAACCGAAAGTTACGTACCTTTAGTGCTTTTCCTTCAAGCGCGTATCAACTCCGGCTTGTCCGCTTAAAGATTCAATTCCTTTGCCTATATAGTTCAATCAACGACTTGTTTAGAACTCCTTTCATGTCATATAACGCATAATTCACAACATCATTCAAATATGCGTTTTGTTCCTAATTTCAACATTTAGCCTTCTTTAAGGCATTTCAATGAACACCTAAAGGGCATAATTTTACTAAATCAACAATCAAGTTTCATGACTAATTATTTAGCCAAATTTTAAACATTTTTCTTGAATTCATATGTCAATTTTTCACATCACATTCTGGATTTACTTCATGTAATTCAATAACTCTCGTTACATAATCAAATCCCTAGTGTTCTTCATCATTCTTAAAAACCCATTAAACACGTAAGTAGTGAATATGAGTTTTATCAACATGAATAGAATTTCAATAGTTTATTAACTAGGGTTTGACAAACTAATCATACATTCATTCTAATTTCACCCAAATAACTATCATTCAAGCTCAAATTTCGAATTTCAATTGTTCATCAAGAATTTGAGATGGAACAAAATGGTGGAATTTGACATACCTTATAATCACTTCACTGAGGTGATCATTAATTCGTGCTTGGATTTCAATTTGGGTGTAATTTACCCTTCCAATTGCTTGAATTTTAGCTTGTTAGGGTTTGAACAAGGAGTTCTCTGGCTCCTCTGGAATCTTCGACCAGAACACACACTTAGAGTATGTGTTTTGGTGTTGAGTGATTTATTTAATACAAACTTGTTTCAAGTTTGTCACCTTTGGTCCCTATACTTTACCAAGTGGCATTTAATGTGTTTTAACCAATTTCTTTATTACTACAAGACTTGTAACTAACTAGGTTATTTAATCCTAGTTAGTTTATTTTGTTTATTACCAACATTGAATTTTTAATATAAAAATTTGTATTTTCGGGGTGTTACAAGTCCACCCACCTTATAAGAGGTTTCGTCCCCGAAACCTTCTTTTAGTAGTTCTTTGGTTTGGACCAAACTAACTTAGTTTCATCTTTCAGACATTAATTCTTTTAGTCAAAAGTCATCATTCACCTTGACGCATGTGTCTTCCACGTGTATGTCCTTAGGGACTGTAGTTTGTGTCTTATATTTCTTATCTTGCCACCTGTTTGTCCCAATTGCCACTTGGTCACTTATTAGTATGAGTTCATCAATATGTTTATTCCATACAACCCTATATTGACAAGTGTTATATATATATATATACATATATATCACAACACTATTTTGACTTCGGGTGATCTTATCGGTTAGACTGATTAGTCATCGTCACCTCATGCCTCGTAAATTTGGATCTATCCCTCCGCCATATTCGGACTTACGTGAGTTTATGATCTCCTATCCCGTAACTCGCGCTACAACATGATTATATTCTATATCATTTTTTATGACAATGATTGCATCGCATTACGTCGTGTTTAAGTTCTTATAAGCTTTTCATTATCAAAATCTTCTTTCTAACGTATCGTCTTACACCTATCGGTGTTAAGAACATCATTGGAGACTAAGTTGTTTGCAATCATAACGTATATTGTGTTTTATTTTCTGAAAAGGAAGAATCTTTTGTGTACAAATAGATACAGGGAAAATCAAGAAACTAAACACTGACCCAAACCTTTTGTGAAAATGAACATGGGATAGTCTACCGTAGATGAATTACTATAATAAGGTTATGTAGTGTGGTCATGACCTAAATAATCACCACCACCTTCCATGTCAGCCCCATGTCATCCCACGTCCCCACCCTATATGGTGTGGACCATGACCCCCATTATCATCCACTATCCTCTCCCACTAATCACAATACCCTAATTAATTGAAAGAGGGACATGGTTACAATGGAATAAACCATGCGAACCACCATGGTTTGCAAAAGGGGGCGGCGTAGCGGTAGTTCCATAGTCCTACGTGGCAATCCATGATCCAAACCACCATCCCCATACTCTAAAGCACTAATGCGTCTAAGGTAGACTCTTCAGGTAAGCCAGTAAAGATTAGACACATGTCATCAACCTTAGGCATTTTCTTTACTTTTCCACCACGATTTTTAAATAGGCACAACTTTTTATATGTTAATACTTTTAAAAAAAGTTTACACCAAACTAAAGAGAATTTTATTATCTTTAAATTTGTTTATTTTTTAATACTATCGTATGAAAAAGTTATATTTGTTTAAAAAATGTGATGGGAAAGAAAAAAATAAAGTGTGGAAACCTATGGTACATATTTAGACGCATTAGGTGTTCATCTTAGATGCATCCTCTACATTTCTAGACGCATCCTATACACGTGTTGAATTTTGATTGGCTTTTCTCCAAAAGGCAAGAGCCTCTACTACTTAGCCAAAGACTCTACCTTAAACGCACTAGATGCATTTATTTCGGTGATTCTCTTACCATAGACGGATCCCATATTTATTTTAACAAAAGGCTTTGGTCAATGTACATTTTCGTGATTTCCCCATAAATATATGACTCGGCCTATTTTCGGGTATATAAACAAAACATATTTAGAATAATAATCATCCCATGGCCTAGTTGTGGAAAGTTCTTAACATGATTAGGCAAAATAGAAACATTTGCGATTGAAATTTATAAACGATAAAATGGCAACAAATTCATCTTGCGACTGATTTACAACCATAAACACACCGGTCACAAAATTAGCGATTACCACATATCTGGTCACAAAATGGGTTTCTATTTTCTCATTCCATGAAACAGTTTGAAAAATTTGAGAAAGTGTTTAGACCATTTCAATATAGGCCACTCCAACTTTGGTTGGGTGGTAGAGACTCTTGTCTTTTGGAGAAAACATCAGGGTTTAAATCCTGGCATTTGTCAGAAAACGTAATTAATTTATGTGCTAACTTGTATCAAATTTTCTTTTTCTCCACAGATGCTAGTTATTTAGTAAATGGGTATTTGGATACGGTTGTTGATTTTATCCCTAACATGCCCGGTATACGCCTAAAAGACATTCCGCCTTTTGTTAGAGTTGTCCATCCTGGTGATGAGTATATGGTTGCATTTTCGCAAAGGGAAATAGAGAGAGTGAAATCAGCATCGGCCCTTATTTTCAACACTTTTGATGAGCTAGAATGTGATATTCTAGACACACTCTCTTTAAAGTTCCCTTTTTGCTATGGTATAGGCCCTTTGCATCTACTCGAGAACAATATTGTTGATAAGTCTCTAGATTCCATCAAATCAAATTTCTGGGTGGAAGATCCTAAATGTTTAAAATGGTTAGATGCCAAAGAGTCATTATCGGTTATTTTTGTAAATTTTGGCAGCGTCACAGTGATGGAACCTCAACAACTAGTCGAGTTTTGTTGGGGACTTGCTAAGAGCAATTATTCATTCTTGTGGATAATACGACCCAACCTTGTGATTGGGGATTCTGTTGTGCTTCCGCCAGAGTTTTTGGCGGAGACAAGCAATAGAGGGTTATTGGCTAGTTGGTGCCCACAAGAACAAGTTCTAAATCACCCATCAATAGGAGGGTTTCTAACGCATAGTGGATGGAATTCGACGATTGAAAGTATTTCTAGCGGAGTCCCAATGATTTGTTGGCCGTTTTTTGCTGACCAACAGCCGAATTGCTGGTGGAGTTGCAACAAGTGGATGATTGCCATGGAGATTGACAAAAATGTAAAGAGTGATGAAGTTTCAAAGCTAGTGATCGAGTTGATGAGTGGAGAAAGGGGAAATGAGATGAGAAAGAATGCCATTGCTTGGAAGAACAAGGCTAAGGAGGCATGCAACTTTCCATCTGGTTCATCTGTGGTTAATCTGGACAAACTAATTCGTTTGCTACAAACATCTTCAAAATAACTCATAAAATGTTTTCGATGCGTGTGGTTATGTGTTATATGTGCCACAATTTCTCCAATGAATTTTATATTGAGTGCTTAATACGTATGGTTGTTTTACAAGAGACCTCCATTTTTTGTTTCATCGATAGGATATATTTAATCATTGTGATGGAATGATCCATACAAAGGAGCTGTACAAAAAAAAAAAAAAAAAAAAACTTGAAAATTCAAGATCAAATCCTCAAAAAGATAATATCAATATAGCCACATACAGTTTGTTTCCAAAATGTATACAAGCAACAAACATAGATTGCAAATATAAATCATAAAACAAGAGAACAATTTATAACAATGAATATATGTTGGGAACAAAGATGATACAAAGGGACCGGTCGCAAAATAGTCACAAAAGTGACGAACCTCCAAATATAAGTGCCTAATGCCAACATGATCAACTCTAGGAGCTTTCAAGACCCTGAATCAAAAAGAATGACATAAAAGATAAGCTTTTAGAATCTTACCGAATCTTAAAAGGAAATCTTCATTTTCAGATAGATATAAATAGATTTAGACTCGAGCTATTTTAGTAGTTTGGTAATAAAGCAGAAAAATGTGAGAATCATTTAAGGTGTCACAAATACCCTTGAGATTCATTGTCCCGGCCTGATGAGGTTTGGCCCACCATTATAAGTAGAACAAAATCTGAGTGGCGCTGGTTTCATTTGTAACATTCAACCTCTCATACCGATTAATATTATTTTCTTTTCCGGCCAGAAACTTACGATTTTATTTTTGATTGTCGAGAAAAACTTTCCAAGAGGTTTAGGTCACCAATCCCTGTATTACTCCCACCTAGGAATACTTAATTGTGAAGTAATCATCTTATCTACATACATTGCCGTTAAAACACTTGCCGTTGTCTGAGATGAGATATTCCTTATGGCTTAGAATCTCTTTTATGGACATAACGAAATAGAAGAATGCGAGATTTACCTAATGTGTCGCAATATCCCTACCATGGCCAACATATGTCTAAAGATATCCCACATTTTGTTAGGATCACCAACATCATGATAAGTTTAGAGTTGGATTTTATATAGGAAGCTAGGAAGAGCAAAACAACATCGGACATTAGTTATAACACTATAGGGCTAGAATGTGATGTTCAGGACATACTCTTTGTAAGATTACCTTTTGTTATGGTATAGGCCCTTTGCATCTACTCGAAAACAATATTGTTGATAAATCTCTACATTCCATCAAATCAAATCTATGGATTGAAGATCATATATGCCTAAGATGATTAGATGCCAAAGTGCCATCGTAGGTTGTTTATGTGAATTTTGGTAGCATCACTGTGATGACACCTCCATAACTTGTCGAGTTTTGTTGGGGTCTTGCTAAGAGCAACTCATCTGGGCCGGCTCAAGGAGGAGTGAAATAAATCAAGTATTTTAGGCTCCACTTCACTAAGGTCCTATATTCTAAAAAATATTATATGTTAGTGATTTGGGCTTTAAGATTATAATTATACATTCACATAGATGATACGTGAATGATAGGATTTTAAGTAAATTTTTTTTTCTTTTTTGACGAAAAGGGTCCCAATTTTATTATCCACTTTGGGTCAAAATATTTTGAGCATCCCTGACAATCATACATTGTTATGGATAATCTGACTCAACCTTGTGATCCGTGATTCTATTGTGACTCGGTGAGGGGAATCTCTGCCCCACTTTACTTGAATGTGTCGGCCCTCAGGAGTCAAAAGTAAAAGTGTACTTATTTTAATGCTATTTTACTAATTTCGTGAAAATACGAAAAAAGAAGGAGACGGTTAATCATGCATCATTTGGTGGAGTTGATAGCAGAAAGACTATGGGGTAGATGCACTAATTGGCATTTGTCCCAATTGTTGAGTGTTGTGTGCCTTAATTCCAAGGCTTGATGCAAAACTACTATCGAGCCGGGGTCTCTCTGGAAATAGCCTATTTATTCCTACCCCGTAGAGGTAATGTTGTCTACATCTTACCCTCCTTAGACTTAGCCTTACTATTACTGAGATTTTACTGATAATAATGATGATTAATTTATTATTTTCTCGAGCTCATTTCATTAGTTTTTTCTTTAGAAAAATGAGTTCGTGGTTGATGATCATAGCACGTTATATGTTAGGTCATCAGAATTTTTTTGGCGTTTTTCACAGAACATTCAACCCTGAAAATGTTATAAACATATACGTTATTTATTTTATTATTTCATTCTAAAAATAAATAATTTACAACCATTCTCTTTTAATCAATTAAATAATGACAAATGTTTATTATCATTTTGTCTTTGGATCACTACTTAGAGGGTGTTTGGGGTTGAGTTTTGAAAAAGATTTTTAGATTATTGAGTTTTGAAATCGTAAATATCAGTTTTGAGTGTTTGGGTAAAAAAATAAAAAAACTGATTATTTGCGTTTAGAAAGTTACAAAACGCAATTTTCCAAAAGCAGCTCCCCCCCCCCCCCCCTACTGCAGCAAAACGCAGTTTTCCAAAAATTGATTATTTTCGTTTAGAAAAGGATTTTCACTTGTTATTTTTTTAAATATATATTTGCCAAACACTCAAATAGTTGATTATCTGATTATTGTGATATCAAGCAACATAATCAAATCCAAACACTATATTCCAACATCACGTTTTATACAATTAATTAATTATCTGATTATTCAAAACGTATAATCTATTTTCAAAACTCAACCCCAAATACCCTCTTAGTTATTATCACAATTATCTATAATACAATTATCAACTTTGGTGAACACTTGTTTGACTTTTCGATTTGTCTTTATTATTGGTTTTCTATACTTTTACCCTTCAACTCTTCAATATTGACAATAACAACCCTTTAACTTTTGAAAGACTTTGTTGTCGAGTTTTACGTTTTATTTTTGTGTACCTGTCGGTATAAATACAAGTTAATTTACGTTTTGACGTAAATTTTTCCCGAAAATGAGTCGGGTCAAATATAATATGTTCTTATGCTTATTATTATGTACGTTTTCGGTTCCCTATGTTTTCACGTAATTTTTTCCCCTAGAAATGTGTAAATGAGTTGGGTCAAATATAATAAATTTTCATTCTTATTTCCATGTACGTTTTCAGTTGTTCTACGTTAGTACTTTGACTTTTCCTTTTCTCTATCTCTCTCTCTCTATCTTTTTTTTTTATTTTTGTTCCTTTTTTATACTTTTACCTCTCAACTTTCAGTATTGACAATTACAATCCCTTAACTATTCAAAGACCTTGTAGTCGACTTTTACGTGTTTACTTTTATGTACATGTCGGTATAAATTCAAATTGATATACGTTTCGACGTAAACATTTCCCGGAAATGAGTTGGGTCAAATATAATATGTTCTTATGCTTATTATTATGTACCTTTTCGGTTGACCTATGTTTTGATGTAAATTTTAATTTTTTCTAGAAATGAGTCGGGTCAAATATAATATGTTTTCGTACCTATTTTTATGTACCTTCACTACAAGAAACGGCGACCTTAAGCGGCGCCACGTGTCGCCGCTAAAAGCCCTTTTTGTCGCCGCTATTGGTTTTTAACGGCGACATGTCGCTGCTAAAGGGTCGCCGGTATAGATCGGCCGCTATTGCCCTTACTGTCGTCGCTATTAAACCTGTCGCCGCCGCTAATGCCCTTCACCGTAGTTTTGCCTGAAACTTCACCGGAGAAGATACTCCAGTATTGCGATTATATCAAAAACATCAAACAAAGATGGAAGACAAAGGAGCATTATATCATCATTCAAATCTCATTTATTTAATCCATACAATCAAACAAAACAAAGATGTTTTTTACATAATTCCATCTCCATTGAAGTTGCAGGTTTTCCGGTGAAGTTGCAGGTTATCAAACATGACAAAGGAGCATTATATCATCATTCAAATCTCATTATATCATCATTCAATCTCCGGTGAAGTTGCAGGTTTTTTGGTGATGCTCCAGTGAAGATGAAGGTGTTTCGGTGAAGATGAAGGTGCTCCGGTGATGCTGTAGGTGATGCTTCGGTGAAGATGAAGGTGCTCCGGAGAAGAAGCAGGTGTTTCGGTGATGCTCTGGTGAAGATACAGTTGCTCCGGTGATGATCCGGTGAAGATGAATGTGTTTCGGTGAAGATGAAGGTGCTCCGGTATCACTCCGGTGAAGATGAAGGTGCTTCGGTGAAGATGCAGATGATTCTCTGGTGATGCTTGTTGAAGTTCTCTGTGTTTGTTTTGAGGAGAATGAAAAAAAATTGAATATGAAGTGTGTGTTTGTCTGGGAAGAACACCAACCCTTTGATCATGTATTCATCAAGGGCCAAGAGTGAATATTTATTGTAGCACACGGATCGACCTATTACCGGCGACACCATTAGCGGCGACACCGGGCAATAGCGGCGACACCTGATGTCGTCGCCGCTATTGCCGGCGTCGCCGCTAATGGTGACGCTGGCATTGCTAGCTGTTTCTTGTGGTGCTTTTTAGTTGTTCTGGGTTTATACGTAAAAAAATTTCAAAACGCCGCAGCAACACGCGAGGCTATGGTCGCAGCCCCCAACCCCTGCCCCGGGAGCGGGCGGCCGCGAGAGCTATCACACAGCCGGTGGTATAGGTGTTTATGAATTTGGTAGCGGAAATGAGACATCAGGACCGTAGTTAGGAAATGTTATCAGAGTTTCAAAACACCAAACTTTTATAAAAAAAAAAACAAATGGGATAAAACTCAAGTTTCCATTACAATACATTTATAGGGATAAACCCTATTTATTGAAAACATAAACTTCTTTTTGTTTAGGTAACTTTTATAGGCACTTCTTTAAGCCTTCAGTGCTTCCCAGCTGGCTTCTAATAGCTTTCACATTAAGTTACCTGAAACGCATTTTAAAAAAGGTTTATCAGAAAGAAATACTGGCGAGTGCATCCCAGTTTAATCAAAATAGCTTTTATAACTTTACAGTATTGAGAGCGATTACAATGTTTATATCTACACAGTTACTCATTCAGTATGGTCAATTCCTGACTTGTGGTCATGTTACTCATTAGCTAACGCTTTGTCCAATAGTAACGGATGTCAAGTAATGTATAAAACCCCGACATACCGGCAGCAACTGTAGAACACATAGACTCAACCACTGTTAAGTATGATTAACACATTTGAGGTTTTGGTAAAACAGTTTGGTAGAAAAAGAGAATGACTCACATCGGAGACTTATGTAATACTATAGCTTCCTGGTGATTCTCCTAGTTATTATCTATTAAAATTAAACAATGCACACGAGTTAGTAAGATAACCCAAATTACATTAGCCATACAACCGAGATAGAACTCTAACGAACTGAGTCAGGCAGAGCCTTGACATGCTTTACGGAGCCCTAGATCAATCAGGTAGATTAACTAATACGTAACCGGGGGTTATAATACTTACAATAAGGCAGAGCTTCGCTATTTAGGGGTATTATTCCCGAAAGTTTTGACTATTCAGAGAATTGAGAGAGAAACAGAAAATGAACGTCGAACAATTAAGGCCTGAGGCCCCTTTTATAGTCCTGACATAAGGCGGCTCGCGCCCCGCAAGACTTTTGGGGTCAACCTTAACGGCCTGCGAGCCCACAAGGGTAGGCCCTAGCCTAGTCGAGTCAACCAGTAGCCTTCACACGTGTTAGGACACGTGGCGGACTGGTGTGTCGGCTGGTGTCACTACGTCGCGGCCCGCGACAGACTTGGCTTGACTGGGTCGCGCCCCGCGAGGGCACCATATTATTGTTTTTAGTTGATTTTTATTTAAATTAAGGTATTTTAGGACCGTTTCTCGTATACGGGGTATATTTTAGGATGTTTTAGGGTTTTAGGAGGGTTGTTATATCCTCCCCACCTTCTTTTAAATCTCGTCCTCGAGATCTACCGAAACAGGTGTGGAAATTTCCTTTGCATTTCTGACTTGAGCTCCCAAGTGTATTTTGGTCCTCTCTTGGAATCTCATTTTACTTTGAGCAGAACTAATCTCTTGTGCTTGAGATTCTTGGTCTTCATATCTTCAATCTGAAGTAGTTTCTCTATAAACTTAAGTTTCTCATTTACCTCTATGTCCTGCAGATGTATCACAAATGATTCATCTTCTAAGCATTTGTTGAGGTTACATACATGAAACACATCATGTATTCCTGCCATTTCCTCTGGCAGTTGTAGCTGATAAGCTACTGGTCCTATTCTTTTGATAATCTCAAAAGGTCCAACATACCTGGGACTTAGCTTTCCTCTTTTAATGAATCTGACAAAACCTTTCCATGGAGAAACTTTTAATAATACCTTATCTCTAACTTGAAATTCCAACGGTTTTCGTCTGTTATCTGCATAACTTTTTTGACGATCTCATGCTGCTTTTAGTCTTTCCTTGACTTGAATAATCTTGTCCGTTGTTTCATGCACTATTTCTGGTCCAGATAGTTTCTTTTCTCCAATCTCCGTCCAACAGACTGGAGTTCGACACTTTCGTCCATAAAGTGCTTCAAACGGTGCAGCATTGATGTTGATATGATAGCTGTTATTATAGGAAAATTCTATCAATGGTAAGTGATCGTCCCAATTTCCTCTGAAATCAATTACGCAGGCTCAAAGTATATCTTCCATCATCTGAATAGTCCTTTCACTTTGTCCGTCCGTTTGAGGATGATAAGCGGTGCTTAGATTTATCCTGGTTCCCATCGCTTTTTGGAAACTTGTCCAAAAATGAGATGTAAAACGGCTATCTCTATCAGATACAATAGATAAAGGAATTCCATGAAATGAAACTATTTCATTTACATATGACTTGTCTAATTGTTCCATACTAAAAGTTTCCTTCATAGGTAAGAAATGAGCAGATTTGGTTAATCTGTCAACAATCACCCAGATTGTATCATTACCTATTCGTGTCTTGGGTAATTTAGTTACAAAGTCCATGGTTATCAATTCTCATTTCCATATTGGCATTTCTAATTGCTGTAATAACCCTGAAGGTTTCTGATGTTCTGCTTTAACCTTAGAACAGGTTAGACATTTAGCAACATAGTTTGCTATATCCTTTTTCATTCCTATCCACTAGAAATTCTTTCTTAAGTCTTGATACATCTTATCACTACCGGGATGTATTGTATACGTAGACTTATAGGCTTCTTCTAAGATTTGGTGGCGTAGGTTTACTTGTTTAGGTATCTGGTACCTCTCTAATTTGCTTATTTAAATCTATCCTTAACCTCCAAATTCCATCTGCTCCTTATTCTAATTCCTTAATCATTCCTTTTTGTAACACCCGTCTTGATAAATCAAAATTATAATAATAAACTACGAATTTTACATGAAAATGCAACCTTTCAAAGACTTTTATAAGTTATCATACATACAAGATTAAAACATTCGAAAGATAGAAATCATTGTCTACATAAGTTGTTTTACACATAAACAAACTACATCATTGCGGAAGCTTCAAAAGTAATGTGTTCGGTTCATAGCATTTGCTTAATCGCTATCCGGAATACCACCTACATCACCTAATATCAAAACCAACAATAAACTTAGTTTTGATGAGCAATTGATCATTATAAACAAGTCCGAAATACAAAATAATCCAAATAACAAAAATTTGCCAGTTTTTAGATCTGTCGCGGGCCGCGACAGATGAGACCCTAGCATTCGCGGGCCGCCAAAGGCCGTGGCGGGGCGCGACCGATTACCTTTTATCCGTCGCGAGGTGCGACGGCCTCTTTTTCACAGAAGGTTTCGAGCATTTGAGCTGCAATTACCCAGCTCCGAATTCTAACCAAATCCTAACTTTAAATCTTCATAACTTTCATTCTATAAATCCGTTTTACGTGATTCTTTTTCCTACGCGTCCGTAATTTAATTACAAACACGTTTATTATCTTTATTTGCTAAAAACTTCTGTTTAAGGGCTGAAAGCCTATAAGTTCCCTTTTTATTCATTCGACCCGTTTAGTTTTGTATTATACTTTTCACAATCTATCAATTATGATTTCTAGACGAACTTACCCATTCCAGGATTTGTGAACTTTGGCGTATCATTACCATTCCATGGTTTTACGCTTTCATAATCCATAATCTTCGAGTGACATTCAAGTCATTTCTATACTACCAATTTAACCATTGTTTGACCCGTTTGGTTGTCTAATGGAATCCACAATTTCAATGACAAACCAAACATACTTTAACCAATCTTTTGACCTGTTTTGATTATCTAGTGAACTTCGTCACTTCTACAACACACTACATTTTCTCATAACACTAATTCAAGTTACTAACTACATTCAATATCTAAGCATAATGTAACGGAACCAAAGTTACGTACTTGCATAATTCATCATCATTGGTTTCTAACCATAATTACCCATTCACGGGCTTGTCAACCTTAGCGTATTACTTCCATTCCATGGTTTATGCTTTTCTAATTCAAATTTAACGAGTGACGTTTAAGTCACTTCGAACACTACCATTTCAACCATTATTTGACCCATTTGGTTGTCTAATGGGATTCACCATTTTACCAACATACCAACTTATCTCAACCAATATTTTAACCCGTTTCTTTATCTAGTGAGTTACATCATTTAATTTACAATCCAAACATGACTAATTAAACAATATTATTAACAAACATATCTAATTAACTATTTTGACTTGTTTGGTTGTCTAGTGAGTTACATCACTTCATTGACATTCCAAACATGTTTTATCCGTTTATTTTGACATGTTTGGTTTTTCGAGTGAACTTCGTCACTTCATTGACTTACCAAACTCGCATTTTACACTACCATCCCTTTAATATTTTTAATACCACTGTTTATGCATAATGTAACTAAACCGAAAGTTACGTACCTTTAGTGCTTTTCCTTCAAGCGCGTATCAACTCCGGCTTGTCCGCTTAAAGATTCAATTCCTTTGCCTATATAGTTCAATCAACGACTTGTTTAGAACTCCTTTCATGTCATATAACGCATAATTCACAACATCATTCAAATATGCGTTTTGTTCCTAATTTCAACATTTAGCCTTCTTTAAGGCATTTCAATGAACACCTAAAGGGCATAATTTTACTAAATCAACAATCAAGTTTCATGACTAATTATTTAGCCAAATTTTAAACATTTTTCTTGAATTCATATGTCAATTTTTCACATCACATTCTGGATTTACTTCATGTAATTCAATAACTCTCGTTACATAATCAAATCCCTAGTGTTCTTCATCATTCTTAAAAACCCATTAAACACGTAAGTAGTGAATATGAGTTTTATCAACATGAATAGAATTTCAATAGTTTATTAACTAGGGTTTGACAAACTAATCATACATTCATTCTAATTTCACCCAAATAACTATCATTCAAGCTCAAATTTCGAATTTCAATTGTTCATCAAGAATTTGAGATGGAACAAAATGGTGGAATTTGACATACCTTATAATCACTTCACTGAGGTGATCATTAATTCGTGCTTGGATTTCAATTTGGGTGTAATTTACCCTTCCAATTGCTTGAATTTTAGCTTGTTAGGGTTTGAACAAGGAGTTCTCTGGCTCCTCTGGAATCTTCGACCAGAACACACACTTAGAGTATGTGTTTTGGTGTTGAGTGATTTATTTAATACAAACTTGTTTCAAGTTTGTCACCTTTGGTCCCTATACTTTACCAAGTGGCATTTAATGTGTTTTAACCAATTTCTTTATTACTACAAGACTTGTAACTAACTAGGTTATTTAATCCTAGTTAGTTTATTTTGTTTATTACCAACATTGAATTTTTAATATAAAAATTTGTATTTTCGGGGTGTTACAAGTCCACCCACCTTATAAGAGGTTTCGTCCCCGAAACCTTCTTTTAGTAGTTCTTTGGTTTGGACCAAACTAACTTAGTTTCATCTTTCAGACATTAATTCTTTTAGTCAAAAGTCATCATTCACCTTGACGCATGTGTCTTCCACGTGTATGTCCTCAGGGACTGTAGTTTGTGTCTTATATTTCTTATCTTGCCACCTGTTTGTCCCAATTGCCACTTGGTCACTTATTAGTATGAGTTCATCAATATGTTTATTCCATACAACCCTATATTGACAAGTGTTATATATATATACATATATATCACAACACTATTTTGACTTCGGGTGATCTTATCGGTTAGACTGATTAGTCATCGTCACCTCATGCCTCGTAAATTTGGATCTATCCCTCCGCCATATTCGGACTTACGTGAGTTTATGATCTCCTATCCCGTAACTCGCGCTACAACATGATTATATTCTATATCATTTTTTATGACAATGATTGCATCGCATTACGTCGTGTTTAAGTTCTTATAAGCTTTTCATTATCAAAATCTTCTTTCTAACGTATCGTCTTACACCTATCGGTGTTAAGACCTACATTCTTTATTATTAACCATTTTCTATTTTGTCTCATAATGTGCATATTTTTTAAACGTTGTTTCTCACTAAAACTGAATTTTAGTTTAACGTTTATCTCTTTAACTTATGTCAATTACTCTTATCTAGGAATTGACGACAAGAATTTATTCTTTTCCGCTATTTTATTATGCGGGGAATCGTAACCAGTCCCCATGCTTTACCCCAAGTGACCCGTAGGTTCTTTTTCTTAATCTCATAAGTTATTTCTTTAGGTTTTTCACTCCTTTTTGGTTTATTTCTTTCTATTGCTGACGCGTGGTTCATTTAGTCCTTTAAACCATTACTTTGTTTATAATCTCAAAGGTTATGATGATCCCGTAGATCATCTCTTGCTTGTGTCTTTTCGTATTCTTAGAATTACACCATTGGTGTCAGGGCATCCCTTTCAAGCCGAAATTTATTCATTTTCATTTTCGAATTTTATTGATTTGGCAGCAGTCTAAGACTACACCCGTTTTCTTTATAGACTAATCTTCCGACTCTATGACTTCTTACGTCATTTACGCACCGATTTGTTTTCCACTCACCATTATCCGGTTCACACATTTATTTATTTACAACCCGTTACCCAGGTTCTTTTATTGTAGGATCGTTTGCACGACCAAAATGAGTCGTTCAGAAGAGATCTCGTCCAATACGAAAGGCGGAATCAGACGTATCGGAGTTATTTCAGCTGATTTGCATAAAGAATTACTTTAATTGTCTCTTGTATTGATATCAGATCGTTTTACAATGCTGGAGACACTTCGGCAGAGCTTCGCTACCGGAATCGAAAACGTTACTAATGAGATCCAAGACATACATATATATAGGCTCTTCATTTCGTACGAAATGGTTTCACACGAAATGGCATTTCGTGCGAAATGACAATCACCATTTCGTGCGAAATGGCCTCAACCTACACTTTTGTCATTTTTCTCGTACAACGTGCCCTGGTCTACCTAATCTAATACAAGACTCGATACAAGACGAAGTCGACAGACATATGCACCAACAGACTCCCCCTTGGATGTTGACAAAGTCTTCGGTGTCGAGTCTTCGGTATGTCACATCTTCAGTCTTTATAAGTCTTCTTGCTATCTTCAAAGTAATCTCCATTGTAGGCATCCTCAATCAATCTCTCTTTTTCTTTCAGAATCGCAACCTGGCTCTATATACCTCTTGATCAGATCTCTTGATTCCTTAAGTTCATCAACATTAGCAGCTGGCGTAGACGGCAGGATTCGAACCTGGCTCTCTACCATTCAAACTCCCCTTAAATATTGATCCATAATCTAAATCTGGCTCTTATATCCTCAGACCCCCCCTTTCGATAAGCTGGGATCGCAGTTTGGAATTCTCTATCTACAGAATTTGGATCGTAAACCTGGCTCTTATAACTTCCACAGGTTCTAAGATCATAACCTGGCTCTTCGTAGCAACAGAATCAGAAAATCTTGATTTAGTCTGCATATGCTCATGCTAAAAATCTTCAGGTATCGGAACCTGGATAACCTGTACATCCTCTACCTCACAATAAATTTCACAAATTTAACAATTTTACAAATTTAATCTATGCTTACCACTTGTAAAATCAATCTCAAAACATCAATTTTTAGATTATGACATTTTTCAAATTATCTCAACTTTTAACTTCACTCTTCATCTCAAACAAATTCTCCCAAACCTGTTGTTCATTATGTTTTGCACTTGGAATTTTGAAAATCAGCTTTTCACCATCAGTTGTCGAAAATAAAATGAAATCAAATCTTTTTGAATTTTTCAAAATTTTATGCTAAAACACTCCGAAAATATTTTTGGATTTTGAAAAACAGTAAAGAAATATTTACAAACAATATTTTTGTGAGTTTGTGTAAGAGGATCATATCAGTTTTTGAGACCAATCACTAGCACCGTTGAACTTTAAACACTTTAAGTTCTAAACGATTCACATAGATTGACAATATTGTTATCCTCTTAAACTCAATCTAAAAACTTTCGAAATGCTTACCGATACGTTAAGGTATATTAATTTTGCACTAAATTCTTATGGACCCCACGATCTCAGCATATCCCCTCATCATGCAATACACTGACTCAAGTAATGCCTTTAAACTTTCATCAACTGTGATGTGTGCGAAAACAACGCAGAATGTTTAAACATTAACAATCAGGTCGATCTTTCGATACGCAGAGAAAGTCCAATGTTTAAACAAAATAAGAAATAAAAACAAGTTGAAAGTGTTTAAATCTTAACCACCAGGTCGATACTCCCGTATACGCAGAGGTGATCCAAGATTTAAACGAAACACCAAGAAAAATAAAGCAGAATGTTTAGGCACTAACATCCAGTTCGATACTCACATATACGCAGAGGATATCCAATGCTTAAACAAAATAAAAAAAATCAAACCAGTTTAAATCTTTGCAAAAAGAAATGCAAAATCACAGTGATTTTTTTAGCAAGTTGTGAAAGTTCACAAACTGACCAGTTTTTATGCTCTTTTAGCATTCAGCGATTACTGAGTAGGTACACAGTCACGAAGGGTAAAACTAAGTACTATGCTTTCAACCGCGTTTCCCACTAGAACTAGGCTTGTTCATTTAAGTTTGTATCGTTATCGCAAATCTACTAGTCTGGCTGAGCCTATCGTCACATCTTTAGTAAGACCGTTTATCACATCTTAACTTTCCATTTCTTTAGCGTACTGTGATAGTCTACTGATGTACTATCATTTCCTCTTTTTCACAACAAAACTCTTTTTCATTTTCTCATATTTTTGACTTTTTCAAATTTTCTAATGTTTTTGGATTTTCTGAAAAATATTCTTACTCCCCCTAAAATTCAAAACATTTAAAGAAAATTTGACAAACCGATGTGAATTACTTCAATTCTCCATCCACTTGGCATAAACAATCAGAACTCCCCCTGATAACAAACTATTTTCCCATTATGATTTCAAAACACTTAAGTTTGTTTTAATCAAATGGTTTTTCCGGAAAATTAGTTTTGTTGAATTCACAAACCACTTGTAAGTTAGGGGATAAAATTCATCACTTTGTCTTTTCAACCACTTGTATGAAAATTAAATCAAGTTCAACTTAATGACCTTGATTAACCACTTGTAGGTTCTCATCAACCAATACCACTAGTAAATCAACATATAACAATTTTCAAGTATACCACTTGTAAGTCGAAATATCACAGATGTGAATTTCTCAAGAAAGATGCCGATTCCTGCTCCACGATTACCAACTTGGGTGCTCTGGCAAGTCCAGAGTTTAGTCAAGATAGGTTCTATCCCAGTAACTAACCTGGGGTGAACCATCTTCATCTGGTTTTCTCGTTTTCTTTTCATAAAATTCCTTTACCCCTTTGACCTTCCCGTCAACCATTTTACCAAAGATATGTTTTACTTTGGGGTTAAAGGCCTTTTCAACATCAAATTCTTTCTTTTTAGAAAAAAATTGATTTGAAATCTCAACTTTTCCAACTTTTTGTTTAAAATTTTCAGCCCGCAATGGTGGAAAATTTGCATCATCCATTGGCGGTACTGACGTTTCTAATTTTAACTCAACTTTTGGCTCCTCTGACTTTGACGACTCAGATTCATCGCCAGAAAATAACTCCTCTGATTTTGACGAATCAGAATCATTGCTAGAACTTACATCAGATTTCTTAACAACCCACTTGTGGGTGTCAAGATTCACTTTTCTTTTGTAAAAACTTTTTGAACTTTCACCAACCTCAAACTTTGAATTTTTTAAAACTTTAAATTGTTTGGTTGGTGATTCATTCTCAACCATCTTTTCTTTCAGTTTATCAGAGACTCCCTGTTTTGTATTGATTGCCTTTGAACAATTTCGGGCAATGTGACCAACAACTTTGCAGTTAAAACAGGTTCTTGTCTCTTTCTTCTGTTGAGCAACATCTTTCTTCATTTCCTCTTGCTTCTTAGCAAGAAATTCTTTGTTTGTCTGTTTCCAGAATGAACTTTTTTCCTCTTCTTCCGAACTTGATCCTGAAACAAATACAGTTTTTGATTTATAAGTTTTCTCATTTTTAGGATTTTCTAGTGGAATAAAACCCAATCCCTTCTTTTTGAAATTACCGTTATGGTTTGGTTTCTTTCGATAACCTGAACCAAAACTGTAATTTTCTTTCTTGTTTAATTTTTGTTGAACTCTTGAGGTGTACTTTTTAGGTTTTTCAGAAAGATTTACATCTTTTATTTCAGAAATATTGATTTCTGTTAGTTTGAAAACCTTTTTAATCATTTCAGTTTTGACACCTCTTATTGGAAATTCTTTATCAGAATATAATTTGTCAGAATCATTCAAAGTATATGCAACTTTGAATGTTTCGTCATTCAAATTATTTTTTGATAACAAAAAATCTTTATTGTAAACTCTTTTAACCGGTGATTTTGAACTGTTGACTGTTGTATCGGACTCAGACTTTGACTCCTCCGTTTCATCTTTATCCAACACCTGATCGACCACTTTCTTAATTATCTCGGACTCATGATCAGTGTCGGATGATGTGAAAGTGACATCAATATTGTCTGGCAAGTTATCTGAATGCTCAGATTCCCACTGTAAGTTGGTTGCCTTTTTTACTCTTTCTGAATTTGGATTTCGTGGAGAATATCCATTTTCGAGCAGGGGTGGACACTTGTTATAACCAAAACTTTGTTCCTTACCAGAATTCTTCACTTCAGTATCCTCTTCAAATGCCTTCATGCCTTCGACTGTAGGGTAAATCATGTCAATCACATAAGAAGAACATGAGTAACTTTTCAACAACTTGTTTACTCTTTCAGTTTTTATTCTCTGAGTTTCCAATTTCTTTTCAAGCTCAGCACACATATCAATGTAATAATTGACCATTTCCTGCTTTATCATGTATGCTCCATTGAGTGTCTTCATGGCTGTAGCTTGTTCACTGCTTGACTCGTTATATTGATTCATGGCTTTGTTCAGAACATCATACGATTCTTTCAGCCTTTTCATGTTATGAATCAACTCATCGTTTTGCTTTTTCATAGTCTTACAGTTTTCACAATTCTCAGATATTTTTTCTGCATCAGCTTCCTTTTTAATCTCGAAAGCTGGAACTTCTTTGACCTTTATCACTCGAACCTCTTCTTCATCATTCTTACCTTTCATTCTTTCTTGATCTCTCTCGGCTAGGAATTTTAAATGCTCTTTCATTTTATCTGCCCAATAATCATCATCACTATCATCTTGTTGTTTAACCTCCTTTTTCTTTGCCATTCGAGCATTTTCAGCATCTCTCTCAGCTAGATATTTTAAGTGCTCTTTCATACTGCCTGCCCAATATGAATTATCATCATCTTCAACGACTTGAGCAACAAAAGCTTTAGCCTTTAAAATCTCTTCATCTGGACAATATTTGTCCCAGCTAAAACCTTCTTGCAATCTTTCATCCTCTTGATTAACTAGATAAGCTTTCTTTGGTTCTTCAATCTCCTTCCTTGCATGTGAAGTTTGTGGCGATTGTTGTTAATATGGATGTTGAGCAACTTGATGATAAATCACTTTCCGGTAATAGTCATTGTTTCCAAAAGGATTTTGAGATCCACTTGCTTCGCGGTTTGTGCATTCTCGCTTGAAATGCCCTTTTTCCCTGCAACGAAAACAAGTAACTTTAGATTTATCAAAGCCTAAAGTAGAAACATTTGCATCACGAAAATCATCTCTTCCAGTAATCTGCTTAAACTTTTCAGCTCTTCTCAACACACTAGCCAAACACCACTTTATATCCATCAACTCCATCTCCTCAGCATCAATCTGATCGTAATCCTCTTTTGTCAACATTGGATTTCCGATCCTTCCTGCAACTAAACTCCCATACGACTCTAACACAGTCACCAACAAAGACATATGACTTTTGGCTACTTCTTCAGAGTAATTTTGATCATTCTCAAGATTTAGTGCAATGTTGCATTGTAGAACTTTGCCACTCTTTGTTGCTGAAAATTTTTGATCAAATGATGGATATGAAGAAAATCCAGTTTTGCTACTTGATCCCTGAGATGAACTTCCAGAAGAACTTTTTGCATTGAAAGCTGTTTCAATCTTTGGTGCAATGTTGGTCTTATCACTAGTACTTCCTTTGTAATACAGACCAATGCCTTGTTCACCATCATAGTTCTTCATTCTCGCTATCTTTCGTTGTTCCATCTCTTGAGCTTCGAGTTGTTCAATAAATCCGCTCAACGTTAGATTGTCAAATTCAGTTTTATTTTTCAACATCAAAAGATACGTGCCCCAAACATCTTGTGGCAACGCATCAGCCAACTTTTCAATCAATTCTTCTTTATCTTTATTGATGTTCAATCTTTTCATATTCTTCACCAAATTGCAATATCTTTCTATAATCTGCTTGGTGTTTTCAGTTTTTAATCCACGAAATAGATCAAATTCTTTCTTCATAAGAGACGTTTTGTTCTTGATCATCTCTTTACTTCCAACAAACTTTGATTTTAATTCTTTCCATATCGAATGTGCACTTCCGTTGTGTTGAAGTAAAATCAAGATTTCTTCCTTAATAGCTTGTTGCAAGAGACTAACCATTATCTTTTCATTTTTGTATTTCATTTTCTCATCAACATCTAGATCTTTAATATCAACCTTCTGTCTGTTGTCCTTAAACGGTCTAATATATCGAAATTCAGTATATTCCCATGCATCTAAGTAGTATGCTTGGACCCAATTTTCAAAACGTTCTGCCCATCCACTATACTCCTCTATATCCATAAGCTTAGGCGGTTTTTGTGTTGTGCCCGTTTCATTCTCTAGCATCGTATTCTGAGTAATAGTCATCGGAGTAGCAAAGGCATTGTAGAACTCGTTCTCCATGATTCGGTTTTGAAAATTCACAAACACCGACTGTTCAAACGAAATGGATCCTTTCAAGCGAAATGACCACAATTCAAACGAAATGAAACCTTTTACCCACTTCGTGCGAAATGGAATGCTGATTCAAACGAAATGGATCTTGTTTACCCACTTCGTGCTAAATGGAATATATGATTCACACGGATTGGACTTTTCAAGCGGAATGAAACACTTGGTGCGAAATGGGATACCAATTCGTGCGAAATGATGTCTTTTTCAAGCAAAATGGCAATTGGTGCGAAATGAAAGCCCGTTTCGTGCGAAATGGAAGCAAAGTCAAACAATCTGATATCCAATTCGTGCGAAATAGAGCTGACGTCACACGATCGGACAATTTTTTTTACAAATTGATCAAGTTTTACTTCGAATTAAGGTCTGATTCTTTCAAGGATTGATTAAAACATTATTTTGCACGTTATGTGAGAAATCAAGCCATTTTATCCGTAAAATCTCATTTAATTTTGAAAGATGTGAAGAAAGTGAGTAGAAAACAGAATTTTCCGGTGAAAAACGGCTGAAATGGTAAGAACTCTTCCTCCTGAGCTCTGATACCACATGTAGGATCGTTTGCACGACCAAATAGAGTCGTTCAGAAGAGATCTCGTCCAATACGAAAGGCGGAATCAGACGTATCAGAGTTATTTCAGCTGATTTGCACAAAGAATTACTTTAATTATCTCTAGTATTGATATCAGATCGTTTTACAATGCTGGAGACACTTCGGCAGAGCTTCGCTACCGGAATCGAAAACGTTACTAATGAGATCCAAGACATACATATATATATGTCACGGCCCCCGTCCCGGTTTTACCCGGTCCAGGAGCCGCGGGACAGAAACCCGTGGTATTTATTAATTGAGTTGACAGCGGAAGATTTACAGGATCTTTTAAACTTGAAAATGCCCGATTATTTTATTATATACTTTGGGACAAACCCCGTAATTTACAATAGAGGAATTTTACGAGGAAATTCCCTGATTTACAAAGCATGTTTATTTATTTTAACTGAGCCACCACTTCAAGCTTGTTAGTGCTCCGTAGCACGTTTTCCTTGGTTCACAGCAGGTCGCCTGAAACATGTTTTAAAAATATTTTTTCAGCGGGGAAATACTGGCGAGTCACTCAAATTTGATAAAATGACACGTAGTTATAAATTACAGCACAAGAGCGATTACAATGGCTTCTATCTTATTTTTATCTGGCGCCGTGTCACCTCCTGGTGACGATGGTCATACCACTATTGGGTCCTTTCACCCAAGTAGTGATGATTATCACTGTTAGGTCAATGAACCTAACCGTGAGAAATTAGTAATGTGCACAATACCCCGCTAGCCAGTGATTCAAGATAACCACGACTTAATCCCTGTAATTATAACCTTTGAAAATAATTGGAGTATTGTAAAACACTTTTGATAAAAGAGAATGACTCACATTGCAGATTTAAACGGGCAGAGTTTAGCCTACCGATAAGCCTGTTAACCTAATTCAAAGAATAATGCACACGAAAACTAGGTTAGTAACTTTAATCCAACTTTTATGACAACTCACGAGATCAAAACCTTCACAATGAATGACAAAGTGCAATACTTAAACATCCATCGAATTCATGACGAATGACAAAGTATAGCCCGAGTTTGGGCAGCACTTAACCATCCATCGGATTGGATTCCATCGATTGGACATTAAATCGTAGTAGTGATCGAGTTATTACCCTGTTATCACGGCATAATTTCGGGATTTTGATTGTTTTGAAGTAAACAGAGGATATCTCAGTGTACGAAACGAATTTTAACATCGAACCAACGCCAAATTTCAAGTGCCAATGCCTGGGATTTATACTGGAAAAATGGCGCCGTCGTGTGGCGCGACAGCCTGTCGCGTGGCGCGACGGGTCCACTTCTAGCATAGGGTAGACACGTCTGGTACTAGCTTGGGTGAGTTGACGATTCGACGAAATTCAATTTAGACAACAAACTGTGATGATAATCGTCAATGGGGAATACCCCCCCCCCCCCCCCCGAGTTTTAGGGGCCCTGATCCTGATTCCAATTGTTCTGAAAATTTTAAGGGTTATGCAATATTTCGTGGGGGTCTCAATTAGGGTTTCCTATTGGACAAATTAGGATAAGAATTAATACTTTTAATGAGAGTTGTTACATCCTCCCCACCTTATTAAAAATCTCGTCCTCGAGATTTACTGGAACAAGTAGGGATATTTTCGCTTCATCTCTGATTCCAGCTCCCAAGTGTACTCAGGTCCTCTCTTTGAATCCCACTTGACTTTGACCAGTACTAGTCTTTTGTGTTTGAGAAACTTGACCTATCTGTCTTCTATCTGCAATGGTTTCTCAACAAATTTTAACTTTTTATTTACCTCTACATCTTGAAGAGGTACTACCAAGGATTCGTCAGATAGACATTTCTTGAGATTGGATATATGAAACACGTCATGTACTCCAGCTAGTTCTTCTGGTAGTCGTAAGCAATAAGCAACTGGTCCTATTCGCTGGATTACTGGGAATGGTCCTACGTACCTTGGACTTAGCTTTCCCTTCTTCCAAAAACGAACTACTCCTTTCCAAGGGGAAACTTTCAAGAGTACCTTACCTCCGACTTGAAATTCTAACGGCTTGCGTCTATTGTCTGCATAACTCTTTTGACGATCTCGAGCAGTTTTTAGTCTTTCCTTGATTTGAGTTATTTTGTCGGTGGTTTCTTGTACGATTTCAGGACCCGATAATTGGCTTTCTCCTATTTCTGCCCAACAGACCGGAGTTCTGCACTTTCGTCCATACAGTGCTTTGAATGGGGCAGCTTCAATGCTTGCATGATAACTATTGTTATAGGAGAATTCAATTAAGGGTAGGTGGTCATCCCAGTTTCCACCAAAATCTATTACACATGCCCTGAGCATGTCTTCCAGGGTTTGGATTGTCCTTTCACTTTGCCCATCTGTTATCTGTTTGAGGATGGTAAGCTGTACTTAAATTTAATCGCGTCCCCATGGCTTCTTGGAAACTTGTCCAAAAATATGAAGTGAAACGACTATCCCTATCTGATACAATGGAGAGTGGGACTCCATGTAAGGATACTATCTCGTCTACGTACAATTTTGCCAACCTTTCCATGCTAAAGGTTTCCTTCATGGGTAGAAAGTGAGCTGATTTGGTTAATCGATCCACAATTACCCAAATAGCATCATTACCTTTTCTGGTTTTGGGTAACTTAATAACAAAATCCATGGTTATTAGTTCCCATTTCCATACAGGCAATTCTAATTGTTGAAGTAACCCTGAGGGTTTCTGGTGTTCTGCCTTAACTTGTGAACAAGTTAGACACTTAGATACATATCTAGCTATGTCCTTTTTCATTCATATCCACCAGAAATTATTTCTTAAATCTTGGTACATCTTTTTATTTCCAGGGTGCATGGTATACCTCGATTTATGGGCTTCCTCTAAGATCTTATTTCTTAATTCTCCTTGCTTAGGTACCCAAATTCGTTTCTTATGGAATCTCCAAATTCCATCAGCTCCTTGCTCTAATTCCTTTATTATTCCTTTCATTCCTTCAGCATCATCCTTGATTGTTGTTTCTTGAATGTTCTTCAATTGTTCCATTAAGTCTAATTGTAAACTTAATCTAAGAGCACGAACTCGCTTTTGCTTTTCATGATACTTACGACTTAAGGCATCTGCTACTACATTTGCCTTTCCTTCGTGATATTGAATATCACAGTCATAGTCACTTAAAATTTCCATCCATCTTCTTTGCCTCATGTTCAATTCTTTTCGCCCAAATATGTATCTTAAACTCTTATGATCTGTATAGACAGTAAACTTACTTCCATACAGATAGTGTCTCCAAATCTTAAGGGCAAAATTATCGACCCTAATTCTAAGTCATGCGTCGTATAGTTTTCCTCGTGCTTTTTCAATTGCCTTGAAGCATACGCAATTACCTTCTTGCGTTGCATTAACACACATCCTAATCCTAGCTTAGAAGCATCACAGTATACTTCAAAATCTTATGTTCCTTCTGGTAAGGCTAGAATTGGGGTGTTGGTTAACCTTTGTTTTAAAATCCTAAAAGCTTCTTCTTGTTTAGGTCCCCATTCAAACTTAACTGTTTTACAGGTTAGCTTAGTTAATGGCACAGCTATCTTAGAAAAATCCTTAATAAAGCGCCTATAGTACCCAGCTAATCCTAGAAAACTTCTCACTTCTGTAGCTGATTGCGGGACTTTCCATTTGGTGATCGCTTCTATCTTAGCAGGATCTACGTGAATACCTTCCTGATTCACCATGTGACCTAAAAATTGCACCTCCTGTAGCCAAAATTCACACTTTGAGAATTTGGCGTAAAGCTTTTCCTTTCTTAACAAAGTTAAGAGTGCATGCAGGTGCTCACAATGCTCTTCCTGACTTTTGGAATAAATAAGTATATTGTCGATGAAGACAATTACAAATTTATCCAAATATGGTTTACATATCCTGTTCATCATGTCCATAAATGCTGCAGGAGCGTTTGTTAACCCAAAGGGCATGACTGTAAACTCGTAATGACCATACCTAGTTCTGAAAGCAGTTTTAGGTATGTCCTCTTCTTGTACTTTCAATTGATGATATCCGGAGCGTAAATCTATCTTAGAAAAATATCTAGCTCCTTGTAGTTGATCGAAAAGATCATCAATTCTAGGCAATGGGTATCGATTCTTAATTGTAACCTTATTTAGTTCCCTATAATCGATACACATTCGCATCGAACCATCTTTCTTCTTTACAAACAACACTGGTGCTCCCCAAGGGGATGAACTAGGTTGTATGAATCCTTTACTGAGCAACTCATCTAATTGCTTTTTCAGTTCTAACATTTCAGTGGGTGCTAACCGATAAGGTGCCTTGGCTACGGGCGTAGTACCAGGAATCAAATGGATTCTAAATTCTACCTCCCTATCTGGTGGTAATCCTCGTAATTCTTCTGGAAATACATGATACTACAGGAATTTCATTAAGTTCCTTACCCTTTGTGCTAATGATTATCGAAATCATATACAATATTCATTGCTTTCGTTCATAACTAGCAACTTTCATTACTAAAATGAACTTCATTGGTTTACACGGCTTATCCCCTGTAATCATGATTACTTCTCCTGTGGGTGCACGAATTTCTATGGAATTCCTATCACAGAGGATTCGAGCATGGTTGGCTACTAACCAATCCATTCCTAACACAACATCGAATCCAGCTAAATTCATAGGTAACAGGTTTGCAGAAAATTTATGGCCTAATAGTTCTATCTTTCCTTTTTGCAAAACCTTATCTATGTTAACAGAATTCCCATCTGCCGTTTCTACCGTAAAATTTGTCTAAGGTTGGTTAAGGGTAGGTTAAGAGCTTGGCAGAATGAAGTATTTATAAAACTTTGGTTTGCACCAGAGTCAAATAATACTTTTGCATAGACGTCATGAACTAGGAACGTACCAGCTATCACATCTGGGATTAGCTCTGCTTCCTGGGTAGTCAGCTGGAAGGCTCGTGCGTTCTTTTTGGTAGTTCCTTCTGCAGGTTTGGCTTTGTTGTCAGTTGGTTTGACCAATTTAGGGCAGTCTGGTCTAAAATGTCTAGCTTCTCCACAATTAACGCAGATTGTGGATTTCTTTCTTCTGCAGTCTTCTTCTTGATGCCCTGGAATTTTGCAGAAATTGCAATACCCTTTGCATCTTCCAAAATGCTTTCTTTTATAGGTACTGCAAAATGGAATAGTGGAAGATTGCCCGGTGCCCTTTTTCTTGAAATTACTATTATTACCCACACGGAATCCTTGGGAAATCTTATGGGCTACTTCCTTCTTTCTATTTTCTTCTCGCGTACGCACCAGTCCGTCCGTTAAAGTGTTGGCTAATTCCACTACATCGTCAATTGTGCGAGGTCTCGCAGCTTTAACGATATCACGGATTTCGCCAATCAAACCCCAAATATAACGGGATATAAGTACCGGTTCTGGCGAAGCCAGGGTAGGTACAACTCTAGCATATTCGAAGAATGTCAAAGTATACCCTCGACAATCAACATCAACCATTCGGTGGCTCAAGAATTTGTTCGCCATTTGTTCCTTTTCATATCCGGGGCAGAATTTCCTTTCCACCAGGTACTTAAATTCTCCCCAACTCATGGCATAGGCCACATCGCTTCCTTTGGCTTGTAGTACCGTATTTCACCATTCTAGCGCCCCTTCTTTAAAAAGATGCGACTCATACATGACCTTGTCTTCCTCAGCACATTTACTTATTTTAATTACTGCCTCGGTTTTCTCCAACCAACGCAGTACAGCAGTCGCCCCTTCATTGCCTGCAAATTCAACAGGTTTACAGGCAATAAATTCCTTGTAAGTGCAACCAGGTGTTGCAGCTTTCATTCTCTTAAGAATTGGGGCCTGCATTACATCATTATCATTATTATTAATGTTGCCGCCTCCATTTATACTATTACTGAAATTATCGCCGTGAGTGCGTTTGCTGGGAATAATTGGTTGAGGTTCAACTGGATTTCGGGCAACATCAAGAATTGCTGGAATAGCATTGGCTATTCCTTGAGCAACGATTTTTCTATATCTTGTCTATTCAGAAAATGATCCTCATTGTTTTGCTCGGATTGATTAACCTCGTTAACTGGTTCATTACCAGCGTGTTCTATCTGGTAATTAATATATATATAACTTATTAGCACCAAATAAATAACAACCAAGCATAATAAAACAATTGCACATAATCACATCAACACATTTAACCAAAATTGTCGACCTTGCGACGCTGATATTTATATATATATATATATATATATATATAGATAGAGTTAGGATCCTGTAAAAAAGGCCCAAAGTGTGAGAAAGGTAAGAAAGAATCTCAACCATTAGATCTTTTGATCTAATGGTTGAGATCAATAGGGACCAAAATGTAAAATATTTCTCTTAATTTGGACTGAATTGAAAATTATAGGGGTAATAAAGTCTTTATATCCATTCAAAATAGGAAACTGTAAATCAAAATTCCTATAATTCCGATCTCTCTCTCCAATTGATCGTATAGTTTCTCTCTCTCTCTACAATTTCAAAACCCTAATGCCGCTAAACCTCTATATCTCGACTTCTTGTGCCCCGATCAATCACGCACATGATTCTTTGTTGCCAGCGGCGACGGCGAGCGACGAGCGGCAGTGGCGATGGCGAGCGGGCAGCGGCAGTGGTTGTGCGGATCGACAGCGGTGGTGCCGGAAGTGCCAGTGGTGGTGCCGGAAGTGGAGAAGATGATATAGAGGTGTTATTTTTTTCTTTACTGAATGGTGTTATATCTTGTACTGAATGGTATTATTTTTGTACTGTATGGTGTTATTTTTGTACTGAATGGTGTTTTTTTTGTTTACTGCTGAATGGTGTTATTTTTGTGCTGAATGGTGTTATTTTTGTACTGAATATTAGTATGCGTCCGTACACACTGGTTATCTTACAGAAGTTTTATTTTTTTTTTCAATGGTTGGTCCGGGTTTGGCAGTTTAACTTAATTAAAAGTTAACATTTACTGCTGCAGTGGCTAACATATAGAGATTTGCCCATTGTTCATCTAATTCATCTTCCCATGGTGGGTTAGTGCCTATTTCCTGAGTTTCCTTATTAATTTTCACTCCTTTTTGTTGTGACTTCTTTATTTTCTCTTGACTTTTTCTAATAATCCAACTTCTTTTCTTAGGGGTAAGTGGTTTCTCAAACTGTGCCTTACGAATAAATATTCCTTCCTGAGTATCTGCTAAGTATCCTGAGGAATTTGGTTGAAATGAGGTTCCCTTATCTTTTGGTGAACTATCTAATTGACGATAGATGTCCGAAATCTTTTGCTTACCCATACTGTAACATAAAGCACATACTCACATAAATTATTTCCTAATACATAATTTAAAACTTAATTGTCAGCAGAACACTTCTTTGGCTTGAATCAGTAGCATGGCTCTGATACCACCTTTTTCTGTCACGGCCCCGTCCCGGTTTTACCCGGTCAAGGAGCCGCGGGACAGAAACCCGTGGTATTTATTAATTGAGTTGACAGCGGAAGATTTACAGGATCTTTTAAACTTGAAAATGCCCGATTATTTTATTATATACTTTGGGACAAACCCCGTAATTTAAAATAGAGGAATTTTACGAGGAAATTCCCTGATTTACAAAACATGTTTATTTATTTTAACTGAGCCACCACTTCAATCTTGTTAGTGCTCCGTAGCACGTTTTCCTTGGTTCACAGCAGGTCGCCTGAAACATGTTTTAAAAATATTTTTTCAGCGGGGAAACACTGGCGAGTCGTTCAAATTTGATAAAATGACACGTAGTTATAAATTACAGCATAAGAGCGATTACAATGGCTTCTATCTTATTTTTATCTGGCGCCGTGTCACCTCCTGGTGACGATGGTCATACCACTATTGGGTCTTTTCACCCAAGTAGTGATGATTATCATTGTTAGGTCAATGAACCTAACCGTGAGAAATTAGTAATGTGCACAATACCCCACTAGCCAGTGATTCAAGATAACCACGACTTAATCCCTGTAATTATAACCTTTGAAAATAATTGGAGTATTGTAAAACACTTTTGATAAAAGAGAATGACTCACATTACATATTTAAATGGGCAGAGTTTAGCCTACCGATAAGCCTGTTAACCTAATTCAAATAACAATGCACACGAAAACTAGGTTAGTAACTTTAATCCAACTTTTACGACAACTCACGAGATCAAAACCTTCACAATGAATGAAAAAGTGCAATACTTAAACATCCATCGAATTCACGACGAATGACAAAGTATAGCCCGAGTTTGGGCAGCACTTAAACATCCATCGGATTGGTTTCCATCGATCGGACATTAAATCGTAGTAGTGATCGAGTTATTACCCTGTTATCGCGGCAGAATTTCGGGATTTTGATTGTTTTGAAGTAAACAGAGGATATCTCAGTGTACGAAACGAATTTTAACGTCGAACCAACGCCAAATTTCAAGTGCCAATGCCTAGGATTTATACTGGAAAAATGGTGCCGTCGCGTGGCGCGACGGGTCCACTTCTAACATAGGGTAGCCACGTCTGTTACTAGCTTGGGTGAGTTGACGATTCGACGAAATTCAATTTAGACAACAAACTGTGATGATAATCGTCAATGGGAAATACCCCCCTGAGTTTTAGGGGCCCTGATCCTGATTCCGATTGTTCTGAAAATTTTAGGGGTTATGCAATATTTCGTGGGGGTCTCAATTAGGGTTTCCTATTGGACAAATTAGGATAAAAATTAATACTTTTAATGAGAGGTGTTACAATATAGGCTCTCCATTTCGTACGAAATGGTTTCACACTAAATGGCATTTCGTGCGAAATGACAATCACCATTACGTGCGAGTTGACCAGTTCCATTTCGTGCGAAATGAACATATTCCATTTCATGCGAAATGGCCTCAACCTACACTTTTCTCATTTTTCTCGTACAACGTGCCCTGATCTATCTAATCTAATACAAGACTCGATACAAGACGAAGTCGACAGACATATGCACCAACATTTATCCTAATGTTTTTAATGCTTCCGTTGTCTGGTTTGCATTTTCCTTTTTATACACTCATTTTACTTATTTGATTCGAACACCATTTCTCTTTTGTTAGTGACCCTTAGATCCGTCTCTTTTATCAATGTCCCGAAGGTTCATTTCTTAAGCCTTATTTGGTCAAACCACTGTTATTGTTATACGGCTTTTGGGGTTTACCCATTTTCGTTCCAACACTTTTTAATCCGTTTATTTTACTAATATTTTATACAATCACACCCATCAATGTGATCATCGTTCCTCCTCGTAAGGATTTTTATTAATAACATGTTTCTTGGATAGTTACCCATACCCAAGTTTCCAAATCCATATTTATTAATACTTCATTATTCACAGTAGCGAATAATACGTATCATCCATTTAGTTTCTTTCTCGAGGATATTTTCTATCTGAGTCTTAATTTCTCATTTTTGACCTTAATCCATTGTAACAATAACAAAATCAATTTATTTCATTTTATTATTCCATATCGTTGTATGGAATTTATCCACATCGTTTATTTATATAAACGAAGTTTCCACATGTTTTTTTTTTGTTTGGCAAAGTCTATAACCTTGTCCTTGCAATCTATTACTATTGCAATTTCCGGGTTCGGGTGTTATTACACTCCTTCCCAATACATCGTTTATTTATTTTATCAAGTTCCCGGGTTCGAGTGTACGCGCACTCCTTCCTATTATGATACTTATCTTTCATTACATTTTCGGGTTCGAGTGTGCGCGCACCCCTTCCCATGGCAATATTTATCATGACTACTTTTGCCTCGATTTCACATGCTCACCATTGTTTGTTTTCTTATATATATACATATATATATATATATATATATATATTTATTTATTTTACGTAATTCACTCATTTTACTACTCATGTATGCCCATGTGTAACTATTATTCGCACTCATATCGAATAAAATTTAAGCCGAAATTAAATTTATAAGAAACATACCTGAGACGACATCAGGTTCAGCTCTAGCCTCTGCGGCTGTCATGTGGGAAGACCTTGCCTCCTCTTTTGGGGTATCAGACTTTGCATCAACTGTGTCTTCGGTTCCAACCAATTTCAGACATTCAGACCTTTTATGTCCCAGGTTATAACATTTATAACACACTAACACCTTCCCCAGGCAATTTGCAACCACACGTCCCACTTTTCTACAAATAGGACATGGTTTGTTTATAAAGTAGCATTTGCCCTAGTGAGTTTTTCCACATAATTTACACTGAGGTGACCCCCTTATTGTAACTCCTTTCTTAGAAGCTTTATTAGGCTTTGACTTCTTTACGGGTCTTGGGTTCACATCCCACTCTCTCCCATTATCTTTTTTTTTCTTGTGAGAGACTGTCTTTTAATTCAGTCATCATATGTTCCACCACTAGCAAGATTGTGGTTTGTAGTCTTTTGACAAACTTCGGTAGACTGGCTTCTACTGCCTTTCCGACTTACTCGGAAATTTTAGCTTCCATCTCTTCAGTTAATTGAGATGCTAATTCACCCCCGGTTACACCGGACATTTCTTTCATCTGTTTAGTGACTATTGGCACCGTATCATCATTACCTTTATCCGTCATCGTGAATCTAAAATGTTTATGCTCATTATTAAACATTTCATTTTATAACATATGCATCATTCGTTTTGGTTTAGCAAAGTTCACCACTTGCTTAAACTATTCATGCTTAGTGCACTTTCCGGGTTTGAGTGTGTTAACACGCTCTTCCCGTGCACATCAAATCGAATTTCCTTTTTCTAATATTCTAATAAAATTTACTAAATGACTACTAATTCTTACCGGATGTTTGATCAAGGTTTGAACCGAACACACTTTGTTAACAACCTTGAGCTCTAATTACCAACTTGTAACACCCGTCGTGATAGATCAAAATTATAATAATAAACTACGTATTTTACATGAAAATACGACCTTTCAAAGACTTTTATAAGTTATCATACATACAAGATTAAAACATTCGAAAGATAGAAATCATTGTCTACATAAGTTGTTTTACACATAAACAAACAACATCATTGCTGAAGCTTCAAAAGTATTGTGTTCGATTCATAGCATTTGCTTGATCGCCTTCCGGAATACCACCTACATCACCTAATATCAAAACCAACAATAAAGTTAGTTTTGATGAGCAATTGATCATTATAAACAAGTCCGAAATACAAAATAATCCAAATAACAAAAATTTGCCAGTTTTTGGATCTGTCGCGGGCCGGGACAGATGAGACCCTAGCCTTCGCGGGCCGCTAAAGGCCGTTGCGGGGCATGACCGATTACCTTTTATCCGTCGCAGGGCGCGACGGCCTCTTTTTCACAGAAGGTTTCGAGCATTTGAGCTGCAATTACCCAGCTCCGAATTCTAATAAAAACCTAACTTTAAATCTTCATAACTTTCATTCTATAAATCCGTTTTACATGATTCTTTTTCCTACGCGTCCGTAATTTAAATACAAACACGTTTATTATCTTTATTTGCTAAAAACTTCTGTTTAAGGGCTGAAAGCCTATAAGTTCCCTTTTTATTTATTCGACCCGCTTAGTTTTGTATTATACTTTTCACAATCTATCAATTATGATTTCTAGACGAACTTACCCATTCCCGGGCTTGTGAACTTTGGCGTATCATTAGCATTCCATGGTTTTACGCTTTCATAATCCATAATCTACGAGTGACATTCAAGTCACTTCTATACTACCAATTTAACCATTGTTTGACCCGTTTGGTTGTCTAATAGAATCCACCATTTCAATGACAAACTAAACATACTTTAACCAATCTTTTGACCCGTTTTGATTATCTAGTGAACTTCGTCACTTCTACAACACACTACATTTTCTCATAACACTAATTCAAGTTACTAACTACATTCAATATCTAAGCATAATGTAATGGAACCAAAGTTACGTACTTGCATAATTCTTCATCATTGGTTTCTAACCATAATTACCCATTCCCGGGCTTGTCAACCTTAGCGTATTACTTCCATTCCATGGTTTATGCTTTTATAATTCAAATTTAAAGAGTGACGTTTAAGTCACTACGAACACTACCATTTCGACCATTATTTGACCCATTTGGTTGTCTAATGGGATTCACCATTTTACCAACATACCAACTTATCTCAACCAATATCTTAACCTGTTTCTTTATCTAGTGAGTTACCTCACTTCATTTACAATCCAAACATGACTAATTAAACAATATTATTAACAAACATATCTAATTAAATATTTTGATATGTTTAGTTGTCGAGTGAGTTACATCACTTCATTGACATTCCAAACATGCTTTATCCGTTTATTTTGATCTGTTCGGTTTTTCGAGTGAACTTCGTCACTTCATTGACTTACCAAACTCGCATTTTACACTACAATCCCTTTAATATTTTTAATACCACTGTTTATGCATAATGTAACTAAACCGAAAGTTACGTACCTTTAGTGCTTTTCCTTCAAGCGCGTATCAACTCCGGCTTGTCCGCTTGAAGATTCAATTCCTTTGCCTATAGAGTTCAATCAACGACTTGTTTAGAACTCCTTTCATGTCATATAACGCATAATTCACAACATCATCCAAATATGCGTTTTGTTCCTAATTTCAACATTTAGCCTTCTTTTAGGCATTTTAACGAACACCTAAAGGGCATAATTTTACTAAATCAACAATCAAGTTTCATGACTAATTATTTAGCCAAATTTTAAACATTTTTCTTAAATTCATATGTCAATTTTTCACATCACATTCTGGATTTACTTCATGTAATTCAATAACTCTCGTTACATAATCAAATCCCTAGTGTTCTTCATCATTCTTAAAAACCCCTTAAACACCTAAGTAGTGAATATGAGTTTTATCAACATGAACACAATTTCAATAGTTTATTAACTAGGGTTTGACAAACAAATCATACATTCATTCTAATTTCACCCAAATAACTATCATTCAAGCTCAAATTTCGAATTTCAATTGTTCATCAAGAATTTGAGATGGAACAAAATGGTGGAATTTGACATACCTTATTATCACTTCACTGAGGTGATCACTAATTCGTGCTTGGATTTCAATTTGGGTGTGATTTACCCTTCCAATTGCTTGAATTTTAGCTTGTTTGGGTTTGAACAAGGAGTTCTCTGGCTCCTTTGGAATCTTCGACCAGAACACACACTTAGAGTATGTGTGTTTTGGTGTTGAGTGTTTTATTTAATACAAACTTGTTTCAAGTTTGTCACCTTTGGTCCCTATACTTTACCAAGTTGCATTTAATGTGTTTTAACCAATTTCTTTATTACTACAAGACTTGTAACTAACTAGGTTATTTATTCCTAGTTAGTTTATTTTGTTTATTACCAATATTGAATTTTTATTATAAAAATTTGTATTTTCGAGGTGTTACACTTTTAAACCTTCAGCATCGTCCTTAATTACTATTTCCTGTACCTTTCTAATTTGCTTATTTAAATCTATCTGCAGATTTAATATGAGAGAGCATACTCGTTTTGGCTTTTCATGATACTTTCGACTTAAAGCATCCGCTACTACATTAGCTTTTCCTGCATGGTACTAGATATCACAATCACAATCATTAAGAACTTCCATCCAGTGTCCTTGTCTCATATTTAATTCTTTTTGCCCAACAACATATCTTAAACTCTTATGATCTGTAAAGACGAAAAACTTGCTACCGTAAAGATAGTGTCTCCTAATTTTAAAGGCAAAAATTATGGCTCCTAACTCTAGATCATGGGTTGTATAATTCTCTTCATGTTTCTTAAGTTGTTTAGATGCATAAGCTATAACCTTTTGACGTTGCATCAACACATATTCATATCCTAACTTAGACGCGTCACAATAGACTATTAAGTCTTCAGTTCCTTCTGGTAAAGCGAGTATGGGTACGCTGGTTAACCTTTGCTTTAAAATCCTAAAGGCTTCCTCTTGTCTTGGTCCCCATTCAAATTTAACTGATTTGCAAGTCAGTTTGGTTAATGGAATGGCTATTCTAGAAAAATCTTGAATAAAACGTCTATAACATCCTGCCCATCCAAGAAAACTTCTTACTTCCGTTGGTGTTTCAGGGACTTTCCATTTGGTAATCGCCTCGATCTTTGGGGGATCCACATGAATTCCTTCATGATTAACCAGATGTCCAAGGAATTGCAATTCTTGTAACCAGAATTCGCATTTTGAGAATTTAGCATAAAGCTTTTCTTTTCTTAATAATGTCAGAAGTATATGCAGATGCTCTGCATGATCTTCCTTACTCTTAGGGTAAATTAGAATATCATCTATAAAGACAATTATGAATTTATCCAGGTATGGTTTACATATCCTATTCATCATGTCCATAAATGCAGCTGGGGCATTGGTTAAACCAAACGACATGACTGTAAATTCATAATGATCGTACCTTGTTCTGAAAGTAGTTTTAAGAATGTCCTCTTCGTGTACTTTCAATTGATGATATCCTGAGCGTAAGTCGATCTTAGAAAAGAATCGAGCTCCTTGAAGTTGATCGAACAGAACATCGATTCTCGGTAGTGGTTACCGATTTTTAATCGTAATCTTGTCCAATTCTTGGTAATCAATGCACATACGCATTGATCCGTCCTTCTTTTTGACAAATAACACCGGTGCTCCCCAGGGTAATGAACTAGGCTGTATTAAACCTTTATCAAGTAATTCGTCCAACTGTTTCTTCAGTTCCTGCATCTCCGTCGGTGCTAGACGATATGGCGCTTTGGCAATTAGTGTCGTTCCTGGTATTAGGTGAATCCTAAATTCAACCTCTCGATCTGGCGGTAATCTAGGTAACTCTTCTGGAAAAACATCTGAGAATTTAGATACTACGGGAATATCTTTTAATTCTTTTCTTTTAGTGTTAATGATTATGGAAATCATATACACTATTCCTCCCTTCCTTGCATAACTTGCAGCTTTCATCACAGAGATGAATTTTGTTGACCTGGTTGGCTTATCTCCTTTAATTGTGATCATTTCACCCTTTGGTGTGCTTACTTGTACTGACTTTTGATCACATAAAATATTAGCATGATTGACTACCAACCAATTCATTCCTAAGACAATATTAAATCCTGCTAGATTCATTGGGTAAAGATTAGCAGAAAAATTATGGTTTAGAATTTCTATCCTTGCTCCCTGCAGGATATCGCTTATCTTAATAGAATCTCCATTTGCTGTCTCCACCAGACAGTTTTGCAGAAGTTTAGTTAATGGTTGGTTGAGAAGTTTGTAGAAAGGAGTATTGATAATACTTTGGTTTGCACCAGAGTCAAACAATACTTTAGCAAAAATGTGATTAACTAAAAACGTACCAGCAATCACATCCGGGATCATCTTGGCTTCCTCAGCTATTAAAACGAATGCTCTGGCATTCTTCTTGGGTCCTTTAGTTGCCTTAGCTTTGCTGGTTGTTGCTAGATCTAGTTTTGGGCAGTTTGGTTTGATATGACCACCTTCTCCACAATTGAAGCATAGCCTATTGCTAGCTTTCTTCCTGCAGCTTCTTCCTTATGTCCAGATATTTTTCAAAAGTTGCAGTATATTGAGCACCTTCCGGAGTGCTTCCTTTTGCAATACTTGTAGTAGGGTGAAGAGGTAGAACCTGTACCTTTTCCACGGTAGGTATTACTATAATGAAATTCTTGGGTAAGCTTTAGGGCTAAGTTCTTTCTCTGGTTTTCCTCTTGTGTGCGTACCAATTCATCAGTCAAGGTGTTGGCTAGTTCTACTGCTTCTTCAATGGTTTGGGGTCTAGCTGCCTTGACTACGTGTCTAATCTCGCTAATTAATCCCCAGATGTAACGGGAGATTAATACTGGTTCTGGTGAAGCTAAATTTGGCACTATCCTAGTATATTCGAAGAATATTGTAGTATAATCCTTGCAGTCTATTCCAGTCATTTTAAGATTTAAGAACTTATTGGCAATCTGTTCTTTATCATGAGGAGGACAAAATTTCCTTTCAACCATTTCCTTAAAGTTGGTCCATTCCATATTATAAAACTCTGTTAGTTCCCCTAGACTGGAGAATGGTATTCCACCACTCCAAGGCTGCGTTCTTAAAAAGATTAGAAGCAAACATAATCTTGTCTTCTTCTGCACATTTACTTATTTTTAGGACTGCTTCTGTCTTTTCTATGCAGCGTAGGGTTGTGTTGATACATATTAAGTGGATACGGCTCGGCTCGGTTCGACTCGGCTACGAAGTGAAGGCCGTAGTCAAGACATCCTCCTATCTTGACTCGGTATGCTAGTTACTTCGTAATGTTTGATGTACATGTAACTGCGTGTGTGCAGTATACATATTAGTATTGTTTAGGTGTTATCTGATTGTTGTTTGTTTGTTGTTTGGACCATTGAAGCAGCCCAACAACATGCCAATGTTCAAGCCCAAGCCACAGGCCCAATGTGTGATGAAGACACTTCCTGTGTGACGAAGACTCCTGTGCGACGAAGACCTTGGACGACGAACACCACATGTGACGAAATCCAAGGGATTTCGTCGAGACCTGGGATTTCGTCGATGAGTTTTCGTCCAGATCTTGATTTCATTGAGCATGTTAGTTTAAATACTCACAACAGACAGAACACAGTACGAGTCTGAATAGACTTTGAGAAAGAACACACACACACAACAGAGAGTTTATGAGAGCATCTTGTAAACATTGCATTGTAAACGTTTTCAGAGTATTAATACATTGGAGTGTTAATCATTGAATCTTTGTGTTTGTGTTCGTAACTTGGTTTAACTTACCCGTTTGGATTCCGCACTCACGGGTTTGTCGGAAAACAGGAATAGAGGTTGACTCGATCCTCCGGGTGGACCTACAATTGGTATCAAGCACCACGAGCCTGGTATGCAACCTTATCTAATTACCTGTTGGAGAATGGATTTCGCAGAGGTCTTATCAATTGCACTTTCTTCATAAAAGAACAAGATGGAGATCTTCTACTGGTACAGGTATATGTGGATGATATTATATTTGGTTCTACTAACAATGTTATGTGTAGGGATTTCGAGCTTGTAATGCAGGATAAATTCGAGATGAGCGCTATGGGGGAGATTACTTTCTTTTTGGGCTTGCAAGTGCAACAAACGTAGTCTGGGATTTTCATCCACCAGACTAAGTATGTTCAAGACATTCTGAACCGATTCCAGATGTCCGACACATTGCACATTGCCCATTGGTACCCCACTGCAGCAAAATCACGGAATCAATCCAGACTTGAAGGGTGAACTCGTTAGCTCTTCATACTACCGCGCGATGATTGGATCCCTTTTGTACCTCACAGCATCAAAACCAGATATAATGTATCCAACATGCCTGCTTGTCAGATATCAAGTGAACCCGAAGGCCTCACATCTTGCAGCTGTAAAAAGGATTTTTTGTTATTTGAAGGGTTGCCCAGACACCGGTCTATGGTACCCTAAGGATGATAACTTTGACTTGATCGCTTTCAGTGATTCTGATTTTGGCGGATGCAAAATCGACGGCAAATCCACAACGGCTGGATGCCAGTTTTTAGGAAATCGCCTCGTAACATGGCAGTGCAAGAAGCAGACTTGTGTCGCTACATCAACTTGTGAAGCTAAATACATTGCTGCCTCAAGTTGTTGCTCCCAAGTCCTGTGGATTCAACAGCAAATGCGTGATTACGGTTTTGAATTTCTAACTACTCTTATTTTAGTCGATAATTATGCTGCTTTATCTATCACTAGAAATCCTGTGCAGCATTCAAAGACCAAACACATCGAAATTAAGTATCACTTCATACGTGATTGCTTTGATAAAAGGCTAATCGATGTTGTTAAGGTCCATACCGATGACCAACGTGCCGACCTTTTAACCAAAGCATTTGATAAATCAAGATTTGACTTTTTATTATTGGTAAACGACATTAAGGTCAAGCAAGAGTAATCCGCATCGGAAAATCGTTTTTTGTAAATATCTTTGTGTTTTTTAAAATTATCATTGTTTGTTGATTTTAGGGGGAGTAAATCCAAATTTGAAAAATTCAAAAACATCGAAAATTTCAAAACACAAAAACAATAGAAAAAGAAAAATGAGTTTCTTGGCGAGCAAAAGAGAAAATGATAGTACATCAGTGGTCTGTTGAAACCTTTTTAAACTGAAATGCAAAATGAAAAATGTTAAGAAGCTCTATATAAGATGTATCGGTAGGCTAACAATCATCTTAAACTGTGCAGGGTGATATAAACTTAAATCGACTGAAGACCAGGTGAGAACCATTCATTGGCATATGGTCTTAGTACCGAAATTTCGTTTGAGAGATTGCCGAGGTTCTGAGATATGTGGTCTTTATGCTGTTTATCATCTGGGTATCATGGTTGTTTCTTTTACCGAAACAAACGGAGACGAAGTCTAGATCTTCCATGATATCATACATACGTGTACATACTGCATACGACCTCAATAAGTGATCAACAATCACATGTCCACAAAAAAAAAAGTGATAATATATCACAATTTATCCGGGAGTCAAGTTCGTCTCTTTGCTGTATGAAAGTACTGACCTGTTCACGGACTTGCTCCTGTGCCCTCATGCATCTAAAAATCAAGTTCCTCATCAATAAGTGATTCTATCACATAGGGCTTGTTTTCAATCAAAATAAGTGAGTTTCTCACATTTTCATATACGTCAAAACAGATTATAAATGGTATACTCACCAGTAAGATGAACTCTCGTGCATACCTTGATACGGGAATGTGTCGTGTGTGGATGAACACCGGTCGGTAAGTATAAATCATAAACTAATCGTATCCCCTCGCCATGATTACATCTGATAAGTTGAGCTTATGTGGACAACAATACCGATAATTGTTATAGGATGCTTATCTAAATGTTAACTAAATGAACAACAAGAGCATTTTGGCGTGACCGTACACTGATATGACTCTCTTACCCTCGAAACTCGCAAAAAGAATGTTTGTATATATTTACTTTTCTTAGTTTCTGCAACTCTGTATATATTTATTTACTGCTTTCAGTCTTTAAGTTTGAAATATTCAAAATGCCAAAAAGATTTTAGGTGTGTTTTAATTTAAACTTTATAAAAGTAAAAAAGATTTTATTTCTGCTTTAGTTTTGATTAACCGATGTTGGAACTCAAGTCTTCGTTGCCTGAAATCTGATGAAAACCAAAACGACTGAATCTTCATAAACGGTCAGAGTTTGCAAGTTTTGAACGTTAATAATCAAAATTGAAAAATCTATTAACTTTTCAAACAAATTTTCGGACGGTAGTTGAAAACGTGGTCACATGTGTGTCATTTGTTTAAATGTTAACTATATTCCAAGCGTTTGTTCTCATTACGCGTTTAGCTTTCTTGCATGTGCAGACACTAAAGGCGAGGAGAACATGTTCGATGACAAGCTTCGGAATGAAGACACGACGTGAAGGAACTCAAATGATAAAGATGATCGAGTTACCGCTGATCAATCATCAACACCACAAGGATCTCAAGTTTTGAAGATCAAAAGATTCACGAGCATAATCAAAGGGGGAGTTTATTGATACACTTCCTAGATGAAAGCGGGAGTTTGATAATACAATTTCTACTTACAACACGTGAAGGCTTTGAAGATCCTTTCCGAGAATGAATGAACCATCAAGAGATGGAGAACGAGATTAGAACCTCGCAAGCAGCATCCAAGGGGGAGTTTGTTGATACATATTAAGTGGATACGGCTCGGCTCGGTTCGACTCGGCTACGAAGTGAAGGCCGTAGTCAAGACATCCTCCTATCTTGACTCGGTATGCTAGTTACTTCGTAATGTTCGATGTACATGTAACTGTGTGTGTGCAGTATAAATGTTAGTATTGTTTAGGTTTTATCTGATTGTTGTTTGTTTGTTGTTTGGACCATTGAAGTAGCCCAACAACATGCCAATGTCCAAGCCCAAGCCACAGGCCCAATGTGTGACGAAGACACTTCCTGTGTGATGAAGACTCCTGTGCGACGAAGACCTTGGACGACAAACACCACATGTGACGAAATCCAAGGGATTTCGTCGAGACCTGGGATTTCGTCGATGAGTTTTCGTCCAGATCTTGATTTCATCGAGCATGTTAGTATAAATACACTCACAACAGACAGAACACAGTACGAGTCTGAATAGACTTTGAGAGAGAACACACACACACAACAGAGAGTTTATGAGAGCATCTTGTAAACATTGCATTGTAAACGTTTTCAGAGTATTAATACATTGGAGTGTTAATCATTGAATCTTTGTGTTTGTGTTCGTAACTTGGTTTAACTTACCCGTTTGGATTCCGCACTCACGGTTTGCCGGAAAACAGGAGTAGAGGTTGACTCGATCCTCCGGGTGGACCTACAGGTTGCAATGACTCCTTCACTGCCTGAGAATTCTATTGGGTTACATGCCCAGAATTTCTTATAAGAATAACCATATGAGGTAGTCCTTCTTCTTTTTGGAATTGGCATTTGGATAAGTGGCCCTTGATTTTCATTCACGCTGTGACTTTGTTCAGTGGGTGCACGTTTACTTCCGGTTACAGATTTATTATTTTCTGCTTCCTTAGCAGTCTTTATGATATATGGCATGGCATTTATGATTCCTTGTGCTACTATGTGTTCGATGGCATTGTTATTCACTTGGTTTCCGTTATTATCATTATTCTGGTTGTCCTGATTTACTTCGTTTTCCATCTGAATTGTAAACATTTATCAGGTATTAATATCACAAAATAAGATTTAATACAAATAATCACGCAAGCAGATTGATAAAAAACATCGAGCATTGCGACTTACTCTTTTTTATATATATCTATATATATGCATCGATTACATATTACAACTGAAAATAAAACACACTAGTAATTATGCATCGATAGGTATTAGGTTATCTATTCTAGTTGATCCTTTTTTTTATCAAGTATCAAATTACACACGTGTATATATATAAATATATATATAAATATAATTTTAGGTGCTGGCCTGGCTAAAACTGTTGTTCACAGTCATCATATTTACAGACGAGTTTCTCTCCTATTTGTCGGATCCTATTTCCTTCTTCGACTAGTTCTTCGCCAAAGGAGCGAATTTCCTGCACATTTTCTTTGCTCATGGGTGGTAGTGGTGCTCATGGGTTGTAGCTCTAATACCACTTTGTGTCACAACCCCCGACCGCTGCCCCGAGTGCGGGCGGCCGCGAGAGCTATCACAGAGCCTGTGGTATCGGTGTTTATTAACTTGGTAGCGGAAATGAGACATCAGGACCGTAGTTAGGAAATGTTATCAGAGTTTCAAAACACCAAACTTTTATAATAAACAAATGGGATAAAACCCAAGTTTCCATTACAATACATTTATAGGGATAAACCCTATTTTTTTGAAAACATAAACTTCTTTTTGTTTAGGTAACTTTTATAGCCACTTCTTTAAGCCTTCCGTGCTTCCCAGCTGGCTTTTAATAGCTTTCACATTAAGTTACCTGAAACGCGTTTTAAAAAGGTTTATCAGCAAGAAATACTGGCGAGTGCATCCCAGTTTAATCAAAACAGCTTTTATAACTTTACAGTATTGAGAGCGATTACAATGTTTATATCTACACAGTTACTCATTCAGTATGGTCAATTCCTGACTTGTGGTCATATTACACATTGGCTAACTCTATGTCCAATAGTAACGGATTTCAAGTAACGTACAAAACCCCAGCATACCGGCAGTAATTGTAGAACACATAGACTCAATCACCGTTAAGTATGATTAAAACATTTGAGGTTTTGGTAAAATAGTTTGGTAGAAAAAGAGAATTACTCACATTGCAGACTTAGGTAATACTATAGCTTAGTGGTGATTCTCCTGGTTATTACCTATTAAAATTAAACAATGCACACGTGTTAGTAAGATAACCCAAATTACATTAGCCATACAACCGAGACAGAACTCCAACGAACTGAGTCAGGCAGAGCCTTGACATGCGTTACGGAGCCCTAGATTAATCGGGTAGAGTAACTAATATGTAACCAAGGGTTATAATACTTACAACGAGGCAAAGCTTCGCTATTTAGGGGTATTATTCCCGAGAGTTTTTGTCGCAGCCCCTGCCCTTGCTCCGAGAGCGGGCGGCCACGGGAGATCACACATAGAGTGGGTGGTATCGGTGTTTATTAATGTGGCATCGGAAATGAGATATCAGAATCGTAGTTAGGAAATGTTATCAGAGTTTCAAAACACCAAACTTTTATAATAAATAAATGGGATAAAACCCAAATTTCATTGATAATACATTTATAGGGATAAAACCCTATTTTATTGAAAACATAAACTCCTTTTATTTAGATAACTTTTTATAGCCACTTCTTTAAGCCTTCAGTGCTCTCCAGCTGGCTTCTATTAACTTTCACATTAAGTTACCTGAAAGGCGTTTTAAAAAGGTTTATCAGCGAGAAATACTGGCGAGTGCATCACAGTTTAATCAAAACAGCTTTTATAACTTTACAGAATTGAGAGAGTTTACAATGTTTATATCTACACAGTTACTCATTCAGTCAATTCCTAACTTGTGTTCATGTTACTCATTGGCTAACTCTTTGTCCAATAGTAACGGATTTCAAGTAATGTACAAAACCCCAGCATATTGGCAGTAATTGTCGAACACATAGACTCAATCACTATTAAGTATGATTAAAACATTTGAGGTTTTGGTAAAACAATTTGGTAGAAAAAGAGACTGACTCACTTTATAGACTTAGGTAATACTATAGCTTTGTGGTGATTCTTATTATCTATTAAAATTTAAACAATGCACAAGTGTTAGTAAGATAACCCAAATTACATTAGCCATACAACCGAGACAGAACTCCAATGAACTGAGTTAGGCAGAGCCTTGACATGCGTTACGGAGCCCTAAATCAATCGGGTAGGGTAACTAATACGTAACCGGGGGTTATAATACTTACAACGAGGCAGAGCTTCGCTATTTAGGGGTATTATTCCTGATAGTTTTGACTATTCAGATAATTTGAGAGAGAAATAGAAAATGAGCGTTTGAGAAATGAGGCCGAAGCCTCAATTTATAGGCTGATCTTATGGCGGCTCACGGCCCGCGACAGCCTGGGGCTAGCCCTTCGCGGCCTACGACGGAAGTAGGGTATGTCCTAGGCTTGTGGTGTGACACCTATGCCTCCACGGCCATCAAACAAAAACCAAACAAATGAAATATTGTATTTCATACTTGGAATTTGTATAAATATGTGTATCATTTGCACATATCAATTCTTGTTCGATTTCGAGCTCTAAATCGCTTTCTGGGAAGTTAACGCGACAAACACTCCGTAATAGTGACATGGGCTTAACATACCTTAAATAACCTTTACATAACTTAGAAATAAGTTTTGGAAGGTTTGGTGTGTCGAAATCAAGTTTATTCGCTTAGAGGGACTAAATTCGACAAACTGTGAAAGTATGCCGATTCGTACTGTAACAGACAATCCAGAACATGATCATAAGTTAAACATACCCTAAATATCATTTACATAGCTTAGAAATAGGCTTTGAGGGGTTCGGTGTGCTAAAATAAACTTTTTGGTCATCCAGGTACTAAAAGCGTCAAAAAGTGCATAAGTTTGTAGTTTCGCGCATAACTTACGTTCTGAATATATCTGGACATCCAAAAATTTATGTAACCATTAAAATATTTTATTTTAATTATTGGCATGATAAAAATTCATTCATTTCGCAATTTGGAGCGTTTTCGCGTCCGTTACGATTTCCGTCGTAATTAACCGAACAACACAACCGTACAGCCAAACGAGCCGACATCTGTGACATTTCTGAGCATATTTCAAGTTCCCTATGTTTTAACATCCTAATGGAGCTTAAAAATGGGCTTGACGGGTGTTAGAAGTGTCAAAACACGACAATACGCGCACAGGGACCAAAACTGACATTTTGCAAAAGTTGCTGGTCTGCATATATCATACGGACCGTAAGGGGAACTGCATATGGTCCGTAAGCAGCCTTTAGACATCAGAAACATGATTCCAGCTATTTTTAGTTGTTTCCCTTGATTTCAAATGTTTTTTATCAATCTGTGGTCTGGTTTTGGATGCCCCTAGTATGTTAAAACAATGGGCACACATGGAGGGCCAAGATTGAAGCTCGGATTTCAAGAAACGATCCTAACAGTTCTTGTTTTCTATAAATACCCCCCATGAATTCACTTCCAATCCACACTTGATCAGATTTGTTCTCTAAGTTGAAGTGTAAACACTACATACCTGAGAATATCTAGATCAAAACCTCCATTCTTGGACCTTTTGTAAGTATTCTTTCGTTCTTTTACGCGTTTTAAGCACGAAAGTCAAACTGTGTTTGACTTTCTGCATTGACCAGTTTTTGGTCAACACGAAGTTCGTTTGAACTTCGTAACATGAGTGTAATCACGATGGTTATAGTCCTTTGTGACTATACCTACTGATTACCACGTTATTTAGGCATAGTGACGAGTTATATTTTCGGTCAAAATGCGCGTTTATGCGTATTTTGCAACCAAACTATTCTTGGGTATCAAAACCGTTTGTTTTGATATCAAACCTGTTTTCAAACTTTGTTAAACATGTTTTAACATGTTTAACTCGTCACTTTAGGTTTAGTGCTTATATAGGGTCGTAAAGATAAGCGGTCTAAACAACCGCCTAGACTTTCGAACCCGACCCGTTTGGTCGATCATTAGGATCCGACCAAAACACATTAGGTGACCATAGTTTCAAAGGGAATAACCTTCCGAGGTTATACCTTATGGTCACTACGTTTAGTTAGTTGTATGATAGGTAGTTTATACGCCTTAGGAAAATGACCAAAATGCCCTTTTTGCGCATAAATTCATTTTAAGCATATGTCGCATAAATTCATTTTAAGCATATGTAACCTAAATTTTGACATCTAAACTAATTAGGCAACATTATTAGACACGTTAAGGCATATATTACTTGTCATAGGACTAGTTAGGCGGTCCGAACGCGTTTTACGCGAACGACGTGTTAAAGTAGCATAAGCTACCTAAACGGGTCGTAAGCATTTAGGTTAAGTTTCGTTTTAGAATGTAGGCTTTGTTAAACCATATTACATGAGTTCCTATACTCATTTGGTTTACGAAACCACATTTTATCCGATCCTCCGATTTAGGTCCGTTTATTAATGTAGTTACCTATATTAGGTGTCGTTTGATTCCGTGATCCTCTAGCTTTGCTTGATTGTTATCCAAAGACTATTGAGCAATCTCAAGTGAGTACATAGACCCCTCTTTTAGTGTTTTTCAAACATTTTGGGGTGAAACACATGTGCCTACTTGTTACTTTCGTGCTTTCCATGTTTTCATATCATATGCTTGTTATGTTCATTAGTACACTAATAGTACATGATTTCATTATGTTTTTGCTATGTATGTCCATTTAGTGCATACTTAGTACATCGTTTTACATTACATTTTATGCTATGAATGTTCATTTAGTGCATAGTTAGTACATTTGTTTTACATCACATGCTATGTATGTCCATTTGTTGCATACTTAGTACATTTGTTTTACATCACATGCTATGTATGTCCATTTGTTGCATACTTAGTACATTTGTTTTACATCACATGCTTACATTTTGGTATGACATTTGGTTTGTTTAAATGGGACAAAAATACATTCATTAACATTAGCTACGCCGTTCGTTAGTAGGTAGTGGTACCATAGGAATTGACAACTCCCGTTCCTGAAATCCTAGGTTTGTTTAGATGGATGGAATGACCGAATTCGATACACATAACTTAGACAAACCTTTAATTTATTTAAGGGTTTGTCGCCACATTCTCAAGGCTTGAATGTATGCATTTTCACAATACCGCATAGATGTTTGTATCAGTAAAGCATGCATTATTTTACAAAGCATAACTTTTGATTTATTCAAATACTTTGTTTTGTACATTTTTACATATGATTAAGTAGTCACTTTTTACTTATCATACATGACATTTGTTTACACATTTCATGATTTACATTTGACAATAGACATGGTTTTCACACAAACATTTTGACATTTGATTATACATAAACATTTTTACATTGGTGGTTTGTTTGGTAAGTGATTTAAGTAACGAGGCGTGTGTAATATGATAAAAGCATGGAGGATACACCGCTGATACTTCCTATATATAAGTGCTTTTGACATATTACATTTTACACAATTAACATATCCTTACAAAACATTGTTTTACAAACAACACATTTTATACAAATTCAATTTCACTTGGTTATTTATTTAACCATACATATTTCTTTTATATCATCTGTTTCCTTATCGATTTTTATATGATTTATAAAAGAAAAACGTTTTACAAGGTTCATGACTACTTTTCTTAAACATTTTCTTTAAACTTACAAATCATGAATCCTAAATCAATAAAACCTATGTATCTCACAGGCATTTTTATGCTGACGTACCTATTTTCACATGTGTTTTCAGGAAATGATGCATAGGATTGATCAAGATACACTTATGCGGACTTGGGCCTTAGTGACATTAAAAGATGCAAGACTAGTTAATTTTGTTAGGATTCTTTGTTTTAAGACATTGTAACCTCTTTTGTTTCAATAAAACAAAATTCCAAATTCCATGTGTTATGAAACAATAATTCTGTTACAACACTCCCCGATGATTCCGCCGCGATTTGTTGTTTTACGCGGTCGGGGTGTGACAGAAAAGTTGGTATCAGAGCTCATGGTTATAGGGAATTAGGTTATTAGTAATGCTTTGACCTAGTCTATAACCTTCCTAGGACCCTAACACAAGATCCTTGTGTTTAGATCTTAAAACAATACCGTCACCTATCCTTAGGCGACAACCACAAACAAGAACATAAATTTCGAATCCGCTTCGAAAACCAATCATCTGTTCTGGGATGATTGATTACTAGGTTTTGAACCCTCTAAGTTTTCAAAATCTCGTCAAAGTTGGGTCTTATAATATGAACACATGCAATCTGGAAGGGTGGATGCCTGTACTCTGAGTTTTCTGTCTAAGGCTAGAGTGTTGGTACAAATCCACATAATCGCACCAGTCACTCTTACCTGGGAACTCTTGGAGTGAGTGTCCACTTGTAGGCTAAAACATGTCTTCGCGATACATTATTTATGACCCGATTACTTTGATTAGTCACTATCTCATTTGTTTGCCTTAGATAACAAACAAATGATCGCAATTTTTATGCATTATCGTTCTGATTAGATTTTTCCAATAACATTTCACTTGTTTCCTCCTATGTCTTTCACTTCCTCCAGAATGTCTCTTCATCGCAGCGACACTTAAATGTCCGAGCAGACTGCCAAATTTGGCCAGCGAATAGGCGAAGTAATCCTGAAGTCTGTGGATTTAGGTATCGCCATGTCTCGTCTCAATAGTGGAGCCACTCAAGAAGCATCGAAAGAAGCAGAAGCCAAGCCTTCGAAAAGGTCAAGGAAGCGTAAAGCTTCAAAGAATTCTCTAGTCGTTGCACCAAATCAAACAGAACTTAGCCAGGTGGCAGCACCACCTGCTAAGAAGCAATACAAGGGAACTGCACCGTTATGCAACCGATGTAATGGGCATCACCAAGCTCACCTACAGTGTCGTCAGTGTGTATCATGTTGGCTAGTTGGACACCTGGCAAGTGCTTGTCAAATTAACCCGAACCAAGGTGTTCCAAATCAACCACAAGCCAACCCTGCCCAAGCTCGCTTTCCACCTGGATCGTGCTATAACTGTGGCGAGATGGTCCATTTCCGAAGGAATTGCCCAAAGCTTGCTAATGCAAATCTGACCCACGGATGAGCATTGGGCTGATTATAAGATGTTGCTGCTTCGAATAATTTGAATCTTATGTTTTTGTGTCTTTTGTTGAACCCTGAAACACAATCTGTTTTGTTTATAAATAAATCGTTGTTCGCAATTCTGATGTACAAGTGTAGTTACATATGTGTATGGCATTTCCCTATAATACCTACATTAAGGAACTATGTTCTTTACAAACTACTCTTGTGACTCTCCCTTTCAAGTGATCGCTCATAATTTCCTCAAAAATTCTAAAGTATTCATTTCATTTTGAGAAACGAGGTACATGAAATAAAGTGACATTATGAGTAATCGTGCTTTTTGCACATCTGTATCTTTAAATCCTTGGTTTACTAACTAAGGGTATTTCCGATCTCATACCCATATCATTACATTCTGGTATTCCTAACAACATACATAGTATAAGTTTTCAAAACAACCTTCATGATTTCAAAATATTCCATATAGTTTGAAAACATTTTTAACATAGTATGTTTACTTAATATATCAAGTGCATGATTTCAAAAGCATCATTCATGTTTTCAAAGACCTTATACATAATTTCAAAATTCATCTCGCATGATTTTAAAACATTTTATAAATATACTTATCTAGTACACCTACTTTATGATTTCAAAAGTATTATGTAAGGTTTCAAAAACATTAAACACATTTCTAAAAGAACCCCATGCATTGTTTTAAAAAAAAAACATTTTGCTCATACATTGACTTAACCTTCAAATTCTGCTTCATATGTCGCCTTGGTATATCTAGCACCTCAACTTCATGAGCATTTTACCTCATGTTTCGACTTAAGCACGTCTAGTGCAAGGTTTTGAAACGCCTCCCGCTTTTCAAATCCCAAAATCCATATGGGATCTTTTTTTATCTTCATAATTAGATCCTTGTGGATGATTATCGTTCAAATCGGAATCCTTAATTGAATTCCTTGTATACCTTAATTCGAATATTACGATTCCTTGTAATCGAAATCGAATTTTCTTTTTAAGATCTTCCTATCCTTATAGTTAGATTCTTAAAATGTTTAAAGTGCCAAATGAAATCCACCGATTGGATACCTGGTGTGCTTTAAATACATGTGCACAATTAACAAACAAATTAACAAAATGATAACAAATTAAAAATCAAGATAAACAATTTTGTAGTTATGTGATTATGTGTTATGTGTTTCGTTTGTGTTTTTATTTCGTTATCCAAATCCTCGTAGAATCTTCCATATCCTCATATGAGGGATTCACAATAGGATATCCAAAGGTACTATCTTAAATCCTTAATGGGCTTCTACGTAATAGTTAAGACCCTTGGATTATATAGTACCATTCCATAATTCAAAGAGACCCCTTGAGTGGTCTAAGTCAAAAGATTGATTCAGAATCTGGTTAAGAACGACATGTGATGATATAGCTGGACAGACTCCTTGGTAGTCTATTTAAATCATTTATTGATTTAATTAAAAGGACCCTATGGTGGTCTAGTCACAATCATCACAGGTCCGTTCATTGTTTTCTACCCCTACACATTATAAGAGGCACTGAGGCACTGTATGGACTATGCAAGGAGTTACGTAATTATGGATGCATACATAATTATGAAATTCAGTGCACGGAAACCATAGTAAGATTTATCATGTGTAAGAACCTATAGTGGCAAAGATAACGAAATATAAACAATGTAATGGAGGTACGGTGGACGCACCAATGGCGCTTTATATACTTGTATATAAGTGTCCCTCTTACATTGTAAGCATGATGTTATTAAAGTTACTAGAAGTTCAGGACTCTAACTAGTGTTGTTTGATCTTTTCAACTTCATGTTTCAAGCTCTCACAAGTTTCCTCTAAATAAATTTCGGGACGAAATTTCCTGAAGTAGGGGAGACTGTGACACCTATGCCTCCACGGCCATCAAACAAATACCAAGCCAATGAAATATTGTATTTCATACTTGTAATTTGTATAAATATGTGTATCATTTGCACATATCAATTCTTGTTCGATTTCGAGCTCTAAATCGCTTTCTAGGAAGTTATACGCGAACTGGTGCGCAAACGTAATCAGTTTAACGTGACAAACATTACGGAATAGTGACATGGGCTTAACATACCTTAAATAAACTTTACATAACTTGGAATAAGTTTTGGAAGGTCTGGTGTGTCGAAATCAAGTTTATTCGCTTACAGGGACTAAATTCAACAAATTGCGAAAGTATGCCGATTCCTACTATAACAGACAATCCAGAACATGATCATAAGTTAAACATACCCTAAATATCCTTTACATAGCTTAGAAATAGGCTTTGAGGGGTTCGGTGTGCTAAAATAAACTTTTTGGTCATTCAGAGACTAAAAGCGTCAAAAAGTGCATACGTTTGCAGTTTCGCGCATAACTTACGTTCTGAATATATCCGGACACCCAAAAATTTATGTAACCATTAAAATATTTTATTTTAATTATTGGCATGATAAAACTTCATTCGTTTCGCAATTTGGATCGTTTTCGCGTCCGTTACGATTTCCGTCGTAATTAACCGAACAACGCAACCGTACAGCCAAACGAGCCGACATCTGTGACATTTCTGAGCATATTTCAAGTTCCCTATGTTTTAACATCCTTATGGATCTTAAAAATGGGCTTGACGGGTGTTAGAAGTGCCAAAACACGACAATACGCGCACAGGGACCAAAACTGACATTTTGCAAAAGTTGCTGGTGTGCATATAGCATACGGACCGTAAGGGGAACTGCATATGGTCCGTAAGCAGCCTTCAGACATCAAAAACTTGATTCCAGCTATTTTTAGTTGTTTCCCTTGATTTCAAATGGTTTTAATCAATCTATGGTTTGGTTTTGGATGCCCCTAGTATGTTAAAACAATGGGCACACATGAAGGGCCAAGATTGAAGCTCGGATTTCAAGAAACGATCCTAACGGTTCTTGTTTTCCTATAAATACCCCCCATGAATTCACTTCCAATCCACACTTGATCAGATTTGTTCTCTAAGTTGAAGTGTAAACACTACATACCTGAGAATATCTAGATCAAAACCTCCATTCTTGGACCTTTTGTAAGTATTCTTTCGTTCTTTTACGCGTTTTAAGCACAAAAGTCAAACTGTGTTTGACTTTCTGCATTGACCAGTTTTTGGTCAACACGAAGTTCGTTTGAACTTCGTAACATGAGCGTAATCACGATGGTTATAGTCCTTTGTGACTATACCTACTGATTACCACGTTATTTAGGCATAGTGACGAGTTATATTTTTGGTCAAAATGCGCGTTTATGCGTATTTTGCAACCAAACTATTCTTGGGTATCAAAACCGTTTGTTTTGATATCAAACCTGTTTTCAAACTTTGTTAAACATGTTTTAACATGTTTAACTCATCACTTTAGGTTTAGTGCTTATATAGGGTCGTAAAGATAAGCGGTCTAAACAACCGCCTAGACTTTCGAACCTGACCCGTTTGGTCGATCATTAGGATCCGACCAAAACACATTAGGTGACCATAGCTGCATAGGGAATAACCTTCCGAGGTTATACCTTATGGTCACTACGTTTAGTTAGTTGTATGATAGGTAGTTTATATGCCTTAGGAAAATGGGCAAAATGCCCTTTTTGCGCATAAATTCATTTTAAGCATATGTAACCCAAATTTTGACATCTAAACTAATTAGGCAACATTATTAGACACGTTAAGGCATATATTACTTGTCATAGGACTAGTTAGGTTGTCCGAACGTGTTTTACGGGAACGACGTGTTAAAGTAGCATAAGCTACCTAAACGGGTCGTAATGGGTCGTAAGAAGTTAGGTTAAGTTTCGTTTTAGAATGTAGGATTTGTTAAACCATATTACATGAGTTCCTATACTCATTTGGTTTACAAAACCACATTTTATCCGATCCTCCGATTTATGTCCGTTTATTAATGTAGTTACCTATATTAGGTGTCGTTTGATTCCGTGATCCTCTAGCTTTGCTTGATTGTTATCCAAAGACTATTGAGCAATCTCAAGTGAGTACATAGACCCCTCTTTTACTGTTTTTCAAACATTTTGGGGTGAAACACATGTGCCTACTTGTTACTTTCGTGCTTTCCATGTTTTCATATCATATGCTTGTTATGTTCATTAGTACACTAATAGTACATGATTTCATTATGTTTTTGCTATGTATGTCCATTTAGTTCATACTTAGTACATCGTTTTACATTACATATAATGCTATGTATGTCCATTTAGTGCATACTTAGTACATTTGTTTTACATCACATGCTATGTATGTCCATTTGTTGCATACTTAGTACATTTGTTTTACATCACATGCTTACATTTTGGTATGACATTTGGTTTGTTTAAATGGGACAAAAATACATTCATTAACATTAGCTACGTCGTTCGTTAGTAGGTTGTGGTACCATAGGAATTAACAACTCCCATTCCTGAAATCCTAGGTTTGTTTGGATGGATGGAATGACTGAATTCGATACACATAACTTAGATAAACCTTTAATTTATTTAAGGGTTTGTCGCCACAGTCTCAAGGCTTGAATGTATGAATTTTCACAATACCGCATAGATGTTTGTATCAGTAAAGCATGCATTATTTTACAAAGCATAACTTTTGATTTATTCAAATACTTTGTTTTGTACATTTTTACATATGATTAAGTAGTCACTTTTACTTATTATACATGACATTTGTTTACAGATTTCATGATTTACATTTGACAATAGACATGGTTTTCACACAAACATTTTGACATTTGATTATACATAAACATTTTTACATTGGTGGTTTGTTAGGTAAGTGATTTAAGTAACGAGGCGTGTGTAATATGATAAAAGCATGGAGGATACGCCGCTGGTACTTCCTATATATAAGTGCTTTTATGATATTACATATCGTAGCGTTATTTAAACCATTTCAATTTTTGACATATTACATTTTACACAATTAACATATCCTTACAAAACATTGTTTTACAAACAACACATTTTATACAAATTCAATTTCACTTGGTTATTTATTTAACCATACATATTTCTTTTATATCATCTGTTTCCTTATCGATTTTTATATGATTTATAATAGAAAAACATTTTACAAGGTTCATGACTACTTTTGTTAAACATTTTCTATAAACTTACAAGTCATGAATCCTAAATCAATAAAACCTATGTATCTCACAGGCATTTTTATGCTAACGTACCTATTTTCACATGTGTTTTCTGGAAATGATGCATAGGATTGATCAAGATACACTTAGGCGGACTTGGGCCTTAGTGACATTAAAAGATGCAAAACTAGTTAATTATGTTGGGATTCTTTGTTTTAAGACATTGTAACCTCTTTTGTTTCAATAAAACAAAATTCCTAATTCCATGTGTTATGAAACAATAATTCTGTTACAACACTCCCCGACAATTCCGTCGCGATTTGTTGTATAAGGCGGTCGGGGTGTGACATGTGGACTCAAGGGTGTAGGATCAACACCCATCACGACAGGTGGCACAACATTGTGCCGCCTGGTGTCACTGGGTCGCGGCCCGCGACAGACTCAAAGAAATGGGTCGCGCCCCACGAGAAGATGTAATTCTTTGTTTTTATTTGATTTTTATAAATATAAATGTTATTTAGGCCCTTTAACACGTATACGGGGTATAATAGGAACATTTATGGTGTTCTAAGGGGTTTTAGGAGGGTTGTTATAGTTTTGACTATTCAAAGAATTGAGAGATAAACAGAAAATGAACGTCGAACAATTGAGGCCTGAGGCCCCTTTTATAGTCCTGACATAAGGCGGCTCGCGCCCCGCGAGACTTTTGGGTTCAGCCTACGCGGCCCGCGAGCCCACTAGGGTAGGCCCTAGCCTTGTCGAGTCAACCAGTAGCCTTCACACGCGTTAGGACACGTGGCGGACTGGTGTGTCGCCTGGTGTTAATACGTCGCGGCCCGCGACAGACCTGGCTTGACCGGGTCGCGCGCCCGCGAGGGCACCATATTATTGTTTTTATTTATATTAAGGTATTTTAGGTTCGTTTCTCGTATACAGGGTATATTTTAGGATGTTTTAGGGTTTTAGGAGGGTTGTTATTGCTATTTTCTAGTTATACTACATATACGAACATACAATATGTATATTTGTCTATTTGTGTGTATATTAGTATTATGGTAACAATCATTTTTATAAACTTACAACTTAAAAAGTGAGTAAAATCATTATTAAAAATATATACATACAATCATCCTATGTATAGGGGAAGTATAAAATGAAAACCATCTTGAGTTAACAAACCTTAGAAACATTTTTATTTTTTTTCTAATAGGGAATGTAACATTTTTACATAAGGTTTTTATAAAGATTTCTTGAGTTTTTTCAACATAAGTGACTTTTCTTCCTATACACCATATATATATATATATGAAAACCCTTATGAGTTTAAAAAACTCAAGAAACTCAATATCCACCATCCATCTAAAAATTTTAAATTGAGATTAAATGTTACAAAAAGTAACTTTTCAGAAATATGTTATAAACTGACAAAACTAAATGTAACATTTTTTTGCTTTTTCACTTTTATGTCTGACCCGCTAACATGTAACAGGTTCTTTGTTACACTAACTTTTTTCTATAAAAACGTGTAACATGTTTTTTACATAAACTACTATTGAAAACTCGAAAAATTTAAGTTCGAAAATGTTACACTTCATAAAATCTGTAAAATCTGCTCTTGAAAAAAAATGTAACATGTGATGTTACATATATGTAAATGGTGGAAAATGTGTAACATATTACCGTTCTCTCTCCATATAAAAGTTGTTACATTTCAAATTTAAAAAAAAAAGTTGTAACATGTAGCAAAATTGTGTCCATCCATTAGGTTTCTTGATTTTTTGAACACACATGAGATTTCTTGTTGAGTAAAATGCCAAAATGGTCCCTAAGTTTAGGTCACTTTAGCCACTTAAGTCCAAAAATGAAACTTTTTGTATCTGGGTCCCTGAGGTTTCATTTTTGTTGCCATTTTCATCCAATTTGCAAATTGAGTTAGAATTTTCTGCTAACTTCTCCCCTTTTTTGTCGTTTTCCTCATTTAACTAAATTATATTATGACATAAAATGACGATTATACCCTTTATTTAAATGACGAAAACAACAAAAAGGGGAGAAGTTAACTGAAAATTCTAACCTAGTTTGCCAATTGGATGAAACTGACAACAAAAATGAAACCTCAAGGACCCAAAATCAAAAGGTTTCATTTTTGTACTGAAGTGGCAAAAGTGGCCTAAACTCGGGGACCATTTGGGCATTTTTCTCTATCTTGTTATACTAGACCTATATATATGTGTGTGTGTGTGTGTGTATATATATATATAAATATATATATATATATATATATATATATATAGGGTAATGATCATTTCAGAACCATAAATATTTACAGAACTCGCAGAACTCCTAATAAACAATCTTTTTATTTATTTATTTTTATGTTTAGGATAATTTTATGATTTATTATGTGTATTTGAATGATTACATACATGTTAAGAGTAATTTTATCAATTTTTATATGTAATTTCATAATTATACATATGTAAACTAATTTTTTTATATATGTGTAATTAGTTATTACACATATATATAATTTGGCGATTAAACATATGTAAACTACTTTTAACATTTATATAATCATAAAAATACATATAATAGAAGATAAAAAGATCCTAAATACAAAAAAAAAATATATATATATAAAATGATTGTTTAGTATGAGTTCTAAAATTCTGCAATTATTTAGAGTTCTGAAATGAACCCATATATATATATATATATGAGAAGGATCTGTTAGGAATCACCCCTTATTGCGAGAACCAATGTGAACACAACCAAAAATACCTAAAAAACACACAAAAAAATGCTTTTTTTTATTTTTATAAAAAAACGCTATATTTCGTTACCAAAAAAAAATTTGGCTACTAAAAGTAGCAATTTTAATGTAAAAAAATTTGTGTGTATTTTAGTTTTTTTAGATTTTTTTAAAGTTTTTTTGGGGTTTAGTTTTTAGCATTTTAGCTTAGGTGGGGGTGGAGGGGGGTGTTTAGTTTTTAGCATTTAGCTTGGGGAGGGAGTTAGGTTTTTTTTTTTTTTTTTTTTTTTTTTGAGGGGAGGGGGGTTAGGTTTTGGGGGGTGGGGGTTAGTTTTTTTCTTTAGGTTTTTTTGATGTGCTCACATTGGTTCTCATGGTTCTCACAATAAAGGTGGTTCTCAAATGAACCTTACCATATATATATATATATATATATATATATATATATATATATATATATATATAGTGGAGGGTTCAAATGAGAAGAAATTCTTTATAAGAAGAAAAAAGAAGAAATTTCAACCAATAGGAATGATTCATTAGACTTCATTTAATATTTGTACTTAATGTAACTATAAGGGTATATTAGTAAACTTACATATATCATTAATTGGTAGTTTCATCTTTAATAACTAACTATATTAAATTTGTAACTTATTTTTAAGATATATATTTTTCACAAAAAATAAAAATAAAAATTCATTTAAAGTGTAGGATAAATACGAGGCGTGTAGGATAAATTACGAGTTGTGTAGGATAAATTTCAATATGTGTAGGATAAATTTCGAAATGTGTAGGATAACTTTTGATGTGTGTAGGCAAAAATATTTAGTGTGGAGGATTATAGTCTTAATGACTAATTAATTAGTCAAACATAATAATAAATGAGATGAGAAAAAAACTATTTAATGTTTTACAATTATACCTTTTTATTCTTTTTCTTCTCAATAAAATTTTCTTCTCAAATGAACTTTCCCCTATATATATATATATATATATGGAACAGTATAATTTCATAAAATTGTTTTTTTTTCGTTAATAGTGAAATAAGATAACAAATTCATTTTAACAATTGTAATAATTTAAAAAATATAAGAAAAGTGGTAGAAATGCAATGCATTTTGTCCATCATAAAAAAATATGAACACAACTAAAAATTTTAAAATCTAGCATAAATATTTTATAGGGGCATTTTGGTGTGTGGGGTGGGTTACGGTTGATTTGACATAAATGTTTTTTTAGTGTTGTCACATAAGGTCATAACTTTTGACTTTTTAGTGTCATTGCTTTTAATTCGTGGACCACTTCAATATGCTTTTGAAGGAGTTTATATTTTGATATTTTCCTTATTTATCGGAGTTTACCCACGTAACACCACATAAATTCATATAACATTTAGGTGTGGTGGTTAATGTCACATAACCCAAACATATATCCTACAAAACACATTCACTAACTCGCACCTTCACCCCGTTATCAATATCAAGGAGAAGAAATTTCACGAGCCATAACGCCAGGGAAAGGAGGGGGCAGTGTTCCCGGTGCTATGGGTGTAACAACCCGACTTTTCGGATTGTTACCTGTCACCGTTATTTCATTCGTAACCGCTTGTAATCCCGAGATTTCGATTATCGATTATGGGTTAAAACTATATTTTGAAACGCATTATTAAACGCATATTACAACGCATTTTACAACGCTTATTCAAAACGCAGTTATCGCATTTAACGTTGTTTATAATGCATACTATTTAACGCATTTTATCGCATGTTACATCGCTTGATTATACTAAATGCTATCACAACACAAACTCAAACGCAAACACAACGCAAACTCGAAACGTGGATTGTTTATGTTATGTTTATGTGTGTTATTGTGTGATTATTTGTGGTTGAATGTTATGTGGTATTAAACGCAATGCTTACACGCTCAATACTCACTCGCAACTCGATTAAACGCAACGTAACGCTTAACAAACGAACCAAAGTTGGAAAACTAACTCGAGCACGCACATCCAATCGAATGGACACCATTCGCTCGGATGACCATTGAAGGGGGGTAAGGTCCCAAAAACCTTGCACAGGTGCTTAAGACCATACGCAACCTCGTCAATAAGCTCTCCGTCGATCATAATTGCGATCCGTGTGTACTCACATCCGTTAGAGATTAACGGTGGAAGAAATAACTGCTCACGGAAATTACTTTCCGTCATCTTTTCGATCAACATATTTTCCCGCCCAAACTTCGGCTATAAATAAAGGATAATTCAAGTATAATTCTTCAAGTTACTCTCACTTCACTTTACTATTACTTCTTCTTCTTCATCAAACCCTGTACTTATTCTCACGCCGGAGGGTGGTCACAGAGAGAACCTCCATTCTCCTAGTGGCGAGTCTAACGGCTGTTTGTTTTGTAGTTGTTCGAAAAAGGAGATCAGTTACCCCCGAATCAAAACGAGAAGATTAAACCCTTTTATGCAGATTCGAACCCCCTGGTTCAATTGATTCCGGTCGATTAAACCAGTGTTTCTTCAACCATCCGTCCGGATGGCCATCCGACCGGCTACACATTCCACACAACCGACTTACTCTCTATCACTCGCCTATAAATACTACCCGTACACCTCATTCCTCTGATTTGACACCTCCATCCGACCACCCGCACTCAAGTCGCTCTCAGTCACTTTTGATCACAATTCAAGGCTATTTTGTAAGTATTTCTCCTCAAATCTTGTACAATCTTCATCACTAAACACTTCTACATCACCTTCTCCATCAAAATCACACACAAACACTAGTTTTCTTCTCGAAATCACCTGATTTGAGCTTCTTGAAGGTGACCTTCACCCGGTTGTTATGTAAACAGTTGTGCGACGTCATCTCATCAAAGATTGATCCAGATCTAGAGGATTTCTATAACACCCTGAAAATACAAATTTTTATATTAAAAATTCAATGTTGGTAATAAACAAAATAAACTAACTAGGAATAAATAACCTAGTTAGTTACAAGTCTTGTAGTAATAAAGAAATTGGTTAAAACACATTAAATGCAACTTGGTAAAGTATAGGGACCAAAGGTGACAAACTTAAAACAAGTTTGTATTAAATAAAACACTCAACACCAAAACACACACTCTAAGTGTGTGTTCTGGTCGAAGATTCCAGTGGAGCCAGAGAACTCCTTGTTCAAACCCTAACAAGCTAAAATTCAAGAAATTGGAAGGGTAAATCATACCCAAATTGAAATCCAAGCACGAATTAGTGATCACCTCAGTGAAGTGATCAAAAGGTATGTCAAATTCCACCATTTTGTTCCATCTCAAATTCTTGATGAACAATTGAAATTCAAAATTTGAGCTTGAATGATAGTTATTTAGGTGAAATTAGAATGAATGTATGATTAGAAACAAACCCTAGTTAATAAACTATTGAAATTGTGTTTATGTTGATAAAACTCATATTCACTACTTAGGTGTTTAATGAGTTTTTAAGAATGATGAAGAAAACTATGTATTTGATTATGTAACGAGAGTTATTGAATTACATGAAGTAAATCCAGAATGTGATGTGAAAAATTGACATATGAATTCAAGAAAAATGTTTAAAATTTGGCTAAATAATAAGTCATGAAACTTGATTGTTGATTTAGTAAAATTATGCCCTTTAGGTGTTCGTTGAAATGCCTAAAAGAAGGCTAAATGTTGAAATTATGAACAAAACGCATATTTGAGTGATGTTGTGAATTATGCGTTATATGACAAGAAAGGAGTTCTAAACAAGTCATTGATTGAACTCTATAGGGAAAGGAATTGAATCTTCAAGCGGACAAGCCGGAGTTGATACGCGCTTGAAGGAAAAGCACTAAAGGTACGTAACTTTCGGTTTAGTTACATTATGCATAAACAGTGGTATTAGAAATACTAATGGGATTGTAGTGTAAAACGCGAGTTTGGTAAGTCAATGAAGTGACGAAGTTCACTCGACAAACCGAACAGGTCAAAATAAACGGATAAAGCATGTTTGGAATGTCAATGAAGTGATGTAACTCACTCGACAACCAAACAGGTCAAAATAGTTAATTAGAGATGTTTGTTAATAATATAGTTTAATTAGTCATGTTTGGATTGTAAATTAAGTGATGTAACTCACTAGATAAAGAAACGGGTTAAAATATTGGTTGAGATAAGTTGGTATGTTGGTAAAATGGTGAATCCCATTAGACAACCAAATGGGTCAAATAATGGTCGAAATGGTAGTGTTCGAAGTGACTTAAACGTCACTCGTTAAATTTGAATTATAAAAGCATAAACCATGGAATGGAAGTAATACGCCAAGGTTGACAAGCCCGGGAATGGGTAATTATGGTTAGAAACCAATGATGATGAATTATGCAAGTACGTAACTTTGGTTCCGTTACATTATGCTTAGATATTGAATGTAGTTAGTAACTTGAATTAGTGTTATGAGAAAATGTAGTGTGTTGTAAAAGTGACAAAGTTCACTAGATAATCAAAACAGGTCAAAAGATTGGTTAAAGTATGTTTGGTTTGTCATTGAAATAGTGGATTCCATTAGACAACCAAACGGGTCAAACAATGGTTAAATTGGTAGTATAGAAGTGACTTGAATGTCACTCGAAGATTATGGATTATGAAAGCGTAAAACCTTGGAATGGTAATGATACGCCAAAGTTCACAAGCCCGGGAATGGGTAAGTTCGTCTAGAAATCATAATTGATAGATTGTGAAAAGTATAATACAAAACTAAATGGGTTGAATAAATAAAAAGGGAACTTATAGGCTTTTAGCCCTTAAACAGAAGTTTTTAGCAAATAAAGATAATAAACATGTTTGTATTTAAATTACGGACGCGTAGGAAAAAGAATCACGTAAAACGGATTTATAGAATGAAAGTTATGAAGATTTAAAGTTAGGATTTGGTTAGAATTCGGAGCTGGGTAATTGCAGCTCAAATGCTCGAAACCTTCTGTGAAAAAGAGGCCTTTGGCGGCCTTTGGCGACGCATAAAAGGTAATTGGTCGTGCCCCGCCACGGCCTTTGGCGGCCCGCGAAGGCTAGGGTCTCATCTGTCGCGGCCCGCGACAGATCCAAAAACTGGCAAATTTTTGTTATTTGGATTATTTTGTATTTCGGACTTGTTTATGATGATCAATTGCTCATCAAAACTAACTTTATTGTTGGTTTTGATATTAGGTGATGTAGGTGGTATTCCGGATGGTGATCAAGCAAATGCTATGAACCGAACACAATACTTTTGAAGCTTCCGCAATGATGTCGTTTGTTTATGTGTAAAACAACTTATGTAGACAATGATTTCTATCTTTCAAATGTTTTAATCTTGTATGTATGATAACTTATAAAAGTCTTTGAATGGTCGCATTTTCATGTAAAATGCGTAATTTATTATTATAATTTTGATTTATCAAGACGGGTGTTACAAGTTGGTAATCAGAGCTCAAGGTTGTTAACAAAGTGTGTTTGGTTCAAAGCTTGATCAAACATCCGGTAAGAATTAGTAGTCATTTAGTAGATCTTATTAGAATATTAGAAAAAAGGAAATTCGATTTGATGTGCACGGGAAGAGTGTGTTAACACTCTCAAACCCGGAAAGTACACTAAACATGAATGGTTTAAGCAAGTGGTGAACTTGGCTAAACCAAAACGAATGATGCATATGTTATAAAATGAAATGTTTAATAATGAGCATAAACATTTCAGATTCACGATGACGGATAAATGTAATGATGATACGGTGCCAATAAACCCTAAACCAGTTTTCTTCCTTAAAAGATATCGAAGAATGGAGTTATAACCTTGAACAATAACCATATAACAACGTGAATCACCGCCGGCATCCTTGTGATACCCACCCACCGTCTCTATTTCGACTTCTCGCCACCATGCCGTCACCTTTCATGGCGGAACCCTACCACCACTTCTGAACCCTCGATTCTTCACAAGAACCAAGGACCACTTCACTCAGGCACTTAATTAGTTGACTAAACCGACAATTTCTACATCTTTGATGAGTGAGAGGCGAGCACGTGCCGCTGACAGGAGACACGACAGCTCCAAATCTCTCTTTTATCTTCTGCATCTCTTTCTTCAGCTTCTCCCCGCATATCCCATGAGATCAAATAAAAAAAGAACTGTAAATTTACAATAATTTTTTTAATCAAAAATAAGAATATCATTACTAAAATGTAAAGATTTGGAATCAACCAGGAATCTTTAATCAAAATATATTGAACACAATACTTTTCATCACTACACATCCATCAAAGGTTTAAAAAAGAATTCTTATTCATGTCCAAACTACTAATACAGACTGATAACAATAGTCAGGTTACCTGTATGAATTGAACTTGAACAGCTGTCTACTCCATTCGACTTGTCACCAGCCATAGTCTACTAGCTGAACCCTAATCGCCGCCTTCAAAAAACCTCTGAATTTCGCTAGAACCCTAATTCGCCGGAGCCCTAATCACCACCGAAAATGCACCCTGATTCCGTCACCACCGGAACCACACCCTGATTCCGTCACCACCGGAACCGCATACTGAATCCGACACCACTGCACACTGATAATCTCTCTAGTCACCACCACACCACCAGTGATAGGCAACGTCGCCCTTCCGGCACACACACGAGGACATGGCCAGCTACCATTCTCTCTCTCCTTCTTTCTGATCTCTCTTATTGTTCTCTCTCGTGTGTAATCGACGGTGTGTGGGGGTGCAGTAGGTTAGGGTTTTATACTTGGGCTTCACAAGAGACGCATGCCCTTATTTATTGTTCATTTCATTGTATTTTTAATATATGTACTAGATTTTGCCCCGCCCGCATTGCGGGGCACTAAACCGAATATTTCTCTCTCATAACATGTACGTATGTGTTTCGGTTACTTATACATACTACTCATAACACGATCTCAAAAAAATTACATTGAGTTAACCAAATAAATTAAAACGATAGAAAAACAATAATTTTAAACTGGGGCAAAATTGTATTTTTTCAGGATAAATGAGCGTGTGCCAAACAGCCACCTGACACAAATAAAAATTACACCGAGTCAAACAATTAAAACAAATCATTACTATAGTTTTGTCAAAAAAAAAAAAAAAACTAAAACGATGGCTTGACTGTAATTTTACACTGGGGGCAAAATCGTAATTTGACTGGGAAAGCAAAGGAAAACGAAGGCAAAAATGTAAATTTAGATTGAGGGCAAAATTGTAATTTGGCATGTGGGGGAAAAACAAAACTAATGGCAAAACTGTAAATTTAAACGGGTCAAAATCGTAATTTTGTATCGAGGGCAAAATAGTAATTTTTAGTGGGGGCAAAAGCTTAACTTTTTCAACTGTGGGTAAAAACGTAATTTTGAACTGATGGCAAAATCGTAATTTTAAAGCGGAGATAAAATCGTAAATTGGTTGGGCCAATGGGGGAATGCCAAACAGCTTACTGGCACTATTCCCCCATCTTGTGTCTGTAGTTATACACCCGGGCAAAATCGTAATTTTACTGGGAAAGCAAGTAAAAACGATGACAAAAATGTAAATTTAAATTAAGGGCAAAATCGTAATTTACCGAAAGTACCGGTACCGGAAAACAGGGAAAAGTGGTTCCGGTAGCGAATACACCGGTTCGGTACCGGTACCGAAACGGTATCGGTACTTACCGGTGTTTTACTCGTAAATACCGGTACCGTACCCGTTGGCTATAAAAATTAATTCCTCGCACTACGCGGTGGGGAATTCGAACGTTATCGTATCGTTTTGTTATGTAACGGGATGAGCACGGTACATGTTCGATACCGAATAAGGGGGAAAAGTGGTACCGGTACCGAATGCACCGGTTCGGTACCGGTACTAATATGGTAAAGGTACTTACTGGTGTTTTACCTGTAAATATTGGTACCGTACTGGTACCGAAAAACGGGAATAATGGGAACCGGTACCAGTACCGAATATACCCGGTACGGTACGGTTCGATACTAGTTAGGTACACGGTACCAAATGTTCATCCCTAATCTGCACTACACTGTAGGAAGAAAAAGGTATGTTAAAAAGGTTTTTGTTTTAAAAGATATCGCAGCAGGTAATAAAAATTTTTCTTTCCCATGAAGGGCTTCGAACCCGAGACACTCACTATATTTGAATGTTCATACAATCAACTGAATTGCGAAAGTTTTTCTTAACAGTTTCACGCAATAATAACTATAATATATATACATAAAGCGGAAAAGGACAAAAAAGTAAATTTAAAGGGGCAAAAAGCGTAATTTTTAACTGAGGGCAAGATTTTAATTTTTTTTTTTGTGGGCAAAAGCATAATTTTATTTTGAACTGAGGGTAAAAACGTAATTTTGAATTGATAGCAAAATCGTAATTTTAAAGCGGTGATAAAATCATAAATTTATTGGACCAGTGGAGGTGTTCCAGGCAGCTACCTGGCACTACTCCTCCATCTTTTGTCTGTAGTGATACACTGGGGGCAAAAGCGTAAATTGTCTGAGAAAGCAAACAAAAACGATGACAAAAATATAAATTTAAATTAAGGGTAAAATCGTAATTTACCTGAGAGGAAGAAAACAAAACTAATGGCGAAACTGTAAATTTAAATGGGGCAAATTCGTAATTTTGAACCGAGTGAAAATTGTAATTTTGAACCGGGGGCAAAAGCATAATTTTATTTTGAAGTGGAGGTAAAAACGTAATTTTAAACTGATAGCAAATTCGTTATTTTAAAGCGGGACAAAATCGTAAATTGGTTTGGGAAAAAAAAGAAAAAAAGTCAAAAAGAAAAAAAAATATAATAATAATAAACCACTGTTCATACGTTTTTCTAAATGTAATAGAGTTAATAGTATAATGCGTCAAAAATATTGCATAAACAACCATTTAAGTAACAACTAAATAAAAGAGACAACCTTGACAAACTTGTCTTGGGCCTTGGCGGCTGTCAAATTGCCTAGATTCAAAATAAAAAAAAATTGTGAAAAAAGTCTTAGTAATCGATGTGGACGACTACTTATTGTGAATTATTAGGGCCGTTCAAAAAGCTTTAGGTGTGAGTTTCGTTCGAAGTTCGCTCGAAAAAAAGTTTGAAAAAAGGTTGGTTCGAAGTCATCATGGTTTTAAACGAGCTGACTTGGCTTGGCATTTTTGGTTTTATCGGTGTGATGGGAGGATCATGAGTGTAATAGTTACGTCTTCGCTGAAAACAAACATTTTTTGGACTTTAGTTAAATAGTGAATGCTCTAACTTTAGTTAAACGAGCTGACTTGGCTTGGCATTTTTTGGTTTTATCGGTGTGGGGGGCGCCACCCTCACCCTGTCAGCAACTATAGCGCCGTGGGCGCCATACACCCACACCGCCTGAATTAAGTTGGGGCGCTATAGGTGGCTCGCGAACATGGTAACGAGCAGAAATCACACAGATCGAGGCCCCTTTTAATTTTTTGACCGTTGAACGGTCTTGTTTAAAAAAAAAAAAATTGTTTTTCAAAGTTTATAAATACTCTTCTATTCCTTCATTTTTTCCATCTCATTTCACCCATTTTCTCTCAAATTTTTATAGAGTTGGCTAATTTTTTTTAAACCCCTCTTTACAATGTTTCCCAACAACCTAAACCCATGGGACCCGAACAATCCGTACTGGCAAAACAACGAGCAAGAGGACCGGTATCGCCGAGACTCGCGTACGGGTGAGGTTGGATATTACCCAATGCCACCAACAACCCCAACTTCTCCTCATCCCATCACTCAACCGATGGCTAGTTTTTTTGGGTATTATTCTCAACCCCAGTTTTTTCCCTTAAACATACCCCAACACATTCCTCAAAACATACCCGAAACCCAATCCATACCCGAAACCCAAAACACAACCCAATCCGTTCCCGAAACCCAAGTCGAACCCTCTTCTAGAAAAAAAAGAAACCATAAAAAGAAGGATGAGTCCGAGAAACGTGCTAACAAAAAGGTCGAATATTGGACGCCTACGGAAGAGTTCGAGTTGGCAAAAGCATGGCTCGACGTATCGGAGGACGAGATTGTTGGTAAAATTTACACACCTTTACAAAAATATAGTTTTGTAAACTTATTTTTTAAATCAAACATATACCTTTGTAAATATATTTTTTTTATAGGTGTCGATCAAGACATAAAGGTTTTTTGGAACCGTATTCGTGACAAGTTTTTCACCACCATGGGTCGCGGCGTATATCGACGGCCCGACTCTCTTTCGGGAAAATGGGGCGCAATGAGGACGAAGGTTAGCAACTTTAACAACATACATACTAATCTCGTCAACAACAAGAGAAGGAAAAGCGGTTCGAGCGATGTGGACGTGATGACCCAAGCCCACTCCGATTATAGGTTGTACCATGGTCATCACTTTACGCATGTAAATGCGTGGGAGCTTCTTCGCAAATCTCCCAAGTGGCATCTTGTGGCACCGTTCGACCCAACCCGCCCTCGGTCAAAACGGTCCAAATCAACATCCACAACGGAACCATCCGGGTCCGATGCTCGTACGACAATTAATCTTAACGACGATGATGACGAGTTCGAACAACCAGAGGAGCTGCCTCGACCAAGGGGTCGGGATAAAAGTAAGGCAGCGGCACGAGGAAAGGGTACTTCAACGTCATCGGATGAGCCGTCAAAGTTGGGCGAGTTCCATACAAGTCTCAACAAAATGATCTCGATTAGGGAAAAGGACCAAGAAATGAAGATGGAGAAACTAATTCAGAAAGACTTGGATTTTCTAGCGAAAGATTTCTCACATCTAACGGAGACGGATCAACGCATTATGGAGGCTCGCAAGAATCAAATTAGGGCGAAATATATGTAGTTTTTTTTTCTAGTACCTTCTTATTTTTTTTAATGACTTTGTGATGTTTTTTTTTTTTTTTTAGGATGAAATTATGTTTTTTTTTAATTTTCTAGTTATATAAAATGGCCATTTAATTTAAAAAAGTAAAATGTAAAAATAAAAAATAATTAGGTAATGATGACGGGGCTCCATCCCACACCCTGCAAATTAAAAGGGGGGTTATAAAGCCCCATGTCTGACGTGGCGTCTAGGTGGCGCTGAGGTGTCCTTTATAACCCCCAAGGGGCTCCATCCCACACCCTCTAGCCTAACATGTAAATCTGACATCAATAGTTTGAAAATCGATGCTTTCTTGGTTTTTTTCCCTTTCATTACTCCTCAAGTGTTTTTCTAAACCACAGTAGAGTTCACTACATCAATATTGGATTGGTGTTTAAGACCTAATTTTAAAATGTTATATGTTTAATTTTTCTGTTTAAATTTTGTAATTTATTGAAATTTGTAATTTATGTAGAAGACTATTTTACATAAATTTATGTGCTGCTGAATTTATCTAAAATGACTACCAAAATTTTATAAAGAAAACTAAAAAAATCCAGCTATATAAAACTTCACAAAAAAAAGCCTAGTAATTAAGTAGCTAAAATAGCAAAAGCTTATATAAAAAACACAAAGTAATCGACGTTAGAGCATTCTCATCCACACAATTTTGTGGATTTGGATAAGCATATTTTTATCAAATTAAAAAAAAAGATATTATCAAAATATAACTATATATCTAAAATATATCACTATTTATAAGTGAGTGATAATGATATGCCTTGGGATAAATGAATATTTTTCTTCTTGATAATATCAGTCTTTGACCAAGTGTGGACACTGGTATACCAAGACATCGAGAATTATAAAAGTTTTATTTACAGAATGAAGTTTTATTATTATTTTAAAAAATAGATAAAAAGTAAGTAAAGCAAAACAAATCCAAAACGGCACCAAACATTGAAAGAAACAAAATTCCATATACACCCTTGTGAATATTAAAGTTACCACTTGTGACTATAAAATGATTGTTCCTTTTGACAATTTGCAATTGCAAACATATGTTTTGTGACCATGGGTTTAGACCAAGAGAAGAAGCCACATGCATTATGCATACCAATCCCAGTGCAAGGTCACATTACCCCAATGTTAAAGCTAGCCAAAATCCTTCACTCCAAAGGTTTCCTTATCACCTTCGTCAACACCGAGTTTAACCACCAACGTCTTCTGAGATCTCAGGGCCCAGAAGCCGTGCGTGGGCTCCCTTCCTTCCGGTTCGAAACCATTCCTGATGGTCTTCCACCAGCACAAAACCTTGATGCTACCCAAGAGGCTTCAATTCTAGCACGCGCCATTGAGGAAAACTTTCTGGGTCCTTTTAAAACTCTAGTGACCAAAGTTAATGCTTCTTATTCGCCGGTGACTTGTATCGTGGCTGACATGCTTATGGGCTTCACGTTCGCTGTCGCCTCTGAGTTGGGTATTCCGGAGTTTCTCTTATGGACGGCGGGAGCTGGTTCGTTATTATGTTTCGATCAGTATCCCTATCTTTTGGAGAAGGGATTAATGCCCCTTAAAGGTAATTGATTATTCATATTTTTATTTTGCAGATCCTAGATTTTCTAGTGTGAATACATACAATTGCAAACTGTAGGATTTGAATTCTAACATTTTTATTTGGAGGATATCACCTTGATGGCCTAAATTCAGAGATTTACAGGTTGATTGATAGGAAATATTAAATATGTAGTATCATTATTAAATATGACCCATCATCATCATACTGATTGTAGAAAACAAATTGAATACGTTAAATGCAATGTTTTTTTCTAGAAAAGTTGAAGTGAGTTTGTTGCTGAAACAGTTTTTTACTTTTAAACATGTAGCTTTATAAAAACAAACTAGTACAGAGAGAGTTATTTTGAAAACTCTAACTACTATGGTAAGAACTTATGAAAAAACTATATAAATAAAATTTTATATTGTTGTTGTTGTTGTTGTTGTTATTATTATTATTATTATTGTTATTATTATTATTTTATCGAAATTGATTTTATTTCATTCATACTTGCCAAGTTACTTCAAAACAAAAGGTAGACGGGCAACAAGATGAGTGACCATCCCTTTCTGAATTGCAAACCCTAATCTACATAATTCAGAGATTATACAATATTAAAAAGAATTATTTTCAATTAATTCATTCCCCTCTCGACTATTAACATATTTTTTTACGGGTTTAGGGTTGAATTCTTGTAAATTTAAACAACTATTTTTATTCCTTTTGATGTTATATCTTAATAGTAAGGATAAGTGAATTTTTTTAAAAGTTGAATTCTTTTTGATCAAATTCTCGTGGTTATCAGAAAATATATGGGATCTTTAACTACTTTCCCTGAAGCTAATATCATAATTATCTCTTTGATATACAGATTCGAGTTACTTACTAAATGGCTATATGGATACCGTTCTAGACACTATACCTACCATGCATGGCATACGTCTTAAAAATATCCCTCCTTGGATTACATATATCAACCCCGGTGATGAGTACATGGCCCAGTATTTTTGTTTACAATTAGAGCGAGCAAAAGCCGCGTCTGCCATCTTTTTTAATACTTTTGATGAACTCGATTGGGACATTTTAGACGCGATCTCTGCAAAGTTTGGTCCTTCCTATGGAATTGCCCCTTTAAATCTACTTGAGAACAAGATTGTAGACAATAGTGTAGCATCATTCAAATCAAACCTCTGGAAAGAAGAGCCTGAATGTTTAAAATGGCTAGACTCAAAAGAACCATCGTCAGTTATTTATGTGAACTTTGGTAGCATCACGGTAATGACATCTCAACAACTAGTCGAGTTTGGATGGGGACTCGCGAAAAGCAATTATCCGTTCTTGTGGATTATACGCCCTGACCTCGTGACGGGTGAGTCTGCTGTTCTTCCACCTGAGTTGTTGATGGAGATAGGCGGTAGAGGATTGTTGGCAGGTTGGTGTCCCCAAGACCAAGTTCTAAGCCACCCGTCGATAGGAGGGTTTTTAACACATAGTGGATGGAATTCGATGATCGAAAGTATTTCTAGCGGAGTCCCAATGATTTGTTGGCCGTTTTTTGCTGACCAACAACCGAATTGCTGGTTGGGTTGCAACAAGTGGGGCATTGCTATGGAGATTGACAACAATGTAAAAAGTGATGAGGTTCAAAAGCTTGTGATTGAGTTGATGAAAGGAGAAAAGGGAAATTTGATGAGGAAGAAAGTTGATGAATTGAATAAGAAGGCTAAGGAAGCATGTGCCTTTCCTTCTGGTTCGTCTGTAGTCAATTTGGAGAAGATAATTAATCTTATGCAAACTTCTTCAAAATGATATGTCGTCTAATTTAGATGCTTGTGTTTTATCATATTCACGTAGACTTTCTATAAATGTATTGCCCTTCATTTGTGCATCATAATATTATATGAAAATACTCTTTTAAGTTTAACTAATACGAGTTTGAGTTCACTGGTTGAACTTACTAAATGCAACTAAACATTAAGCCATTAGTCAAAAGTTTTTTTTTCAAGAAGTAAATGAAGATTAGTGATTATGTCATCATTATTTTTGTATGTCAAAGAGTCTACATATTCACACACCCTATCTACCTATTTGCATACCCTAATGTACGCCTTGTATAAGCCTGTACGAGGCGTATAGGGTTCCTGTCTCCCAACCAGGTGGTCAATCTCGTACAACGTTAAATCAATGACATGTACGCCAAGTATATTATCTGTACGTTGTGCATATACGATAGAAGTATACGTCGCGTACAGGTTTGTACACAGCGTACATTAGACTGATTTAACCATGATACAAGTTGCGTACAGAGCTCTACGCATTGTATATATTGAATTTGAAAATGTTCAAATAGTAACATGCAGAGGATTCTTCATGGTCGACAAAAAAACCTTCATTTCTACTATTTTTCTTTGCCTTCTATGTTGCTTGTTTAACCAATTGTCGAACGAGAGATTATGAATTCAACACGTTACAAATGTCATCATATCTGGGACGACAACTATTTCTTTGTATTTTTGTGTGTATACCGTATTTATTATGTATTATTATACATATATGGTATTTTTGTTGGATGATGATGGACAACCAAATCAACCCTCAACATCAGCAGTCGCAGCGGCCAGCAGGGTCCGTCACACGGTCACCCGTACTTAGAGTTTCTCTCCTCGGGTCGACCATCCTGTGCAGCCACAGGATCATCCCCCTCCAACCGAGGTTTCTTTTTGGTTTGCCGATGTGCAACGTAAGATGACGCTAGCACAGTTTGCGGTCCGCTGCGGTTTATACTTGGAACTGAGATCGTTACAGATCTTTATACACAAGTGTTAGTAGTGGTTGATAGACCCACCTTTCTAGGGTTCTGGGATGTGATTGTAGAGCCTGGGACTTGGGACTATACCTTGTCCAAGGGGAGGATTTCAGCTGTTTATGACACGTTGTACTGGTACGTGCGTTTATTATTTTAATTATTGTCATTTTTATTGTTATTTATAAATTTCCGTATTTCTCTAACACTCTCTGCAGGTATCTACACAAGTTGATATGCACTTGCATCACAGCTTTACAGGAGGTCGTGCGCTCTTACACACTGTTTGGCCTAGTAATTCGCCTCTGCGCATCACCGACAGGAGCTCAAACTATTGTACGGCTGGGCGTAAGTCATCGTGATTGCCCGTTCATTGCTACATTTCCCCGAGGGTGACCCACACTTACTGCTGGCGGTCCATATTAACGGTGCATCGCCGCCACAACCAATTAGTACTTTATATATCACCTTACAACTAAACATTAGTTATTTTCTCCACAATGCTTTATTTTCTACGCTCCAAAACACAACCAAAATTCATTTCATCTATATTCTTTTCCTCTAGGTTCCATCTCCGTTTCTTTGATCATCTCGTTAGTCAACAGGAGGCATGTTTTTTATCTCAACAACTTTCAGCTTGTGAGAGCATTCACATTGGATTATTTATTCATATCCACATAATTAGACTAAAAATCCTTACTTTTTCTCTCATTTTCAATTAAATAATATTTTTATACCATTATTATTACTTTATGTCTCTAATTTACTCACAACCAACTTTAAAAAAAAATTAAAAAAGTTTATCAGGGTAAACAATGTTTCCCATATATTTACAAATGAACAGTAGTATTTTCATATATTTTCTCTCTCCTCTACCCATAACCACTCAAAATCACTCATAACCATTTCTTATAATATAAGTTTTTCTCACTCGCATAAATTTAAGAGATCTATTGTGAATGCTCTGATTTAAACCATGCCTGGGACCGGATGTGGGTGATTAACACCGCACGGGGCGGTGGTTATCGGCGTGAAGTAGGGAAACCATGCTCCACTTCATTTTCAAGATGAGGATAAAATTTCTTTAAATCCGACAACCACTCACCTATGCAGATTGAACAAGTTTAGTCCTTTCACTTTGACCAACTAATCGTCAAGATTTCTAAACTTAACCAATAAAATATAAAGATTAGAATTTATTAATAATTAAATGAGTACACTGCCATTTTGGTCCCCGAGGTTTGGTTACTTTTGCCACTTTAGTCCAAAACTCAAATATTTTGCATCTGGGTCCCTGTGGTTTCAGTTTTATTGCCATTTTGGCCCAAAAATGAAATCAGGTCATATTTGTCTTATAAAATCCTGTTATTTTGTCATTTTCCGCAGGGGCAAAATGATCATTTCTTTTTTATAAATAAATACCATATTTTATAAGACAAATATGACCTGATTTGCCCCTGAGGAAAATGACAAAATTGCAGGATTTTATAAGACAAGTATGACCTGATTTCATTTTTGGGCCAAAATGGCAATAAAACTGAAACCACAGTGACCCAGATGCAAAAGGTTTGAGTTTTGAACTAAAGTGGCAAAAGTAACCAAACCTCAAGGACCAAAATGGCAGTTTGCTCTAATTAAATAGAGTTTCCTTAAGTTTTATCATAAAGAGGAGTTTTCCCCTAAAAACCCTAGACAAATCCTTGATTCTATCACAAAACTTTAAAAACTAGTTAATAATTAATTTATCTTAAACTGTATATGTGTCTTTATGTGATGTGGATCAAGATCAATGAAAACCACTTTGAGTTGTGAGAACTTAGAGAACTTGGTCTTCTCGTGCGAGTTTTGCCCCCATTTTTTCACACTTCTAGATTAAAATGTTTCGAAAGATTGCCGTAAAAAAAGTTTTAAAAAAATAATTCGAAGTGGTGTTTTTCGACCCTTTACAACAAATGTAAAAGCTGATGACATAAGCATGTCATCACTTTTTACAGCATTTACGACTGCCGTCAATGAAATTTTTTTTGGAAAAGTTGATTTTTTTAGTATTTTTGGTAAAAAAAATTTGAAAAAACGTTTCGTAAAGTCGAGTTTTTAAATTCTGACAACTCGTCTAAGTTTTCATTTTAACGTAACCCTATGTGCTATACAATTATTCTAGTTATCGTTCGTTGATTATAGGGATGGTCACTAATTCGCATTCGCTAGACACTAACACGCACTAATATTTTTTAACGTCAAAAATCTAGTTATCATTCGTTGACTATAGGGGGGGGGGGCGGGGGAGTGTCACTAATTTGCATTCGATGGGTTTAATTTTAAGTTTTTAAAACACTTTTGGGATATATTTGAAGGCGATTTTGTTGAGGTTTTGAATGAGTTCCACTCTAGGAGGGAGGTTACCAGAGGGTGTGCATCGTCTTTTATTACACTTATTCCGAAGGTTAAAGATGCGACGAGTCTCAATGAGTATCGGCCGATTAGTTTGGTGGGAAAGATTAACAAAGTTTTATCCAAGGTGTTGGCGAATCGTCTTAAAACGGTTCTTCCGACTGTTATCTCCGAAAGCCAATCCGCTTTTCTTAAAGGTAAGTTTATCCTTGACGGCCCGCTTATTATAAACGAAGTTATTAATTGGTTTAAGAAGTGCAAAAAAAAGGCATTTTTGTTGAAGTTGGATTTCGAGAAGGCTTATGATAACGTTAATTGGGGGTTCTTAAGGGATGCGATGTTACGGATGGGTTTCCCGTGTGTTTGGTGTGAATGGGTTCACGGGATTCTATCCTCAGCTAGGTCGGTAGTATTGGTCAATGGATCTCCTACTTTTGATTTCCAGTGCGAAAAAGGTATGAGGCAAGGGGATCCGTTGTCCCCGTTTCTTTTTCTTGTTGTGATGGAGATGCTTTCTTGCTGCTTCGAGAAGGCGGTAGCGATTGGGGCTGTTCCGGGTGTTAGGCTTCCGAACAACGGACCGGTGTTATCTCATCTCTTTTACGCGGACGATGCGTTAATTATTGGGGATTGGAGGGAGGATACTATCATGAATATTGTTAGGATTTTGAGAGGTTTCCATATTTGTTCGGGGCTGAAGATTAACCTGTCAAAGTCTAACATTTACGGGATTGGTTCGTCCGAGTCTGAATTAGATTTGATGGCCTCGCGGATTGGGTGCAAAAAGGATTTTTTGCCATTCAAGTACCTCGGTATATCGGTGGGAGCAAACATGAATCAGATTGCGAGTTGGAGCCCGGTTTTCGAGATTTTTAAGTCTAGGCTTTCTCTTTGGAAAGCTTCGGTTTTATCTATAGGGGGAAGGATCACGCTGATTAAAGCTGTTATGGAGTGCTTGCCGAACTATTTTTTTTCTTTGTTCAAAGCTCCGGTGGGGGTTATTAATCAGTTAGAGTCTATTATGAGGAGGTTTCTGTGGGGCGGTCCGTCTTTGGACAAGAAGCTAGTTGGGTGTCGTGGGATAGAGTGGCTTCTCCTATTGATAAGGGGGGTTTAGGTATTCGGAAACTTGCTGTTATTAATAATTCTTTAATTCTGAAATGGGCGTGGAGGTTCTTAAACGAGAAAAATAGTTTATGGGTGAAAACGGTGGCGGCTATTCACGGCATTTGCGGGAAGTGGGGGTTTCTTCCTGCTAAATCGTCTTTGGGTGGCGTTTGGGTGAATATTGTCAAGACTGTTAACAAGCCATTTCGGGCCCGGGGTGGTTTTCTGCAGTTTGTGGAAGGGACGGTTGGGAACGGGGAGGATTTTGCTTTTTGGTTAGATCCATGGTTGTTGAAGGACCCGCTGAGGTTTCGTTTTCCGAATTTATATCGGTTGGAGGTCGACAAGAAGTGTAAGGTCCGTGATCGTATCGTTCGGCCTATTAGGAATCCAGGTGCGTCGTGGTGATGGAAATCTGTTCCGGCTAGTGGTGTTGAGTTGGCTGAATGGTTGCCGCTGTGTGTCTCTATTCGGGATATATCTCTGTCCGATGTCTCGGATAGGTGGAGGTGGTCTGCCGATGTAACCGGTGAGTTTAGTGTTTTATCAGCAAAAAGGTTGATGGATCCCAGTAGCGGTACAGGAGAGGGTTTTGTTTGGGAGTGGTGCAAGTGGGCTCCGCTGAAGTGTAACGTTTTTGCTTGGAGGGCGGAGATGGAGCGTCTGCCTACTAGGTTGGAGCTGGCTAAACGGAATATCCCGGTTGTTGACACTTGTTGTCCGATGTGTGATGGGGGTGAGGAGTCAGCTTCCCACTTGTTCACTGCTTGCAGTTTTGCGACTGAGGTTTGGGCGAAAGTGTGTACTTGGAGCAGAACCCTTTTCCTGGTTGCCTTCTCTTTCAGGGATGTGCTCGAAGCTCATGTTCATTGCGGTCTTAAAGGGAAGCAGCAGTACATGTTCCAAGGGATTGTAGTTGTTACGTGCTGGTTTATTTGGAAAGCTAGAAATGATCGGGTTTTTAACGGTAAGATCCCGAAGGCGGATGATGTGTTTAGGTCGATAAAGTCCGCAGGGTATCTTTGGTTCAAGAATAGGTGTAAATGTATAGATTCAAATTGGGATAAATGTTGTAAATTTGAGTAAGGTTTTGTAGTCTTGTGGGTCGACCGTTGTTTTTGTCGGGTGGGCCGTTTTTAATTTGAGTAAGGTTTTGTAGTCTTGTGGGTCGCCCGTTGTTTTTGTCGGGTGAGCCGCTTTTAATGAAGTTTTCTTTAAAAAAAAAGACACGCACTAATATTTTTTTTAACGTCAAAAAGAATCTAACTAAAATCTTGTTTGTAATTGTGTTAAGGTCTCACTATATCACCCGTAATTTGTCGACGGCAATCTTTGACAAAAATGCTGAAGATTATTTTATTAATTTAAATTTTGTGGACGGCAATCTTTGACAGAAATACTGAAGATTAATTTATTATATTAAATTTTGTCGACGGCAATCTTTGACAAAAATACTGAAGAATAGTTTATTAAATTAAATTAAATTAAATTTAACAAGAAAATTAATAGTTTATTAAATTAAATTTAACAAGAAAATTTTGAAACGTAATTAATTTCTCCAAAATTTCATTTTGCAAAGAGTGAATTGCAAGTTTTGTCCTTTATCTTTATACCCAATTGCAGGCGGTGTCCTTTATATTTAAAATTGACGACTTTTGTACTTAATGTTTCAAAATCATACATGTTATGTCCTTTAGCCCTAACCCAGTTAATATTAACTTTTAAGTGAAGGGTAATTCAGTCTTTTTTACTTGTTTAATTAAGAAAACTATTTTATTGAATTAAAACAAAATGAATTATCTTCTACTATATATAGAGAAACACACTCTCTCTCTCTAAAACACCCACACTTTCTCTCTCTATAAAAACACCCACTACACAACCTCCATATCAGTTCCTCCATTAAGATCCATATCAATTCCTTAATCAAAATCACTAGAAAATTTTTAGATTATGATAGCCACGACGAGAAAACCAATGTTTCAGTAATTGTTTATTGATTCAATCTTTTAAAAGTATGGGATAATTATAAAGACCTCATACAGGTCCTTTACTAAGGAAATACAATTAATTAGGCTTCAACAAACATAAACCCCAGCAATTACTTTTTTCTTTTTGAACTAATTTTTGAATAGATTGATAATTAGTGCTCATACAGCCACTGGTTTAGTGGTTTGTCGTCAAAGAAAATGGGAAGAAGAGAACTCTACTCTACCACTGCACATAATAACAATTTCAAATCCAAATTTTTTACCACCGTGGCCTGAGATCCGACCATTACTGAACTCAAACACTAACACAACAGTTGGGGATGGGGTGGCGGTGGTGAAACCGCCGTGAATCCCTAATTGTTAGACGTCGTACCATGAATCTTTGAACGATTAACCCTAACTGTTGACTACCAGGGCCTGATACGCTACTGAGCAACGAAATCTTTGGCCGCCATATCAAATCCTGAACCATCGCCACCAGTGTAGCAGCCTAAGGGCCGCCGTGAAACCATCACCACCGCCATAACTGTTGGCCGTCGTGCCTGAGATAATAGTGGTCAACCCAATCTCGGTCAACAAGTACAGATCCGAAGTGTGGGGGTGGTGCGGTGGTGGTGTGGGGGTGGTGTTGGTGTTGTGCGGTGGTAGGCTGGTGTGAGAGAGTTCAGAGATTTATAATTCAATTTTGTTTAGTTTATTAAAATTTAAAATCATTAAAATGGTTTTCTTAATTAAACAAGTAAAAAAGACCAAATTACCCTTCACTTAACAGTTAAAATTAACTGGGTTAGGGCTAAAGGACATAACATGTAGGATTTTGAATCATTAAGTACAAAAGTCGTCAATTTTAAAGATAAAGGACACCGCCTGCAATTGGGTATAAAGATAAAGGACAAAACTTGCAATTCACTCTTTTGCAAATTTAGGTTTTCCTTTAATCACACGATAACTTTAGTAGTTGTTTTTACCTAAAGTTTAATCACATGAGTAATCACATAAGTTCTAAACTATTCAAACTTTTAGTGTATTCATTCATTAGAATATTGGGTATGGGGCGTGGGTTGGGCCGGCGGTTTGGGTTCAACGCCGGCTACTCCACCCCGGGCAAGCGTTGGGTATGACGTTGTCCCTTTGGTGTGGGGATTGAGCTTGGCGTGGGAGGGGGGGGGGGTGACATGGCTGGCTTTGGTTGGCTAGTTCGATCTAGCCGTTGGGGGTAGCCGTTGCCAAACCAAAAAAAATCCACACGGCTGGCCACGCCAAGCTAAGCCACGCCACACCACAGTCCACACCCCTAGTTTTTGAGTATTACCTTGTGGATATCACCCTCGCCACGTGTCGAGCAATGCCCCTAACCCAAGCCTCTCCACACCCCATAGTCTTAGGGGGTGTTTGGTGTTGCGTTTTCAAAATAGATTATGCGTTTTCAAAATAGATTTTGCGTTTTCAAAACTGCGTTTTGAAAAAACATGCAGGTACATGCTTCTCAAAAACTGCGTTTTGGAGGCAGATAATCACTTTTTCATCCAAACACTTTTTTAGATTATTTATGTTTTAGAAACGCAATAATCAAATAATCACTTCAAAACGTAATCCCAAACACCCTCTTAATACATTAAGGTGTACATTAAAAGCATGGAATTATTTTAGCGCCCTTCCATTCCTAAGGCGCCCCCAAACTCAAACAATCATTTAAGGAAGATGGGCTATGACGCAAGCCCTAACCTTCCAACGGCCGTTCGACAGACCTTCAAACGACTATTTAAAAGTATGGGCTAGGACACAAGCCCTAACATTCAAACGGCGGTTCGATACAACCTCAAAGTCGAAGAGCCATTTGAATACGGTGTTTAATTTGATTGTCATAGGAGTCTATAGCATGCCACTTAATTTGTCCATAGTTGCCTTACTTTTTCTATTGCTTCATGAAAGAACCTTTTAACCAATGCAACCAAGTAATGTTAAACTTTCGATGCTTATTAAAAAGCCCTAAATAAGAATAATTAACAGCACAATCAAAAATCGTTTCCTTCATTTGATTATATCACATAAAAATATAATCAGTTTTGTAGTGTATTCATTTTGGTTTTCTTTTTTAATGGAATTAACCTAATTCATAATGCCAAACTTTTCCATTGTATTGCTTCAGAAGGCTAAAAAAACCTTGTCGACTGCCCAAAGTAGATTTCTTTTTTTTTTTTTTTTAAACTGTGAACTTCATTAGAAAAAGGAACAGACCCAAAATTAAACGGGCCGAATCTAGATGTATTAGTTAATTGTTCATTTCCTTAGTCGGCAATGCAATTAAAACGCATGAGTTTGGTTGTGTTCACTATTTGCCTATAAAAAGGGGTATATGCCACACTAACCCAAGTGTGAATTTGAAAAGGTTCCATGGGTTCGAATCTAGAGAACAAGCCACATGCAGTGTGCATACCAGCCCCACTTCAAGGCCACATAAATCCTATGCTAAAACTAGCCAAAATCCTCCATTCAAAAGGTTTTCTTATCACTTTTGTCAACACCGAGTTTAACCACCAACGCCTACTTAGATCACAAGGACTTGACGCCCTACATGGCCTCCCTTCCTTTCGGTTCTAGACCATCCCCGATGGCCTTCCACCTCCCGAAAACACAAACGCCACACAAGATATCCTGTCTCTAGCCAAATCTGTTGAGGAAACTTGTTTGGGTCCATTTAAAAGTCGTGTGACCAGAGTGAATGCCTCTTATGCACCGGTGACTTGCATCGTGTCGGACTTGCTTATGGGCTTCACCCTAGTTGCGGCCGAAGAACTCAGTATCCCGAAGATTCTTCTTTGGACCAGTGGTAGGTACTGGTTCTTTAATATGTTACAATCAAGAGTAAATTGTCATTTTAGTCTTTGAGGTTTGACTAAAATTGCTACTTTAATCCAAATAGTTTTTTTCTTACCATTTTGTCCAAATAGTTTTGTTTTCTACCATTTTAGTCCCTGACTTTTGTCATTTTTTGTCATTTTCATCGACCACCACCACCACCTCGCACCACCCACCCCATCACAACCTTCCATCATCGCCACCACTTGCCTACACCGTCACCACCCACCCACCCCATCACCATCACCACCCACCATTTCCACCACCATCAGCCACTTTTACACCACCCACGTCATCAAACCAACACCGTCGCCATCATCATAAACCAACAACCACCTCCATCATCTTAAGTGTAAACCGGCACAACACCATCCCCATACTATTGCACCTGCAAAAAAAGAAAGAAATAATGGTTTTACCAAAATTCACCTAAGTTAACTAAATTTTTTGACTTGAGTTAGTGGGTTGGATTAAAATAGCAAAAAATGACAAAAGTTAGGGACTAAAATGACAGAAAACAAAACTATTTAGACTAAAATAGCAAAAAAAAAACTATTTGTACTAAAGTAGGAATTTTGGTTAAACCCCAGGGACTAAAATGGCAATTTACTCTACAGTCAATATACAAATCTTTTGGAAAAAGGGTTGATGCCTCTTAAGGGTAAGAAGATTTGTTGATGTCGCGCGTTGCCGTGAAACGGAACAAATGATAAGGTAAAAGAAATGTTATTTGAAAAAGAAGCATGTTTTCTAGAAAGCCTAACCGTCAGAATCGGTTCAGTTTATTATTGTACTGTTTTATGATACCAAACAAATACTCTATTTTGAATACATGTTTATTTTTAACAAAACTTATACGGGAATGTCAAGGGAAAAAATTTAACGAATATAAGTTTTAAAAAAATATCAAATTAACTAAATAGAAAATATGATTTAAAAAAATAATTATTAAAAATAGAAAATAAATGATAGAGAAAATATGGTTTAAGAAAAGAAAAAAATAAAAATATGTAAAAAGTCAAATGAAAATATAATAATCATGTATTACAATATTAAAATAATAAATATTTTAAAAAGCTATATATCATTATAAAAATAAAATTACTATTCATGGTTGTTCGTCAACAATATATACTAGATTTGTTGACGTCGCGCATTCCGGTTTTTATAGTTCAAAAATAGGACGAAGTTCAAAGATATTTCTTGGGTAGACTAGTGTAAATTTGTAATTATGTAAGGTTTGTTAGTGTTTCGGGCCCCTCGGTTTGAGGTGGGTCGGTCGTTTTTAATGAAATTTACCTTTCAAAAAATAAAATTCTTTGTAAATTGGGTTATTGGATTTTAATAATCCTAAGTTTCACCTGTTGGCCAATAATAATCACAACTTTAAAAATTCCCTCCAATAATCCCAACTTGTAAAAGTTTGACCGTCATTGATCCTTTTTAAACATATAAGAATTTGGTCTTCTCAATAGATTCAATTACACCTAGAGACTCCTTAATTGGTTTAAGTGCACCTATGTTAGAAAAGGATCAATGGTGGCCAAACTTTTACAAGTTGGGATTATTGGAGGGGATTTTTAAAGTTGGGATTATTATCGGCCAACAGGTGAAACTTAGGATTATTAAAATCCAATAACCCTTGTAAATTTCTAAAAGCTCGTTGGTGCGACAATGAAACAACTTTGTGTTTACAATCGTGGGATTAAATGAGATTTAATCTCGCCGGTGCAGAAAAGTGTAAAACATGATACAATTTTAGAGCTAGTGTGTGATTGAGTTTCGTCGAGTTTGTTCGAGATTTGATTAAGTGTTGACGAGTTGAAGTTAATTGTTCGTTTGCCAACTAGTTGAAGATTGAGCCTTTATCATATGCTGGTTAGAGTAGAGATGATTAGTCTTCTTGGTCCCTCTTCCGAGTAGGTGACTAGTCGGATTTTCGAAATAATTTGGAGGTTCTTACATTGAGGGGGAGATCGAAAACAAAAGTCATCGGGTAATTGGTGGATTCGTGAAGATAGAAGATTGGATCTTGAAGATTCGAGATGAAATGATTTCAGACACTCAATTAAAGACTTTGATTAAGATAGTGGATGCACATTTTCGGAGTTTGGTTTGTTATTAACTTATCGAACCAAACTTCATGTCTTTGTGGAATTTGAAGTGTTCGATGTTGAGCAATGGAAATCTGACGTCTCGTTCTTCTGTCGGTTAAGTTTGAAAATCAAAGAACATAGTTGTCGTTAAGCCGTTACTAATTATTCCATCAATGATTCCTCGGTAATATCCATCGGTAATCTATTGCCAATCAGATTAACAATGGTAATATTTATGGCGGTCAAGCATGGACAGATCGAGTTCTGTCAGTAACCACCCTTAACGACGAATTTTCTATGGATTGGCCTGTTAGTAATACATGTTCGTTTTGTAATGTTAAGTCTTTGAAAAATACTTGTATACCCTCTTGGTCTTGTACATATACGGGTTTCTAAAGATGTAGCACAAAGGGCATTCGATGATATGTATCCTTATAGAGAATGTAGTGATGTGATCTTACTTACTCATGTTTTCTATATCCATTTGATGAGTTTATATTGCAAATTCCATTGCATTATGATACTTATTCATTTATATTGCATATTTATAGGTTTAGATGGTGTTCGTGAAAAGTTTGGATGAAAACACTAACTCAGAAGCAAAAACTCGGAAGGACGTGCCGACATATGAGTTAGGGAGCCATAACATATGAATCTTTGGTGTCCTTGCAAGTTGAATTAAAAAACGACCTTACTACAAGTCAGACTCATTCAAAACGGTACGGGCGTATTATCCAAAACACAACTTATCCGCAAAGTCATTTCACCAACTATGGGCTTTTGAAGTGGGTACGAGCCGTACTCACTTAAAGCAGTACGACCCGTACTGGCCCAGATTGGTAAAAAAAAAAAAAAAACTCTAATTTCGCCTATTTAAGCAATCATGAAGGCCAAGAATTTGACTAGAAGACAATAGGGAATGCCCAAGGCGTGATTTTGGAGGAACTTAGATCATAAACGAAGACATCTTGAAGCCCGGATGAAGATCTGTCACCCTGTTATTGTTTATTCGCATTAATCAGCTTGCTTTGTCATTTATTTTTCGTTTATATAGAAGAAAGAAACCCCATAGCTAGAAAGCAAACCAACATTTTTAAAGTTAAATCAACAAGAACTACATCTGCAAAGTAAACAAGGGTTTTTTTTTAAAGGCCAACGAATCCTTCAAATGGGATACTGGCGAAATTCACCTTATCGGAATACACTCGCCTTCCGAACCAGGGAAAACCCTCACCTAGGGCCGAAGCCCGAGAACACTTGCCCGAAGGCACGACAGTGCGGTGAGGTAAAACCAACTCAGTTCAAGGATTGAACTAGCGATCGCCGCCTAGTCTCTCATCATCACTAGGTGTCGCAGAAACTAAATGCTGGGACAGGAATTGAACCTGTGTCACTTGGAACAAAAAGTCTCTCACTTACCACTCCATCACTAACTCGTTGGCTAGTAAACAAGGGTTTTGATTTGATTTTCAATTTAATGAACACATGGCGAGTTATGTGTGTTGACCAACATATGTAAACGGAGTTTGTTGTGGTAGGTTGGTGATCGGCTTGAAAGTTGTGTGAACAAAACAAAGTCAACAACGTAAAAACTAATAGTAAAATAATAATATAATAACATATTATATACATATCAATGGCTAGTGTGGTTTAAATCTTTTTGAAATAATAATGTGGTGGTCACGGTGTCTACGTGGACAACTACTCTAAGATGAGGATGATTTTAAATTAGAGAAGATAGCCCCTCAGCTTCAAAGCCAATCAGCATGAACCCATCAATTTTTCAGCTTGAACAAGTTTAGTTCTTCCACTTTGACCAACTACTCATCCATACATCCACATTTATAAGGGGCTGTTTGGTAGCCTCTGAATGGTCATTAAGAGGCTACCTCTTAATGGGACCATTAAGAATTTTACCAATGAGAATGTAGAAGAATGTGATATGTGATGATTTACCATTCAGAGGTTACCTCTTAACCATTCAGACTTGAGGTTACCTCTTATTCATTCAGAGGTTTTAAACCATTAAGAGGTAGCATCTGAATGGTCATTAAAAGGTTACCAAACAGCCCCTAAGCTTAAATAACCTGCAAACAAACAGAACAAGTTATGTGTTTCTTAAGCACTAGTAATAAGACCCGTGCGTGTTGCGGCGCGGGCACTTCGCAAATATCGAACGGATTAGTCCAAGTGTTATGTGATGTGGTAACCATATGAAAACACACGTTTTGACGTATCCGATTGAACTCAATGTATCCTATAGTTGCATTGCGATTGGATCAAAAATCGAATTTATATCGTATAAGCATAACGTATTATACGCGACTCGACTAACTCGAATTTATATCGTCAAGCCAAAAACTCTCGAGTGGGTCAAAGTGGCATTTACAAAGTTCATAAAAAATTAAGTGGTTAAAAATTGTATTTCCTAAACTTAAGGGCTAAGAAAAGATAAAGATAAAATTTAATAAAGTTTTAGGGTAAGAAGGAAACTATAACAAAGTTGGGGCTCAAAAGAAAACTAACATAAAGTTGGGGTGTCAAAAGAAAAGTATTTGTAAAATGAAGTAGTAGTTTAGGGACTAAATTTGTCACTTTATGAAACTTTAAAAATACCTAAGAGGCTAAATTTGAAATATTGTAAAAGTATGGGGAAGGGGGAGAAAGCCGGTGGGATTTCCACCCAATTTCTCTTTTAAGAGTATGTATAATGTATAATTGTGTTTCCATGTGCTGTACAATTATTGGAGTACTCGTTGACCAACTATCTATTATTTATGAGAGGGATCTCTAATACCCCGGTTGTCATATAAATGATAAACACACGTATTACGATTTTTCAACATCTATTCTTTATAACCAGTCGATATCAGTTCAGTTTGTTATCGTATTTGTATGATGCAGACATTCAGTATGATAATCTTTATTTGTTTTACATCAATCGAAAACTATAAAAACAAATATTGGTATCAGTACCAATGTTGTTCTAACGGTATCGGTTCGATTCGTCATGGTACTGGTATCCGAACTAATATTAGGAGTTGTAGAAATGAAACAATATAGATTATAGACAGGGGCGGACTTACCATAGCCCAAGGTGGGCGAGCGCACCCCCGGGAAAAAAAAATTAGTGCTATTTTCCGTTGAAAATCTCGTCCGCACCCCTTGGATTTTTTCGTCCGCACCCCTTAGGTAAAAAATGTTATCGATTTATATTTTAATTTTTTTTAGTAAACTCTAATTAAAAAAAACTACCTAAACTATATAAACTTATACTACCCAACTTAACCCAAATACCCGATACCTTAACCCACTATTTCATTAAACATAATTAGCCCACTAATTACTAGCCCATTAATCAAACTCAACCTAAGTTCAAACTATAATAATTAAAATAAGCCCAATAGTCCCTTAGAATTCCTCCCGCCCTCCCTCTCTTGGGTCGTCTCCTGCCAGCGATCATCGAACACAACAGCAACCACAACAGCACGTCATCAGCAGCCGCGAACCACTGCCTTCCGACACCAAAGGGTAACAAAATTCTTAAATAGGTTTGAAATTTCATGTGTTTTGACGTTGTTTATAGTTGTTTAGATGATTTTTAGGGTGATTACACACGATTTCTAGGGTTGAAAATTAAAATTGAAACATTATGTTATGGAGCGATGAACTTATGGATCAATTTGTTTGTGATAGGAACCATGAGTATGGACGTTATGGCGCGATTTCTTTTGTTTTACATGACCCGACCTGACACGACCCGAACCGACCCGATACGAACCCATTTTTTTTACTTATATACCTAGGGGCCTAAAAGTTTTTAAAATGTTCCGCACCCCCATGGGAAAATTTCTGGGTCCGCTACTGATTATAGAAACCGGAAACCAAAAAAGAATATAGGTAACGATAGTGATTTTGTTTGATTCAGAACGCTACGATATCGATATGATGTCTGTTTATCAGAATAAAAAAACCATTAAAATGAATATTGAAACCGATACCAATGTTGTTCAGTTTAAAAAAATAATATAATAACATAAAAAATATCGAAACAGAAACCATAAAATGAATAGAGGTACCGATACCGATGTTGTTCGATTCGTTACGGTACAGTAGCGATGCGATGTCAGTTTATCAAAATTGTAAACTATAAAAATGAATACCGGTATCGATACCAATGCTGTCCGGTTTAAAAATATTAATATAACAACATAAAAAATATCAAACCCTAAACCATAAAAAGGAATAAAAGCACTGATAGTGATGTTAGATTCGATACAATATGATACCGATACCAATGGTGTTTGGTTTAGATACTAATATAATAACAGAAAGTCCTATTTGAGTCCTTGTGATTTGTGCAGTTTAACCATTTGAATCCAAAAATCAAAACTGTCTTGATTTGAGTCCCTGTGTTTCTAATTTTAACCATTTGAATCCAAAATTTTTGGATTCAAATGGTTAAAATTAGAAACACAGGGACTCAAATCAAGACAGTTTTGATTTTTGGATTCAAATAGTTAAACTATACAAATTCATAGGGACTCAAATAGGACTTTACTCATAATAACATAAAAAAAATTCTGTTACTATTCACGAAAGGTTAGAAACCATAAACTGAATACAGGTACCGGTACCGATGTTGTTCGATTCGTTATGAGACGGTAGCAATACGATGTCAGTTTATCAAAACCATAAACCATAAAAATGAATGTTGGTACCGATACCAGTGTTGTCCAGTTTAAAAAAGTTAATATAATAACATGAAAAAATCAAAACCGAAAACCATAAAAATAAATACATGAACTGCTTCTGATGTTTATTAAAAACGAAAAGCACACAAAATGAATACCAATACCGATATGAGTATTGTTGGTTTAGAAATTAATATAATAACATAAATAGATTCTAGAATTATTTCAGGCTTTCAGCTCATTATTGTATTGCTTCAGAAGGCTTAAAAAAACTTGTCAACCGCCCAAAGTAGATGTATTAGTTAATTGTTCATTTCCTTAGTCGGCAATGCAATTAAAAGTTAAAACGCATGTGCTTTGTTGTGTTCACTATTTGCCTATAAAAAGGGGTATATGCCACACTAACCCAAGTGTGTATTTGAAAAGGTTCCATGGGTTCGAATTTAGAGAACAAGCCACATGCAGTGTGCATACCAGCCCCACTTCAAGGCCACATAATTCCTATGCTAAAACTAGCCAAAATCCTCCACTCAAAAGGTTTTCTTATCACTTTTGTCAACACCGAGTTTAACCACCAACGCCTACTTAGATCACAAGGGCTTGAAGCCCTACATGGCCTCCCTTCCTTTCGGTTCGAGACCATCCCCGATGGCCTTCCACCACCCGAAAACACAAACGCCACACAAGATATCCCGTCTCTAGCCAAATCTGTTGAGGAAACTTGTTTGGGTCCATTTAAAAGTCTCGTGACCAGAGTGAATGCCTCTTATGTACCTGTGACTTGCATCGTGTCGGACTTGCTTATGGGCTTCACCCTAGCTGCGGCCGAAGAACTCGGTATCCCAGAGATTCTTCTCTGGACCAGTGGTACTGGTTCTTTAATATGTTACAATCAATTTACAAATCTATTGGAAAAAGAGTTGATGCCTCTTAAAGGTAAATTACATGTATATCAAATTATACTTGCAACAATTGAAATTTTTACATATCAATACATTCTTATCACACACATGATGGGAATTCAGTACAAAATTAACTTTAAGTGAAAACTGCATAAATACTTAATGATACGTTATATGATATTTTTGAATTAAACTTTCAAACTTTTTCTCACAATAAACTTGAAAGTAAAAATTGAAAAGTAGGTACAACCTAAACAGCAAATTTGAAATTTAATACCACATGTGCTCATTTATTTTGTGGTTGTAATGTAAAGACACTGTGTGATCGTAATTTCTGAGTTACTATTGAAGTTATACGCATTTTCAATGAGTCGTGTACGGTTTGTTTGGCAGGTATGAACCGGTTTTTTTAGGCATATATCTTCAATAGTAATTAGTAACTTATGGAGAGAAATAACCACGAACTGTCTTCACTCTATATCTTATTCCTACACCCTTAATTTTATTTCCACACCCTTTTTCACTCTAGAGCGAGATAGAGTCAAGAGGTATCCCGTTTTAAATTATTATTATTTTTAAACTGATTTTCTAGCAAAACATTAAAATCGGGTGTAAATTTGTAACCACAAACACACTTAGCTAGACAGGTCGTATTTCCATCCCGAAGGGTTTACTAATTGACATATTTTAGTTTTTGTAAGTGTACTATATGTGTATATGACACATTACAAAAAGTTTTAAATGGGTGTTAATATGAAGCTACTTTAAAAAAAAAGGGTAGATGCACGGTACCCCCGACCGCGGAAGGGATTCCCCTTCCCAGGGTAGCGACCCGACAACGCTGCCTGGCGGCGAATACCCTGCCAACACTAGGGGTTCGAAGAGCCTGGGGTTGCCAGGTTTCGAACCCGAGACCTCAAGGATCCTAGAGTTGGTTTAAAGCGGGTGTCGGTGGCCAACTGAGCTAGCCCAGTTAAGCTACTTTAGGCTTAAAGTAAACAAGCCTTTCATTATATTTTTACATTTTTAATACATAAGCTAGAAAATAGGAAGCAAATGGTACCTTAAACGAAGTAACATACATAAAGCAGCTAATAGGGCTAGTTTAATCACTTTGAGGTCTAAACCAAATTCGAAGATCAGGGCTGATAAATATTTTTTGCTAAGGATTTTAAAATATGGTAATATGATAAGACACACATTTTATATACGATTTCTGGTCATAAAATCACACAATTCCAACATAAACTTTGAGAGGCCAATGGCTGAGAGAGTTGGGATTAAAGAGAAGAAATGTAATACGAAATGAACGTAGCGAAACACTAAAAATAAAGGAGGCCCCTAAAATATGGACCACAAGGTAACTTATATTTTTGTAACTTAAGTCGCTTAAGAAGGCTAATAACTTCATTTTTGTTTGATCTACAGATCCAAGTTATTTAGTAAATGGTTATTTGGATACAGTTGTAGATTGTATCCCAACCATGCCGGGTATACGTCTAAAAGATTTCCCTCCTTTCATTAGAATTATCTACCCTGGCGATGATTACATGGTTCGATTTTTATGCTCACAAGTAGAGAGAGCGAAAAGAGCTTCAGCCATCATTTTCAACACTTTCGATGCACTAGAACATGATGTTTTAGATTCACTTGCAACAATGTATCCTCCTTGTTATGGGATTGGCCCTTTACATCTACTCGAGAAACATATTGCGGATAAATCTCTTGCATCCTTCAAATCAAACCTTTGGAAAGAGGAACCTGAGTGTCTAAAATGGTTAGACTCCCAAGCGTCATCATCTGTTATTTATGTGAATTTTGGTAGCATTGCAGTGATGACGCCTCAACAACTAGTCGAATTTTGTTGGGGACTAGCAAAGAGTAATTATTCATTTTTGTGGATAATACGGCCTGACCTTGTCATTGGGGATAATGCTATGCTCCCACCAGAGTTTGTAACCGAAACAAGTGATAGAGGGATGTTGGTAGGATGGTGCCCCCAAGAAGAAGTTCTAAATCACCCGTCAATTGGAGGGTTTTTAACGCACAGTGGATGGAACTCGACACTTGAAAGCATTTCTAGTGGCGTGCCAATGATATGTTGGCCTTTTTTCGCGGACCAACAAACGAATTGCTGGTGGACTTGCAACAAATGGGATATTTCCATGGAGATTGACAATAATGTAAAGAGTGATGAAGTCACAAAGCTAGTGGTTGAGTTAATGGAAGGAGAAAAAGGGAGGGAAATAAGGAAGAATGTCAATGACTTGAAGAACAAAGCTCAGGAGGCATGTATTGCTCCTTCAGGGTCATCCATGACTAATTTGGAGAAAGTAGTTCAACTAATGCATACATTTTCAAAATGATATGTAATCTATTTTTTATGCCTTTTGCTTATGCTATGCTCTAAATAGAGATGCAAAAAAATTGTATTTTATTTTTTATTTGTATCATAAGGTGTTATGGAACTACATTTCATGCGTCACTAATAAGATCCTTTACCACATATGTTGATCAAGTCTGGATTATTTATATCATTAGATATAACCAGTGACACTACTAGAAAATTTAAAATTTCTGACACCATTTTCCTTAAAAAATGCATCACAACTCACGATTTTCTACGAATTTGTGACGAAATGCATATGTAGGAAAACCACTCGTAGGAAACTGGTGAGGAGGGAATTCGGTCATTATCGACTTGGTTTGTTACGGTACCAGCACTCGCTATAACATACAAAAGAGAAAACTTCAATAAAACACTGTCGTGATACGCCCAATAAAACACTGATTTTTTTAGGAACACTAGTTATTCTAGACAACTTCCTAACATATTGTTCTCCATTAGTGAGACTATCAGTAGTGCCAAAATCATCTACTACCCTCTTTTTTTATCATTGGGTGTATGGTCACTTAAAGAGTCATAAAGAATGAAAATTTTAAAAATCCTTTCTATTTTTAAAATCGGCAGAAGTTTCATACATTTATTTTTATATGGAAAAACATATTCATAAAAGTCTACATCTCTAGAGAATATAAACCTTTTTTCATCCAAACTTTATATGTCTTTTTCAAATTAGAATACCTCATAAAAACACACTTTTTTGCCCTTTCTTCAGACTTATCATTATTTGTTAACACAATGCAAAAATATGAACATCTAAATACTCTTAAGTGACTTAACGAGATTCAAAACCAAACAAGAGTACATAGGCAGATCTACCATTTAAAATAGAGGAAGGTGTTATGTTAATTAGATAAGATGCAGTTAAGACACCTTCTGACCAAAATCTTAGGGTGAGCGGGGCACCTTGGGTGACCCCATTCGGTGACCCAAGTCACCTTAGGGGAACACCGCCGCCATCACTTAGGTGAGGCAATTAGGGGAGCAAGATCGGTGAGAACTCACCGCATGAAGAGGGAGAGAGATGGTGGGCCAGCCTCATTTTCAACCAATCAAAAAAAAAAAAAAAAAAAAAAAAAAAAAAAACAAGGGGAGTGGGGAGTTTAAGAGGGGAGTTGACGTGGCATAACCTGATTGACCGTGCGTAAGAGAGGGGACTCCCCTCTTAGGGGAGTGCCCCGTTCACCCTTAAAGAAATATTAGTCTGAAAAAGTAAAGCTCTGGCAATATTGAGTAAATGCCTATGTTTTTGCTCAACCAACCCATTCTTTTTTTTTTTTGAACGGCCACCAGAATCAATCCCGAGCACTCTCGGGGCACCCATTAGACAAACGGAGTACTCCGAGAGTAACCCGAGTCCACCACCAATTCCGGGGAAAACCCAGTAACCCACCCGCCCGTAGGCACGACGGTGAAATTACCAGTAAAACCCGTTTGGCTCAAGGATCCAACCCAGGTTTCCCTGGGTCTCCTATCATTGCCCACCAGTGCCTCACTCTGCACCAAGTGGGAGTCGAACCTGCATCTCTCAAGAGAAATGCAAGCCTTCCACCACTTGATCTAGAGATCATTGGCTCAACCAACCCATTCTCTTATATGGTGTAAGAACAAGAGATTTGATGTACAATATCTAATGAATTTGTAAAAATCAACATTTTAGAGTTAACAAACGGTACTAACAATTGTTATAGCAACTAAAAGATAAAACCTGAAAAAAACATGATATGCCCAAATGGATATGGACACGTGTTTATATCTATAGAAAACCATAAAAATGTATATCATGTTCAGTTGGAATCGACGTGGTACCGATACTGTTGGGGCGATATCAATTCGGTTCATCACAATACCGGTACAGTACCGACACTCGCTATAGCTTACGATATAAAAAAAAGTACTCTATTTGAACATGTATTATTTATTTGTTTTGATATTCACGTATTTTGTTATAAATATTAGTAAACTTATAATATTTGACATATATATAATTTCTTGGAAACTAATGTCTTTATAATTTAACAAGTCCGGATACTCTAATAGTACTCTCCGCCTAGGCTGAGACTCGCAACTCCTTAGTCGACCAGCCTAGAAGCGTCTAACGAATTTGTTGTAACAAGATGTTGCATATTTATTTTTTAAAGAGAACATACAATTTTTGTATGTGATAACTTAAGTGAGCCTGAACTAAATCTTGAAAACTCATTTCAAGGCTTTCCTTCTTTTTTTTGTCTTATACGAAAACTACAGCAAAACCCTTTGAAATGCTCTATATCACCCAAAATCATATATCAGGATAGAGTTAATTACATAGTTAGTCCCTGTGGTTTGCACAAAATAACAAGCTTAGGTACTAATAGTTTCTGATAACATTCTAGGGTATTAACTTTTCATTTTGTAACGTTTGAGGGTATTAAGCTTATTTGTAGGCTTAAAATCACATTTTGTTAGTACCTAAGTATGTTATTTTGTGCAAACCACAGGGACTACCTATGTTATTACCTTAGAAGTTAATACCTCCAAACGTTACAAAATGAAAAGTTAATACCCTAGAAGGTGATTTTAAACTATTAGTACCTAAGTTTGTTATTTTGTGCAAACCACAGGGACTAACTATGTAATTAACTCTATCAGGATATATGCCATTAATGGCCACAATGCAACCAATCCTATCCAGTCATCTACATCTATCCCAAATTGAAATTGCCGTACTGATGAGGAAATGAAATTGCCGTATTGTTGAGGAATTTGCAATAGATTTCAACTGACCCCATGATTTTTTTAATTTATCTTTTTATGTGATAATGATAATTATATGGACAAACAAATATAGTTACACATAAACCATTTTATTTATAAATAAGAAAATCAATTTATAAAATAAATGATTCGAATAAATAATATTGTTCATTACCCGAAAAAAATAAAATAAATAAATAAATAAATAAATAAATAAATAATTTTTTTATGTAAACTGGTTATGACAAAGGGAGTGACGGTTGCGGCAACGGCATCAAGGGGAGTGGTGGTTGTGACGATGATATCGATGAGGCGTCCATGGCAAAGGTGGCTATGATAATTGATATGTCATATGGCGCCAATGATGGTGGTGACTGAGCGGAAGATAGAAACTCTTTTTAGTGAATTCGTTTAGAATTTAGAAAACAAAATTAATCTATTTTACTTAGGAATTTGTTCACAAACATAAACGGGTGTTCACGACCATAAATGAACGATCACATACAAAGATGAACAAAACATACAAAGATGAATTGAACGAGCAAAATGTGTGTTCATGTTTGTCCGTTTAATTAAACGAACAAGAAACTTGTTCATGTCCGTTTATTAATTCAACGAACAATGAACTTTCTGCCGAACAAGTTCACAAACTGTTCATAAACATTCGATTCGTCTACAAACCGATTTTTACACGTATATCATACTTGCAACAATTAAAAATTTTACATATCAATATATTCTTACGACACACATGAGAGAAATTCAGTAAAAAATTAACTTTAAGTGAAATCTGTATAAATACTTATACTAATGTTTTCCATGGCTCGGCTCGTTAATTTTATGAAGCTAAAAATTTGAACTCCAGGTCGGCTCTTCAAGTCAACTCGAGCTCAATCGAGTCGGCTAGCTAATTATTTAATTATTGATAACAAAGAAACAAAAACACAAATATAATTTAATGTGATACGTTATGGGACTTCTTGCAAGCCTTTTTTCCTCTCTCCATATAATGTTGTCTATACTCGCTAGAAACACTTATTTCAAACATTTTCTCACAATAAAGACTAAAGTAAAACCGAAAATGAAACTGATTTCTCACAATAAATTCTAAAGCAAAACTGAAAATGAAACTGAAAAGTAGTTAGCAACTTTTTTTACGCCTAACGAATACTATACAATCCAGTAACCCAGACAAATTCAATGACGAAAGACCATCTACGCTCTATAAACACAGACAACGTTGGTGACCAGGTTCGTCCACCATTTTAGAAAAAAAAAAAAAAAACCATCACCTAAAAGTATGAAACTGGAGCAAAGGGTACCAAATATACAACATACACACCAAAATTTGAAATTCAATACCACATGTGCTTAGACTATGGGTATGGGACGGAGGTTGGGGCGTGGGTCAGGTAAAAACGCTCAAGTCACCACCCCGGGTGGGCTTGGGTTTTGGTGTGGCCCCTTGGGCGGGGGTTTCAGCCCGGGCGTTGGGCATGCCTAGCGGTCCTATGTGGCCGGCTCTTATTGGCTTGTTGGCTAGGTCATAGCGGCTATCTTTAAATTTAAAAAAAAAATTAACCGTTTGGCCAAGCCAAAGGGTTCACCCAACTCGCTATAAAACCCCCAACCCCACCGCATGTCCACATCGCTACCCCAACCCAAGTCACTCCACCTACCCGAACCCGCTACCCACACACACTTGATCGATGGCCTCTTGGACACACGAGGAAGAGCTAGCACTTGTCACGAGCGTTGTTGACGCGATGAAGGGCCGCCAACCCGGTGAGACCCGTTACTGGCCGGAAGCTTTCGCTAGCTACTGGCACAACGTGGGGAACGACCGGCACAATTTAAACGCGTGCCAACACAAGTGGCGCGAGCTACGACCGAAGCTCGATCGTTTAAAGCCTACTACGACAGCGTCCCGGGCGGTGATATAAGTCACAAAGACCGGGTGGCGGTGGCCAACATCGAGTTCCGGGGCAAGGAGCGGAAGCCGTTTGAGAAGCTCGCCATTTTTGAAATCAACATAACGCTTTAGGCATTTTTTTTTTTTTTTGTAATCCTTTTTTTTGTAGAATTTTGTAAATTTTAGGAAATTTTAATAATAATTTTAGGCTTTTTTTTAATTTTGTGTGTATTTGTTAATTTTAGGTTTTTTTTTTAATTTTAATAAACCTGGCCTACTCACGCAGGCTAGCCACGCCCCGCCATACCCTACGGACACGTCACTCACCAGCGAGAGAGCTCGAACTCCACTTGTCAACCCATGCCCCAAACCCTCGCCCCACCATACCTCATAGTCTTATTTATTTTGTGGTTGTCAATGTAAAGAGTCATCATAATTTCTTACTATTGGAGTTATATGCATATTTAATGAGTCGTATACGGTTTATGAACAAAAGCGATAAGGTTTTTATGATACAAGAGGAAAAGAACGTCCTGACAAATTGGATTTTAATAATTTAAACTGACTATTTTTGACCAATAACAATCCTAACTCAGTTAAAATTAGTCACAATAATCCGAACTCTTCCATTTTGTTTGTAAAATAGTTCGCTGTTAAAAAACATAACGGAGATAAGTTTTTTTTTCAAAATTACAAACCGAAGTTTTCGGGTTTTTTATCAGAATGAGGATACGAGTCGATTGATGTAAAACTTACGTCGAAATAGTGCTATAAACGACTTGATTTTTGTTAATTAAAAGTTCAAATGCCTAAATTGAAGCACCATTTTCGTCGTTTAGAGTATTGTTTCGATGTAAGTTTTATATCAATAGACTTGTATCCTCGTTCTAATCAAAAGCCGGAAAACATCGGTTTGTAATTTGAAAAAATACTTAACCCCGTTATATTTTTTAACGACGGACTATTTTCCAAACAAAATGAAAGAGTTTGGATTATTGTGTGTAATTAACTGAGTTGAGATTATTGTCGGCCAAAAAAGTCAGTTTAATGGGTCCGTTCGAATTATTAAAATCCAAATTACCTTTACTAATATACTTTCATTTATTCTTTTAATTTTTTTTAAATTAAATACAACGTGACAAATTAACTATTTTATAATTAAAAAGGAAAATTTATAATCTAAAAAATATATATTTAGGCCTTCAAAGCATCATGAATTATTTGAGTTTTGTACTTTAGTTGAATGAATTGAATATTTTTTGAGCCAGTATTATTCGTTGGTGGCCTGTGGCTATCATCAACATTTCATGTCCGTTTCGAATTCGACATTGAACATCAAACCGGTGAAGCTGATTGGTGTTCCAATATTTTGGATAGCGGTGTTTTGTTTTTTTGTTTTTTTTTTTTTTTTGTATCCTTCATCGTTGCTTGTTATATTAAACCATGGTGTAATTGACACTTAATTTTTCTAAGGCAAATTGGCCTGTAATAATCCCACCTACACTTTTTTTGCCAATAATAATCCCACCTCAGAATATTCCCCACGCCAGTCCCACCTTTCAGATATTTTGCCCACACTGGTCCTCCGTTAAAAATCCCTAACTCAGTTAGCAAAATGGCTGATGTGGCAGCTGACTTATGGATGATGTGTCAAAAAAGATTATGTGGCAGCTGATTAGTATTCCCCTGGTCTTTTACAACTTAAATTTTACATTTATAACCCACATTTACTCTTTACCAACCCCTAATTTATCCCTTTCACCAAGGACAGGCGATCATCAACTACAGGCGATCATCAACCACCGTTCAAGACCAACATCAGCAAATCCATAGGCGATCATCAACCACCGTTCAAGAGGAAAAACAGGTATGTGACTGATTTTATGATTATCGAATTTCAAGCTTTAAAACCCTAAATTTGTAGTTTAAGATTCATAAAATAAAAATGTAGTGGGATGGCTGAATCGGTGCTTGTGAAAGCTTGGCATGGTGGCAAGCTTAACAAACAACCAAAATTGCACTATGAAGGGGGTGAATCTGATATGTTCGAAGTTGATAAAATGTCATATTTTGAGCTTTTGGATTTTGTAATGGAGCATGGTTCATACAAAAGTAAGGATTTTGAAATGTACTACTTAGTTCCCAGAATGAAGTTTGAAGATGGTCTTGTGAAGTTGAATAATGACAACGATGTTAACGAGATGATGGTGAAATTGGGGGATGATGTCAGGCATATTCTCCATCTTTACTGCCAAAAGCCACATAAGAAAAAGGCCCAGCCCACTAACACAAAAGCCCAGCCCACCAACACAGATGCCCAGCCCACCAACACAGAAGCCCAACCCACTAACACAGAAGCTCAGCAAAACCCTACACCCTCACAAGACCTGATAACAGTTGCTAGTTTTATTAAGCCTCGATGTTTTGGTAAACCATCTTCAAGTACACTCCTCACAACACCAAACAAACCTTCTGGTTTTACGAAATCAACTACTGCAAGAATTCCCACACCTACCAAAACAGTTACAATATCTGAACCACCAACTAGTACACCAATTGATAACAGTCCTGAACCTGTTGAAGACTTAGCTATTATTCCTGAACCCCAAACAGGATCTGATGGTGAAGATGGATCTGATGCTGGGAATGAAGCTGAGGATGAATCTGATGAAGACTGGATAGCAGATGATTTAAATGCTTCTGAGTCAGACAGGGATGATGATGAATGGGTAGCATCAAGGAAAGCTATTAAGCATAACAGTCAGTTGTCAAAGAAAGACTTGCTTTTAAAGTTATTGAAGGAACTTGAAGTGAAACCAATTGGTCAACATAATACTGAAGAGGAGGAAGAACATAGTGGTGCAAGTAGCTATGAAGATTCTGAGGGGGATGTTCCTTCACCAGGAGAGAGTGAGGAAGATGACATAAGGGGGAAAAAGAACAAGGTTACTGTCCCAGTTGTTACTTCATATACAGATTGGAGTAAGTGGAATTGGGTGGTTGGTACTAGGTTCCCTTCAAGGGAAGCTTTCAAAAAAGCAGTTACAAATTATGCAGTTACTAATGGGAGGGATTTGTGGATATCAGTTAGTAACAAGAACAGACATGGCAGAATAGGTGTTAGCTGTGTAACAGGGTGTCCATTTAATGTGTATTGTTCCTATCACCCTAGGAAGGGATGTTATATGGTTAAATCTGTAAAGAAGGAACACACTTGTCAAAGAAATATGTCAAAGAATAGGCAACTCACTGCTGACTTCCTATCTGACCAGTTCTTGACATTATTTAAAGCAAACCCAAATTGGAGTGCAAAAGATATCCAAGATGCAGTGAAAGAGAAGTACAAGGTTATCATTACAAAATGGTTGGCCTATAAGGCAAAATGCAAAGCTTTTGGGAAACTGCATGGGTCAATGAAAGAACATTACAGTAAACTGGGGTCATATTTGGAAGCCCTTAGGGAAGCAAATCCTGAGTCAAGTTTTGAACTTGTAACTATCCCACCAGAATACTATGATATGCAAAGTGATGCAGAAGTCTTCTTTAGGCTCTTTATTTGTTTTGATGCTTTGAAGAAAGGTTTTTTAGCAGGGTGTAGGAGACTTTTATGTCTTGATGGTTGTTTTCTAAAAACATTTCTAGGAGGTATGCTACTGGTTGCAGTGGGTAGGGATGCAAATAATCAAATGTATCCAGTAGCATGGGCTGTGGTAGAGGGTAAGAACAATGACAGTTGGACATGGATCATGACTGAGTTGAAGAAGTGTTTAGAAGTACTTGAAGAAGGGAAGGGGTGGACACTTGTTTCTGACCAACAAAAGGTATGTTATGTTCTAATATCTGTTATATTTTGTCATGTATATGTTATTTTGAATCTGATAGATGGTGTGTTATAACAGGGTTTACTAAATGCTGTTGCTTTGGTTTGGGCCAATGCTGAGCATAGGAACTGTGCTAGGCACATCTATGCAAATTGGCATAAGAAATTCAAGGGTGATGACTTAAAGGAATTGTTTTGGAGAGCTGCTAGATCCTACAACATACCTGATTTCAAGATGGCAATTGCTGATATGAAGGAAATGGATGCAGAAGCAACAGAAGCATTCATGAGTCAAAACCCTAAATGTTTTTGCAGATGTTATCTTAGTACTGAAGTCAATTCAGATGTTATTGTGAACAACATGGAAGAGACCTTCAATGGTTATATTCTGCAGACTAGATCAAAGCACATCATCAATATGTTAGAGGATATAAGGGTTGCAATCATGAGCAGGTTAGTTACAAAGCACAATGAAATGTCTGCAAAAAGTGTCGTTGTTTGCCCTAGGATACAGAAGAAACTTGACAAAGAGAAGGATTGGGCTTACAAATGCACTGTATACCCTTCAAGCAATACACTATTTCAAGTCAAGTACATTGATGATGTTTCTGTTGATATCAAGCACAAAAGATGTAGCTGCAGAAAATGGGACTTAACTGGTATACCATGTCAACATGTATGTGCTGTTGCAGGTTTTCTTCATAGAAATGCCGAGGAGTTTGTTCATCCTTCCTACAACAAGGACATCTATCTCAAGTCCTATCAGTTTACAATCCCACCAGTACCTTCAGATAAGTACTGGCCATCTGTTGAATCACCCCTAGAACCTCCACCAGTCAAAGTTGGTCCTGGGAGACCTAAGAAAAACAGGAAGAAAGATCCTCATGAAGTCCCCAAAAAAGGTAAACTTAGTAGGCATGGTATGTTTATGAGATGTGGCAACTGCAAGCAACAGGGGCATACTAGGAAAGCTTGTACTGAAGCCTCAGCAGGATCAAGTAAGCAAACAAAGAAAAGGGGGAGGCCCAAAAAGAATCAACTTGCTTCATCGTCGGTCACAACAGTTGAAACTGGCAGTCAACAACAGTCTCAGCATTCACGTGCAACTAAAAAAATCCAAGGGAAGACCAAGGAAGGCAGCAAAAATAACCCCAGAAGCTTAAACCTGCTGATGTGTCTTTTGTTAGGATTATGAAACTCTTATGCTTTAAACTGGTTGTCTTTTGTTAGGCTTTATGCCGTCTTTTGTTAAGCTTAAACTGGTTGTCTTTTGTAGGGCTTTATGTTGACTTTTGTAATCGTCTTTTGTTGGGTTCAAACTTTATGTAATGGTTAACTTGGTTATGGTTATTATCTAATGGTTAGTATGTAATGGTCATTATGTAAAAGCGAAAGTGCATAAAGTGCATATGTAGCTAATGGTTAACTTGTAATGGTCATTACGTAAAAGCGAAAGTGCATAAAGTGCATATGTAGCTAATGGTTAACTTGTAATGGTCAATATGTAAAAGCGAAAGTGCATAAAGTGCATAAAGTGCATGTGTAGCTAATGGTTTGACAAACAACAACAATCTTCTTTAATCGGATTTCATTCCAAACTGCCATTCCAAGTCATAACGTACAAAACACTACACAATCTATTTCATTCCATATTGCCATACAAAACAGTTTACAACCTAAAAACTAATGCTGCAGTAAAACCAAAAACCAAAAAACAAAACCTAAAACTAGTGCTGCAATCAAACATCTTCTTCTTTTAACATTCTAACCAGCCTTTTTCCTCAATTTTTTGTTCTCTTCCATAAGAACCATCTTGTCAATTTCTAAGTTTGCAATCTTCATTTGTAGTGCCTTGTTTATTTCAACCAGATTATTGGTGCCATCAACATCTTCTTTCCAAACAAAGAACTTGCAATCTGAATTCTAACAAATTAAATCACAAAATGAGGAAGCTTTCAAGGAAAATTATCAACATACAAACTTATTTTACTTACAGGCCATAAAGGGCATCCATAAAACTCCTTGCCTTGTCTAGAACTTCGAGAACCAGCAACTCGCTTCACTGCTACCATCTCATGTGTAACACCCGTTCTTATAATTAAAGGTTTAACGTATATTTTATGAAAACAATCATGTAATTAAGATTTCATATACATCGGAAATACGAATTTATTAAAACCTTTGCAAATCATAGTTATTCAACATAACGTGATCGCATTCGTCGTTTAAAATTTTCGACGGGCAATGTGCGGAAGCATGTATCTTTATAGTGTTCGGTTCTTCGATGAGCTTGATCGTCTTCCGGCATCCAAAATGTACCTACATTTCATAAACATGAAATGATTTAGTCATACGGGGTTTAAAACGTGTCAAAACGAGTCCGGGAAATGAAACTGATTAAAATACATTATGTTACAGGGTCTACCGTAAATTACGGTGGCTACCGTAATTTACGGTAGCCCCTGAATGTTGATTCTTCCCACCGTAAAGCAGGGGGTTTATGGCGTAAAGACTTATAGGCTACCGTAAGTTACGGTAGCTACCGTAACTTACGGTGGCCTCTGCAGGATTTTCCAAGTTTGCCGTTTTCTAAAACGGAAACCTTCATAACTTTTAATCCGCTTGTCCGTTTGACCTACCGTTTCTTCCTACGTGATTGTAATTTGATCCTCCATCATATGGAGTTAAAATCCAACATCCGGATTAACAAAATTTAAGATTTTAAGTCTTCGGCTTATTACCCTTTTACCAAACTTTGACCCGTTCGTGATTTTATCAAACAAACATGTTGTTTGATTCTAAATTCTCATCATTTCCATGTTGTTATCATATTAGATTCAAATCACGGGTTTATATACATTCTTAAACCCGTTTTTACTTAGATGTTTAATTGACCCGTTAAGGGCATTTAAGCACTTTTACGCATAATTCACACTCGTTTATTCCTAGCATCTTATTTCCACATTATTTATCAAATGATCTTCCATCACAACTATATTTGTGATGGATTTAATGTGGCGATCTATATAATCCGAGTTTTACCCCTCGGATTATCATTTTACGACAAAGACTCATATAGAGTCTTTTGACCAAGGATTTACATCTTTTGCTTTTATACTTATTCTAAGTATTGACTTGATTATAAAACTCGTTTTCAAGCGACTTCTAAGGGTTGCTTGCTTAATTTCACTTACAAGGGCGTTTTGGTCATTTTTAACCCTTCTTTTACGACGAAGGGCTTGCTTAAGCCATGCACGCCCAAAATCTCATTTTTAACCAAATCTTGTTTTCAAAACACTCTGTCTATAATTTAAATCCTTCGGTTTACCTTTTAAGGTAACCGAATGTCCCTTTTACTTTGCCTAACTCTCATAGAACTTCAAGTTCTAAATGATGAGTTGATCTATTATACATACCTGGCTTGGATCAACTTATTAACCCGGTTTTAATACCTTGCTTTGTAATCGCTAATTAAGAAAGATGCGAGTACCCATTGGATATCTATTCCTGTAAGCATATAACTCGACAAAAATCATTAGTCGATATTGTCAAAAGGTGATGTCTACACCTTTTGACCCGTTTGGCCGAATTGACCATTTATCTTTGCGAGATGATATTTATTATCATCTCATCTACATGACTCGTTCCGTTCAACAGCGTACGATCATTTTACTTATAAATCGTTTATTACCACTTTCGACTCTTTATATCTTACGCGGAAAAGCGTCTTTTTTTTTAAACTATCGGTTATTGTCAACGTGTGACTAAATTACTGTTTTGCCCTTATTATTTGTTTTGGCTTACCATAATAGATAACCATTAAAAGTTCATTTTTCCTTTCGTCATAGTATGACCGAATTATCGATTTACTTCTTTTTAACCATTATTATGGTTTCTTTCATCTTTGATTATCTTTTTCCGTACGACTACACGACGGAACATCATATTTTAATTGTTTAGTCATCTCATTCGTAATTTATATGATAAGAGAATATTCCACAATTTAAGACTAGTGTAAGCTACACTTACCTTGCATCCGAATTACGCTTTTCCTTCATTCTTGATTTGTTTGACCCGTTTCCTTCCCCAAGCTTTCACCTAGCTTGCCAAGCGTCAAACTATCATTGTAATTGTAAGATGGTTAGGTTAGTCATAATCATTTACAACTAAACCATCCTACGCTTTTATGTCGAATTTATCATTCGATCATACACTTGGTCGGTTTGACTTTTTTAAAGTCAATCGACTTATCGACTTATTCAATGCACATTTGTTTTATTGAATTTCACTTAGGCATTTCGTCCGAACCCTTAACGAACTTCAAATTTTACACACTAACTACTAGGTAACATGATTTCAAGCATCTATATCACGATCTTAACATCAATTCTTTTATATCATACTAAGCCCATTTCATGAGAAGTATGATCTTGTACCCAATTTCATGGTTTAAGCAAACACTTTCTATTTGTTATCATGCATGTTGATTCTAAGCATAGCTATATCATAAATTTTATCATAACATTAAAACCCACTTATCTAAGTGTGTTAACTCATCAAGTCATTCAATTCATAGCATGTTATGTATGATTTTCACTTAGGGTTTCGTTCCTAAGCAAGTATACATCACTAATCTAGCCATAGCTTCTCTAATCCATGCCTAATTCGCGATTAGGATGATTATCCAATTTTTACAACTTCACCAAACATCAAGATTTTACATACCTTATGATCCCCTAGCTTGGGTGATCATTAATCCATGTTCAATTGTGAATTTAGACTCCATTTGGGCCTTCAATTTGATGGATTTGTGAGAGTTTAGGGTTTCACCCTCTTGGTCGCCCCTGATGATCGATCCACACACACACCTTGTGTGTGTGGTGTATATTTTTTTTATTAAATATAACTTGTTTCCTCTTTAACGGTTTTGGTCCCTCAAGTTTTATTTTAATTATTAGGAACTAGAACTCCATATTTTATTTACTTATTTACACCTCATTAACTAGGTTAATTACTCCTAGTTAACTTAATGGGTTCGGGAAGCTATAACCCGTTATATTTTAAGTCCCGTTAGCTCGGGCCTTCTTATAAACTTACTTCCTTAAAAGCTTTTATTCACATTGTATTTAATATTAGGATTATTTGTTCAAATCCTAGTATTTATCGGGTTACTTTCACCACTAACGGTACTTTACCCGTCTCTTAGTATTAACGGGGTTTGATTACCAAACCCGTTTTCGGGGTGTTACATCATGATTACAATAAACATTCCCATCGGTCCCAATCCTATAGATTCTTGGTTTATTGTTTCGAGAGCATGAAGAAGACGAAGAAGAACTCATCAATATCCCCTAATTGAATCGCGAGGGAGAATTCCTGTGAACTAGGGTTTTGTTTGGGTTTCAGTTGATAAAAAGAGCCTAGGTATTTAAAAAGGACCAGGGGAATACTAATCAGCTGCCACATAATCTTTTTTGACACATCATCCATAAATCAGCTGCCACATCAGCCATTTTGCTAACTGAGTTAGGGATTTTTAACGGAGGATCAGTGTGGGCAAAATATCTGAAAGGTGGGACTGGTGTGGGGAATATTCTGAGGTGGGATTATTATTGGCCAAAAAGGTGTAGGTGGGATTATTACAAGCCAATTTGCCTTTTTCTAACGAGTTTATTAAAAAGGCAAATTGGATTTAAATAATCCCAACTCACTGTTATTGGCCAATAATAATCCCAACACATTTAATCACCAATAATAATCCGAACTATTCACTTTTGTTTGTAAAATACTCCTAGTTAAAAAAATACTAACTAGGTTAAAAATTTGCTGATGTGGCTTGCCACGTCACCTGCCACATCAGTTGCCACGTAATCGAAAAATGTCACGTAGACTGCCACATCAGCTGCCACGACATCAAAAATGCCACGTAGACTGCCACATCAGCTGTCACGTTATCAAAAAATGCCACATCAACTGCCACGTCATATGACACATCAGATGCCACATCAGCAATTTTTTAACCTAGTTAGTGTTTTTTTAACTGGGAGTATTTTACAAACAAAAGTGAATAGTTCGGATTATTATTGGTGATTAAATGAGTTGGGATTATTATTGGCCAATAACAGTGAGTTGGGATTATTTAAATCCGATTTGCCTATTAAAAATATTGAAATTGTATTTCTATATTAAGGTTTTGCCTAAATATGGTGATATTTAGGGCTGTAAACGAACCGAACGAACACGAACAAGGCCTTGTTCGTGTTCGTTCGTTAAGGAAATAAATGTGTTCACGAACGGTTCATGAACACTTACCGAACGAAATTTTATGTTCGTGTTCGTTCATTAAGGAAATGAGCGTGTTCGCGAACGGTTCACGAACACAAATAAATTTGGCAAACACGACGAAGGATAAAGATAGATGGCCCAGAGAGTAGCACTCGAACTTGAATCCCTTATTGTGGCACGGAGGTCAATCGTATTCGCCGATGTAAATAATGAGAAATGAAAGGAAAATGATGCATAAACAAGGTGAAAGTGAGTTTCCTAGTTTAATTGTTAGGGTAATAAAATAAATAAAAGTTTAATAATATAAAAAGTACAAATAAAATATAAGAAAGTACAAAGATCTTCAACTAAAACACATACATACGAATATAAACGAATGCAAATCAACGAATGTTCACGAACACCTTACCGAACGTTCACGAACACAATCGAACGAACGAGACATTTGTTCATGTTCGTTCATTTAACTAATCGAACGAAATTTCTTGTTCATGTTCGTTTATTTAGTAAACGAACGAACATAAACGAACTTCCCGCCGAACGGTTCACGAACTGTTCGCTGAACGTTCGGTTCGTTTACAGCCCTAGTGATATTAGTTTGATGGTAAATTGGTAATTTCTTATGATTAGAATACGTTTTAGATTGTGAATCTAACCTTTAATTACACATTGCGTGTTTAGGCTAGCTTGTTTAATTAAATAGACCGTGTTCAGGTTGTACACATTACGTGTTTAGGCTAGCTTGTTTAATTAAATAGATTTTCTTTGGTTAAAAAAATAGGCAAAATTCTGTATGCGTAGTTTAATTAAATAGATCGTGTTTGAGTTGTACTAAAACTAAACATGTCAACCTATCTATTAACCATTTAAAATCAAAATAGGAAATATATAACTTAAGATCAATATGACTTACATGAGTTGTATTTAAGTTTCACTAGTTTAGTTGTGTTTAGATTTTATTAAAAATTTTTAACTCATAATAAATTAACGGGTTCATTTACAATTTATGAGAAGAGAATTAAATGGTGTCTTTTCTTAACGGCAAATTTGGATCACTGAAGTATCACTATAGTATTATCGTGCCACCAGAGTGAGTAACTACACGACCATACCCATATCCACTAGGCTATAATGCCTATACACCAATTTAGAGGAAACCTAATAAATCTGGACCCCCATGTAGGAATCGAACCTAAGACCTAATGGTCCCTAATATTTATCTCACCCCCAAGATGTTTTGATGTTGTTGGGGTTAAGGACACAATTGTTAAAAGAATAAATTTGACATTTAAAATAATGTTGTCTAGACAGTATTAGTTTTTTGTGATAGATCCAGGATTTTTGATCAACAAGCAAAACAACTCACGTCATAATGGGTGGAACTAATTGTTATGATTTCAATCAAAATTTAGGGTGAGAGGGGCACTCCCCTCTTAGGGGAGTCCCCTCTCTTACGCACACCCAATCAGGTTATGCCACGTCAACTCCCCTCTTAAACTCATCTTACACCCCAATTTGATGGCGGCACTCCCCTCTTAGATGACTTGTTTTTTTATTAAAAAAAAGGAAAATAATTGATTGGTTGAAAATAAGGGTGGCCCACCATCTCCTCTCTCCTTCATGCGGTGAAACAATACCGAAACCCCTCCCCGATTTGGGTCCCCGCGGTGACGGCGGCGGTGTTCCCGATCGGGGACTGTGGTCACCAATCCCCCTCCCCGCTTGTGCCCCGTACACCCTAAGTTAAATGATTATCGCTCAATCATTGTGGTTGTATTCATTTGTTTTTTTTTTAACGGCAAGGTGTCACAATTTTTTGGGTGCGAGACACCCCACACCCCCCCTCATTGGGGAGGCCCGTCGCCCCACTCCGGCCAGACGTGAGTGTCTTAACCGTGCCCCAGCTGGCATCAGAGTGTGACCGGCGTCCAAAGGAAAAACCCCACAGGTGCCTCGCCCATCGTAGGGCTTGACGAGTTGAGAGCCGCCACAGAGGGGGATAAACCGCCTCAAGTGGGGATCGAACCCGGGCATCATGGGTAAAACCCTGGTGCCTCACATATGATGGAAACGGGGATCGAACCGGCGCCTCTTGCGAGGCAAACCAGCCTACCCACCGCTCCACCACATTTGTTGAGTTTTAAAGCATTTTTTGTTAGCCTTTTGTCACGTCTTGTCTGAAAAGAATTACTCTGTGACACTTTTCTCTCTTAATAAATTCAAATTTCAAATCCAATATTGACAACTTGTTAAACGCAACAGGTATGCTAGTCACCCTCTAGTCTTTGATCTTAGTAGTGTAGGAAATAGGTTCACTTTTTAATAAAATATATTACAAAATATATAATAACGAGACTCTCGTTATTTGTGGAAAATTCTTCTAGTACAATACCGGTTAGATAAACTAAATAAATAAATGTAATATACAATTTAATTGTACCAATCTTGATTCAAGTCGATGTCTTTGGAAACTTCAACCGCACCTACGAGATCGAAACTCCGCTGCAAGACAAGCAAAAATGTTGACGGTTTTGGTTGAGGCACGTGTTCAACACGCTTCCCTTAAAACAGATTCCGCGCCTCCTCTCAGACGGTTCTGTCTCCCAGGGTACAACAACCGGAACAGTATGTGTACAGCCGAAGATGACTCTCATGCCCGAGATAACACCGGGTATAATATGGTGTTCATACAATTAGGAAAAATATGAAGTTGATAAAAGGATAATTTAGAGAGTGCTCCTCTCTAAAATTTCCATGGAACAAAAGACCTCTGTGTTGTGTGTATCTCTCTTCTACAAGAATATGAACTACCATGTTCATATATACACACATCAAGATATTTTAATCATGTAATAAAACAAGACATTCAATTTGTAATAAACAAGATATTAAATCTTGTAATTAACAATACAATTAATCAGGTTTTAATCTCTAATTAATGGACTTAAGTGGTTAGTCACAAAACGGTCATATTCATCATGACACGAATTAATGGTTTGAAACAACTAGTTTGACTAGGTCCAACTAGATCTTTTATTACTGTTGCAAACCTGCGCGCGTGCTAGAACTGATCCGCCAGTCCGCGTGCCACGCTTCAAGGATCTCATGCCACGCCATATGGAGCCGCACGTCACACGGATGCCACTACGCATACCAGGACGCCACCCGGTCATGCGCCGTCCATACTCGTGTGCCACCTGCACTCTCCGCCCTAGCCAATGAGGTGCGCCATGCGCCTAAGGAACTCGCGCCGCATCGACATGCCATGGCATCCGCCTACGCCACCCAAGGGTGTGCCATAAGCGGACCCGCCATGTATCTGACCACGCGCTCATGGACAAAAATACAAAGGCGGTGTGCGAAGTTCAAAGTGCACTACATAGGGTCTATAGCCCACGACACGCGCGCATATGTGCACGAGTAAGGGTGCTCCGCACCCTTTAGGATCCCCACTAGTGTTTGCCTTTAAGGAAATAATATACAAGGAGAGCTCCTCCTTATAAACCACTTTAAGTTTTGTCATCCCACCTATGTGGGACAAGTTGACAAAACTAATCCATTTTATTCATCTTTGTTTGTTCCAAACATACAACTTCAAGCTTCGATATCTCATTCATCTTAGCTCTATTTGGACATAGTTTAAACACAAACAATAAATAATTATTTATACAACACATATATAAATATTATTGATGTCCAAAATATTTAGTGAAAAACTCATTTTCACTAAAATTTTCAACAATTCCCCACATGAATGGAGATCGATTAAACACACAAAATTCTCCGATGAAACCTCGACAGTCGAGTATTGCAGGATAGGTAGGTTTTGCCTTTGAACCTTCATTTGTGAAGCATACTTAGCCTACTAGGGTTTTGTAGAAGTGATGTCCTTGAACAACCCCCATTTGTGTAAGCGACAATATACATTCACACAATACTTTCCCTAGCCGGGCCATCCCCTCACTATCGTGTCCTATTAAGGTCCTGGAACACTTGCCTGGTTCTGCGAGAGCTCTAGGATTGTGCACCCCACAATACCATTCGAAGCGACCTTACTTCTCTCTCACATAGGTGATTCCTTTGAATCATTAAAATCATTATGGCTTACTATGATTTCCACGAATCAATTAGCCATATATTATGCTTAGCCTCACATCAATGTCACTGAATATTATAGGAATGGACTAGGACGTATTTAAACACCCTTGTATAGTTTTAGGGGGATATATGAACACATACACTAGCTTAGTTATGCCCCCACAGTGACTACCCTTCAGTTCATGATTAAGTTGTCCTATTGAACCTAGATCATGGGATCTCCAGCCAACTAGGTTAGGTTTCCCTCATGTCCCTTTTTCCATGGGCTTTAGTCTCATTCAACAACCTGATCTCTTATCAACCCACTGGTTGTTGGATCCAAAATTACTTGTTGACTTCGCTAAGTTATCAACAATAATTTTCAGTTTAGATCAGTTGTTCTAACGTGTTCTTGACTCGCTAGACACTTTTGCCTTTTAGTCGATTCATAAGACTTATAACTCGTGATCTCAACCTGGATCTAGTTATGTACCTTGTCTTTAGAATGACATGAAACTCAATTCATGGCTATACACGTTTCACCATGCCTTTGGTGTGTCATGACTGACATCTTACTAGATTTTGAATCTAACCAATTGGCATTCGAGTCCAATCTACTCGATTGACCCGATATAACCATTGTGTACTCCACTTGGTCATGCGTTTGCAATATGTGCAAGTCACCCCCACATTTAAGTGTAATTGGATAGCATCCAAATGGGGTGATGAAAGGTTTTCCCTTTCATTTCGAGTTTGAGAAAACTTCTCAACTACCATTTCCACATTCAAATACAAGTCACCCCCACATTTAAGTGTAATTGGATAGCATCCAAATGGGTTAATGAAAGGTTCTCCCTTTCATTTCGAGTTTGAGAAAACTTCTCAACTACCATTTCTTCATACCCTAAAGGGTTTATCTCTTAAATAGTGCTCATCCCCCACATTGCTTGCACTTTGAATAAGTTTAAGTAATCCTTTTGGACTAAAATGAAGTTATATTTATAGTTTTGTTTTAGCACAAAATTCATTCTTATGTCATCACATATTTTGAATGTTTAAAGTTAATTTAATCTCCGCCGAGCATATAAATTAACAAGTTTAGACTACAATACTCTAGCATGTGAACAGAAGATGCATCATTCTGATTCTTCACAGCCTTAAGAGATAACGCACTATCTCTTCTGAATATTCGTTTCTTAGTTTAGACACAATAATAAAATTTTATTTCACCATTCCAAAACCATCGGTTTTTAGGAAGGCCTCAAAACCATAGTTAACTCCATCCATTAGGATCATAACTCGTTTGCCTTTTTATCTCCAAGGCTTCAACATTGACTTCCTAAAGACTTAAACATAAGTCTTAATCCAAGTCACTTTGATGAAAAAACATTTGTATAAAATCACTTGAGTCTTGAGATATAGCCAATTAGATTGACTCTCAACAACAAAGCATTCACGTATGCCTATAGTGATATATGCGCCTAAGGAGCTCGCGCCGCATCGACATGCCATGGCATCCGCCTACCACGCGCTCATGGACAAAAATACAAAGGCGGTGTGCGAAGTTCAGAGTGCATTACATAGGGCCTATAGCCCACGGCACGCGCGCATATGTGCACGAGTAAGGGTGCTCCGCACCCTTTAGGATCCCCACTAGTGTTTGCCTTTAAGGAAATAATATACAAGGAGTGCTCCTCCTTATAAACCACTTTAAGTTTTGTCATCCCACCTATGTGGGACAAGTTGACAAAACTAATCCATTTTATTCATCTTTGTTTGTTCCAAACATACAACTTCAAGCTTTGATATCTCATTCATCTTAGCTCTATTTGGACATAGTTTGAACACAAACCATAAATAATTATTTATACAACACATATATAAATATTATTGATGTCCAAAATATTTAGTGAAAAACTCATTTTCACTAAAATTTCCAACAAGTAGTGCAACAATGAATTTTTATAATTTCCTGCTTATACTTAACCTTTACTTGGGGTTCACTTCTAGGGTCGGCCCTAAGCATGGCCGAGTGGGTGTTGCCTCAAGGCCAAAAACATAATAGGGCCCGTCAGTGGCGGAGCTTCGTTAAGGCGAGGTCTGTTGGCGAAGCTTGAGATTTCCTTCGGGGGGTCGAAAACGTATATATCCAAGATTTTCTATAGAACCGGGGGGTCGAAAACGTATATACCCAAAAATTTCTTTACAAAAGCTACATATATAACACTACTGAGCGAAAAGTTCGGGGGGTCGGGTGCCCCTCCCAGCCCCTTCTAAACTACGCCCATGTCTGTTATCACTTGGAGGTATGTTAGTGTGAGAATAAAAGAGAGAAAAGAGTGAGAACAGAAGAGTTAAAAGTTTTTCCGATTGACGATTTACCTGGTTTCGGTTCTCTGCAACGAAGACTTCAAAGAAAGAATAAGAAAGATATTTAAAAATTATTTTAAAATTAATGGCTAAAGGTTAAAAACTAAAAGTCACCCACATAGACTGACTATATGAGCCATATTTCTGCTAGATAGACCTTCGATAACTTTTCTTATTATTTCGTCACAAGTGTTTTTTATTGATTAATTTCTGATCTTTTTATTTTATTTCACGATGAATAGTATTCTTATTAGTTTATTTTAGTTAGATAAAAAAGCTATATCATTTCAATGTATTATTTTATTTGTTTATACATTTAAATATACTTAGTATTTTTTTTACAAGTGCTTTGATCTTCTTTTAAGTACACATAACTATTGAATAATTATTCAGTGTAAAGATTTAAAAAAAAAGAAAGATACTTTGATATAAAACTCAAATCAAACATTAAACCTTCAAGCTACATTGTTTCTTAATGCCTTCGCACATAACCATACAACATGATATTATTAAAGAAGTATTAAATTGTTTGATAAATTAATATATCTAAAAAAAACGAATTATTAAAAAATGGTAAAGGAGATATATGATTTTAAAAAAGAAAAAAAATAAAAATATGTTTTTAAAAATAAATATAATAATAAACTATATTATAGCTTTTTAATATTATATTATTTAATATTATAGTAGTTTTTATTATATTTATTTTAAGTTTTAGCATATTTTTATTTTATTTCACTATTTTTAAAACCTTATTTCCTTTCTCGTTTATTTTTTTCTTTTATTAATTCTTTTTCCTTTTTTATATATCATATTTCCTTCATCAATTAATTAGATATCTATACTATATAATAAAAGAAACCAATAAAGGGACACTTGTCATTATTCTAGGCCATCATTAATTGTATAATAATTATAATATAATATAATGATTTTCCTATCTAATTTAATTTAAACTTTTATACATTAGTTGGAAAAAAATGTATTTATTATTTATGTATGGACATATTTAAGTTACAAAGATCACGAAAATTTTTCATGAAGGCATATAAATTTCGTGAGTCCTTATCGTTTTAGTAAATATTAACCTCATCTCTTAACTCTTTTAAATAAAATTTGAAACTTAAAAAAATGGAAATATGACTGGATATTCTTATTTTTTAGGATTTGTTGATGGGGCTCCACCATCTATCTATATTTTTATTTATTTATATACTATATAATAAAAAAACAATAGAAGGACACTTGTGATTATTTTAAACCATCATTAATTGTATATAATTATTATTTACTTTAAATTATTAAATTTAATATGTTTCAAACATTCAAGAAATTACGGATAAAGTTCCATAAAATATCGTATTATTTATTTATATTAATTACTAGGTTAGAAATTGCCAATGATCTCTAGATCAAGTGGTGGAGGGCTTGCATTTCTCTTGAGAGATGCAGGTTCGACTCCCACTTGGTGCAGAGTGAGGCACTGGTGGGCAATGATAGGAGACCCAGGGAAACCTGGGTTGGATCCTTGAGCCAAACGGGTTTTATCGGTAATTTCACTGTCGTGCCTATGGGCGGGTGGGTTACCGGGTTTTCCCCGGAATTGGTGGTGGACTCGGGTTACTCTCGGAGTACTCCGTTTGTCCAGTGGGTGCCCCGAGAGTGCTCGGGATTGAGTTTGTTGGACGTTCAAAAAAAGAAAAAAACTAGGTTAGAAATTATATCTTAATTCCTTAATTGTAGATAATTATTATTTAATTTAAATTATTAAATTTAAAATATGTTTAAAATGTAAGAAGAATAATAACTACATTTATCATAATAATAAATTTATCCAAACACAACTCATATATTTAAATTTTATATATCAATTCCTTAATTGCAGATAATTATTATTAAATTTAATATAAGTTTAAAATGCAAGAAGAATAGTAACTACATTTATTAATTTAAATTATTAAATTTAATAAACTTTTAAAATGCAAGAAGAATAATAACTACATTTATCATACTAATAAATTTATCCAAAAACAACCATCCTTTTAAGATGCAACTCACATATTTAAATTTTAAAGTTATATAATTTAATAATTACCGATAATTTACACTTATCTAACTAATTTAAATTTAAATATTATTTTTTGATATAAGTTTATCTAATTGGCTAATTGCTATATGCCTAATCTGGATATTTTAACATTTTTTAGAACTAATAAATTAAGACCACTATTATTTAAAAAAAAACCTGGGTTATTAAATGCATGTTCACATGACCGTTAAAACATATGAGAAAGTCGATGATACAGTTTGTCTTCTAATCGATGGTTCAAATGTTTTCATATTTATAAACTTGACAAACATCACAAGTTTTGATCATACATGACACAAAATTTTGTTTGGATATCATAAAAGCGTCTTAAAAATATCATTTTATAATTGTTAAATCTTCGTTATTAAATATTTGATTTTTTTATTTACTTAACCCGTGTAATACACGGGGTTATAATCTAGTTTCTTTAATAACCAACATTCGTTAATTTGTTTCTAAAAACTTAAGTATGTAATTGTATTTAATTTTTTTCCTCGACATTCCAATATGAGTTTTGTTAAAAATGAAGTTGTATTCAAAATAGAGTATTTATTTGGTATATTAAACGGTATGATTATAACTAAACAGATTCTGATGGTTTGGCTTTCTAGATAACATACTTCATTACTTTCAAATAACGTTTTTTTTTATATTATGATTTGCTCTGTATCACCGCAACGCGCAACACCAGCAAAACTATACATATCATTGGAGAAGCTTGATGAATAGTTCTTGCCTTTCATTGGACGAAGTGGACGGTGGTTTGTTGTGGTTAGCAGAGGTTGGCGGTGGCCCAATCTGCGAATGTCGTGTGGCATACACTAACCTGCATATTTTTTTCTGTTTCACAATTCGGTTTATTTTATCTACAAACGGAAATAAAAAAAACACAAAATGTGACGTGGTGCATAGGCTTTTTGTATTTGGATTGAGGGACTCGGGTTTAATTCCCGCTCTTTACAACCTTCATTTCCCATTTTCTTTTTCCTTTTGGTTTTTAATACAATTCAAATTCAAAATATGATACTGATAAAGTTTTTAATACAATTCAAATTCAAAATATGATACTGATAGAGTCTCCACCATGTTACCCGCTCTAACATGCGGCCAAAATATATGGTCTAAAAAACTAAGCACATAGTTGTGCTTAATTTTTTTCCTAAACATTCTTGTATATTTTTTTGTTATAAACAAAGGTCCTCAAAACGGTACATGATGAACTAAACCAACTATAAAGGTTTGGTTTTCTAAACAATAGTTTTATTTTCAAATAACGTTGATTTTACATTGTCATTTGCTTCGTTTTACCACAATGTGCGTCGTCAACAAAGCAAGTATACACTAACACATACATCAACCATAATTAAATTCATTGATTGCATTTTTTATTATATATATGGGAGGGTTAAAATAAAAGAGTGAACGTTAGGAATGATAGGAATGTAGAGCATGCCAAGTGTCAATGAAAAATAGGGTAAAAGTGTCCAGAAAAAGTAAAAATACACACATGCCACTTACAAGCAAGTTCCCTGTCTTTTTAAATGTACGTAACTTTTTTTATAAGTCAATTAGAAAAACATGCAAGTTCCCTATTTTTTAAATGTTCGTAACCTTTTTTATAAGTCAAATAAAAAAATTATACAATAAGATAATTGAGCTTAGTAATGCTTTACTTTTAAAAGAAAAATTATATAATAGAAGGTTAGAGCAAATTACAAATCATGGGTTGGTAGACGGGCAACAAGCTGCGCCGCCACCCCCTTTTGAATTGCAAATCCTACTCGGCTAAACACATAACTATGGCCTACAGACATTGTCGCATGCGCAAGTGCTGCCTTTTGAACCCGCTTCAAGAAACCGGACGCCACAAGGGCCAGACAACCAAAGGTATCGAACGCAAAAGGAAGGAAGGCATGTTGATTATCTATGCAGGCCTGCTCGTGCTTGGATATTTTCCCCGCCTCAGCCTTCCGCGCCGCTTGCCCTGAAACAAAACCACTGCCCCTGAAACCGGCAAGAGGCGACACCCCCGTGAGATCAATGCAAGCATGCTTACCCCCGGACCATCCAAAAACCAGCACATCGGCTGGTCGAAGGGAAGACCTCCCCTCCTTCGGGTCCGTTAGGAAATTAACCGGAGCCTCTTTTTTAGCAGCGATACCAGCTCGCTTGAGAACGTCAAACAACACATCTCTAACCAGATCGTGTCTGTACTTGAAGCCAGGAAGCTCTTTGCAGTGAAGGGCATGTTCCCCGAAGCTATCAAGACACACCTTCCGACAAACAGGGCACGGTTCATCCTCAGGGTACAACGGTATCATCAAACGATATTTGAGGTGTAACACCCCGAAAATATAAATCCTAATATTAAAATTCTAAGGAAATAACAAACAAGAATTTACCAACTAGGAACTTAACCTAGTTAAATTCAAGTCTTGAAATAATTCATAATATGGTTAAAACACTTAAACTTAAGGGAAAATAATAGTTAAGGGTCTAAACTTGTCAAAAGTGAAAGATAGTTACTAATTGTAACAAAAACAAACCAAACACACCAAAATTGGTGTGTCTGGTCGTTCAAGAGAAGAGGGGCGAACAGGGGATTCTCCAAACCCTAGCTTCACACCAAAATCTACTAAATTGAAGCCTCAAATCCGTTTCAAATCGAATTCTAAACACAAATTAGTGATCACCTTGTCATAGGAATCAAAAGGTATGTAAAATTTTGATATTTTGATTCACCATGAATTCTAGGTTAATGGTGAATAACTGAAATTGAACCTAGATATGTCATGCATGAATGAATCTTGAAGTAATATGTTGTTTAGGGTTAAACCCTAGATGATTATTTGTGAAAATCATTGCATGATACTTGAAGAAATTACAATCATCATTGTAGGTGATTTATGATATTGTAAAGACTAGACAAGCACTAGGATTATGAACTTTTAACCTAGTGAAAAGCTGAATTGTATGAGGAAATTCAGTAATTTGAATGTTTAAATGTGTACAATTTGTTTAATTAAAGTGAAACTAGATGTTAAATTGCAAGTCATGAACTTAGTAATGATTGTAGAAAAATCTGACTCGTTAGGTGTTCGTTGAAATGCCTAAGTGAGGATTTAAATGTTAAAATAGGAGGAAAACGCAGATTTAGTCATGGCTCATAATGATGTGATTATGGTCATGAAAAGAGTTCTAAACAAGTTGTAAAACTGAATTTTCTAGGCAAAGAGTCCGGATCATCAAGTGGACAAGCCGGAGGGAATTCACGGGGGAAAGGCGTGCTCTAGAGGTACGGAATTTATCGTTTCGTTACATTATGCCTAATTGTTAGTTTTATGTAAACATTTTGAACATGATAATCAAGATTACTAATATGTCACGAATATGACTAGTATCTTGAACAAGTGATAAACATGGTTTCTTGCATGCCCTGAATGGTGCTTAATTCAGCACTCAACCGGGTCAAAACAAGCTTGTAGGCTAATCCGTAGTTATTCTCTCGAGAGAATAGTCAAGTATTATCATAAGTAAATTGTGGATATGGGTAACTAGCTTAGTCACCTAATAATTTTATGTGAAATTAAGCTGTTTTGACACATGAAAAGAATCAGCAAAACTGCAAATAGAACAAGAAAAACTGGTACAGCGTACACCGTAAATTACGGTGTAATTTACGGTGGCCAGTAATTTGTTACGATGGGTTTCTACTGATTTACGGTAGGCCTCAATTGTTCATAAGCCACCGTAACTTACGGTGTCACCGTAAGTTACGGTGGAGCCCAGTTTGATGTAATTTTAATTAATTTTTAAAATTTGATTTTCTTTGAATACGTTTTCGGACCTGGTTTTAAACACGTAAATTCCAAGAATCATAAACTAATGTTTGTTTAAAATGTTCAGTTTTTCAGGTATTCAACTAGAAGGATGATGATCAAGCATAAGTATCCGAACCGAACACTCAAATCAACGCTTCCGCACTTGATCTTTTGTTTTAAAATTATGTAAATAATTCTAGTTTCTGTCTTTAATATGATTTCATATGATCAATATGTGAATGTTGTGTCTAGTTATAACTTTCAAGTCTTGTAAGTTTTTTTGTAAACTCCAAATTTTGGCATAAATGCAAGGTCTTATGTTATTAAATCTAGTAGTATAAAACGGGTCTTACAAGTTGGTAATCAGAGCTCAAGGTTGTCAAGAAGTGTTCGGTTCAAGCTTGATCGATCGTCCGGTAAGAACTAACTTATTTTGTCAATAAGTTATGTACTACGTAAAGAATGAGAAATGAACAAATATGCATGAAAAGAGTGTGTAAGCTCACTCAAAAACAAGAAACGCATGAAACAAGAACGATTAAATCAAGTTATGAACTTGATTGAATCAAAACAAGAACGATTAAATCAAGTTATGAACTTGATTGAATCAAAACAAGAACGATTAAATCAAGTTATGAACTTGATTGAATCAAAACAAGAACGATTAAATCAAGTTGTGAACTTGATTGAATCAAAACAAGTAAAGCATGTGTTATAAATGGAATGTTTAACAACTTATGTAAACATTTCAGAAATAAAGATGGCAGACGGAGGTAATGATAATGCGGTGCCAAGAGTCACCGAACAAACGAGGGAAGTGATTGCCGAAGAGGTTGGAAAGGCGATCGAAAACAGTTTGGCGGGCTTTATTAATAAAATTCAAAACACAGTTTTATCAATAGTAGAAGAGAGAATCAAGAAATTGGAAGATGATTCAAATTTAGCAAAGGAAAAGCATGGAGGACGAAAGCCTTGTTCATACAAGGAATTCATGGCCTGTAAACCACCGATATATAATGGGGAGGTTGACCCAATAGTGTGCCAACGATGGCTAAGTGACATCGAAGGGGTATTCGAAAGAACCCATTGTGACGAAGAAGACTACGTAGCCTATGGTACGGGTCAACTAAGGAGTCAAGCGAAAGATTGGTGGGATAACAAAAAGAGAGAGATCGGTATTGAAGCTGCTAAGGTCATGACTTGGGAAGAATTCAAGACGCCATTTCTTAAGCATCATAGCCCCAAGGCGGTTATGAATAAAATCAAGGAGGAGTTCATGCAACTTAGGCACAAGGGTGAGACGATAGACAAGATTACGGCAACGTTTATAGATAAGATGAAGTTTTGTGATGATCTAGTGACAAATGAAGAACAAAAGATATACTACTACCATAACATGTTGAGTGCTGAGTATAGAGAATTTATCACCCCTTCAAAATACGAGACCCTTACCGAGATCATAAATGCTGCTCGGGAAAGGGAGATCGAACTGAAAAAGAGCATTGAAAGGGGTGAAGGGAAAGCACAAGATGTAAACCCAAGCCCTACTAAGAAGGCACGAACAAACGAAAGCGCGAAGAAATCTGATATGAAAGGCGGGTCGCCAAGTTGCAGAATCTGCGGGAAGGGTCATAAAGGCGAATGCCGTTACAAGGATAAGCCTTGTCCCATATGCAAGAAAACGGGACATATGGCTATATCGTGCCCGGAGAAAGTGACGGTTTGTTACAATTGTTATCGAACGGGTCATAAGAAGTCGGAATGCCCGGAACTGGTTGGAAAGAAGGATGGGCAGGAACCAAAAGGTGAAGCCCCGAAAGCAAAGGCAAGATCTTTTCAACTAACCGCCGCAGAAGCAAAGGTTGAACCTGACGTGGTGTCAGGTATATTTGCTGTAAATTCAATTCCTGCACACGTGTTATTTGATACGGGTGCGAATAAATCCTTTGTTTCATATGGATTTATTCGACATCCTTCATTTGTTCTAACAAAATTACCTGTGCCCTTAGAAGTATAGATAGGTAATAACAAGAGCTTTATTGTTTGTGATGTATGTGAAAACTGTAAACTGAGCATTGACGACGAAGAATATTTGATAAATCTAATCCCAATGTCAATGGGAGAATTTCAAGTAGTCGTTGGGATGGATTGGCTATCTCAACACCATGCAAAGGTCGTGTGTTTTCGTAAGGAGATAAAACTAACATCTCCGAGCGGGAAACACGTTACCATTTATGGCGAAAAGGGAAGCAACCCTATAGTGTGCACAATGTTGAAAGCTCACAAGCTTATGAAGCGAGGATGCAAGGCATTCATGATATACGCTAATGAGCCCGAAAAAGAATCACGAAAGACTGAAGACGTACCGGTAGTAAGAGATTATGAAGATGTGTTTCCGGAGGATTTACCGGGGATACCGCCTGAACGGGAAGTAGAGTTCGGGATCGAATTGATTCCGGGCGCAAAACCCGTAGCAAAAGCCCCGTACCGACTTGCACCGTCGGAATTACAAGAGCTGATGTCCCAAATTCAAGATCTGCTTGACAAGGGATTCATAAGGCCGAGTGTGTCTCCTTGGGGCGCACCGGTATTGTTCGTGAGAAAGAAAGACGGGAGCATGCGCATGTGTATCGATTACCGGGAGTTAAACAAACTCACGGTAAAGAACCGATACCCGCTCCCGAGGATAGATGATTTATTCGACCAACTACAAGGTGCGAACTGGTTTTCAAAAATTGACCTTAGATCGGGGTATCACCAACTAAAGGTCAAAGAAGAAGATGTGCCGAAGACGGCTTTCCGCACGAGATACGGACATTACGAATTCCTCGTGATGTCATTTGGGCTAACCAACGCACCCGCGGCTTTCATGGACCTCATGAACCGGGTTTGCAAGCCAATGCTGGATAAGTCGGTCATCGTGTTTATCGATGATATCTTGGTGTATTCGAAAAGTGAAGCTGAACACGCACATCACTTAGAAGAAGTGTTAGAGACCCTTAGACGAGAGAAGTTATATGCAAAATTCTCTAAATGTGCCTTTTGGTTACGAAAGGTACAATTTCTTGGCCATGTCATAAGTGCCGACGGAGTATTGGTGGATCCGTCAAAGATAGAGGCCGTGTCAAAATGGAATCCCCCAAAGAATCCTTCTGAAATTAGAAGCTTTTTGGGACTTGCTGGATACTATAGGAGATTCATTCAAGATTTCTCCAAGATTGCGTCACCGCTGACAAAATTAACCCGGAAGAAAGAAAAGTTTATTTGGGGTGTAGATCAAGAAAGGGCGTTTCAAACACTAAAAAAGAAGTTAACTCAAGCTCCGGTACTGACATTGCCGGACGTAGTCGAAGACATGGTGGTTTATTCTGATGCTTCATTATCGGGGCTCGGTTGTGTTTTGATGCAACGGGGAAAAGTTATAGCTTATGCCTCGAGACAATTGAAGATACACGAGAAGAAATATCCCACGCACGATCTCGAGTTGGCTGCGGTGGTATTTGCATTAAAAATATGGAGGCACTACTTGTATGGGGTAAAGTGCACCATATTCACCGACCACAAGAGCTTGAAATACTTCTTCGATCAGAAGGAGTTAAATATGCGACAAAGGCGATGGCTGGAAACGGTGAAAGACTACGATTGTGAAATACATTATCACCCCGGAAAGGCTAATGTGGTGGCGGATGCTTTGAGCAGAAAAGCGGACTATGTCCCAATACGAGTAAGATCGATGCAACTCGTGGTGACCTCAGGTATACTTGAACGTATTCGGGAGGAGCAATTCGAAGCAATGAAAGAAGAGAATTGGAAGAAAGAAAGAATAATCGGTCAATTGAAAGATTTGTCGGATGGGAATCACGGGTTGAAGACTCGATCCGGAAGGATATGGGTCCCACATACCTGTGGAGTGAAGGCGCTTCTACTTAATGAAGCTCATAAATCCCGTTATTCAATTCATCCGGGTGCGACCAAGATGTACAATGATTTGAAACAAAATTATTGGTGGCCCGGAATGAAGAGGGACGTGGCGAAGTATGTGGAAAAATGCTTGACATGTTTACAAGTCAAGGCGGAGCACCAGAAACCATACGGCAAACTCCAACCGTTAGAAATTCCGGTCTGGAAATGGGAACATATTACAATGGACCTGTTAACCAAGTTGCCTAAGACGAATCGTGGTTTTGATGCCATATGGGTAGTGGTGGATAGATTGACGAAAAGTGCTCATTTCATTCCGATTCGTGAGACTTATACGTCAGAAAAGATGTCAGAAGTTTATACCAATGAAATCATAGCCCGTCATGGGGTGCCGGTATCCATTGTGTCTGATATGGATACCCGGTTTACTTCAAATTTCTGGCGAGATTTCCAAGAGCAAATGGGAACCAAATTGTTCATTAGCACTGCATACCATCCGCAAACGGATGGACAGAGTGAAAGAACGATACAAACATTGGGGGACATGCTACGGGCGTGTATAATCGACTTTGGAGGAAGTTGGGATGTTCACCTACCGTTAGTCGAGTTTTCGTATAACAACAGTTATCAATCTAGTATTAAGATGGCGCCATACGAAATGCTTTACGGTAGGAAGTGTCGAACCCCGGTATGTTGGGGTGAAGTGGGACCACGTGAACTCGCTCATCAAGATATAGTACGAGCTACGAATGAAAAGATAGATATAATTCGGGCACATTTGAAAGCGGCTCAAGACAGACAAAAGGCGTATGCTGATAAAAGAAAAAGGCCAATCGAATTCCAGGTTGGCGACATGGTCATGCTAAAAGTTTCCCCTTGGAAGGGCGTTATTAGATTCAGAAAAAGGGGGAAGCTAAGCCTGAGGTTTATTGGGCCATTTAAAATTATCGGGAGAGTTGGCAAGGTAGCTTACCGTCTTGAATTACCAGAAGAGCTAAGTGGAATCCATAGCACGTTCCACGTATCACAATTAAGAAAGTGCCTAGCAGACGAAACGACCTATATCCATTACGATGATATCGAAGTGGATAATAGTCTAAATTATACGGTGAGACCGGTGGAGATTTTAGATCGAAAGGTCAAACATTTACGAAATAAACAAATTGACCATGTCAAGGTCAAATGGGAACATAGGAAAGGTTCGGACACTACGTGGGAGTCCGAAGAAGAGATGCGACGTCTTCACCCTACTTTATTTGGTACGTCATTCGGTTTCGGGGACGAAACCCTTTTAAGGGGGGTGGACTTGTAACACCCCGAAAATATAAATCCTTATATTAAAATTCTAAGGAAATAACAAACAAGAATTTACCAACTAGGAACTTAACCTAGTTAAATTCAAGTCTTGAAATAATTCTTAATATGGTTAAAACACTTAAACTTAAGGGAAAATCATAGTTAAGGGTCTAAACTTGTCAAAAGTGAAAGATAGTTACTAATTGTAACAAAAACAAACCAAACACACCAAAATTGGTGTGTCTGGTCGTTCAAGAGAAGAGGGGCGAACAGGGGATTCTCCAAACCCTAGCTTCACACCAAAATCTACTAAATTGAAGCCTCAAATCCGTTTCAAATCGAATTCTAAACACAAATTAGTGATCACCTTGTCATAGGAATCAAAAGGTATGTAAAATTTTGATATTTTGATTCACCATGAATTCTAGGTTAATGGTGAATAACTGAAATTGAACCTAGATATGTCATGCATGAATGAATCTTGAAGTAATATGTTGTTTAGGGTTAAACCCTAGATGATTATTTGTGAAAATCATTGCATGATACTTGAAGAAATTACAATCATCATTGTAGGTGATTTATGATATTGTAAAGACTAGACAAGCACTAGGATTATGAACTTTTAACCTAGTGAAAAGCTGAATTGTATGAGGAAATTCAGTAATTTGAATGTTTAAATGTGTACAATTTGTTTAATTAAAGTGAAACTGGATGTTAAATTGCAAGTCATGAACTTAGTAATGATTGTAGAAAAATCTGACTCGTTAGGTGTTCGTTGAAATGCCTAAGTGAGGATTTAAATGTTAAAATAGGAGGAAAATGCAGATTTAGTCATGGCTCATAATGATGTGATTATGGTCATGAAAAGAGTTCTAAACAAGTTGTAAAACTGAATTTTCTAGGCAAAGAGTCCGGATCATCAAGCGGACAAGCCGGAGGGAATTCACGGGGGAAAGGCGTGCTCTAGAGGTACGGAATTTATCGTTACGTTACATTATGCCTAATTGTTAGTTTTATGTAAACATTTTGAACATGATAATCAAGATTACTAATATGTCACGAATATGACTAGTATCTTGAACAAGTGATAAACATGGTTTCTTGCATGCCCTGAATGGTGCTTAATTCAGCACTCAACCGGGTCAAAACAAGCTTGTAGGCTAATCCGTAGTTATTCTTTTGAGAGAATAGTCAAGTATTATCATAAGTAAATTGTGGATATGGGTAACTAGCTTAGTCACCTAATAATTTTATGTGAAATTAAGCTGTTTTGACACATGAAAAGAATCAGCAAAACTGCAAATAGAACAAGAAAAACTGGTACAGCGTACACCGTAAATTACGGTGGTACCGTTATTTACGGTGGCCAGTAATTTGTTACGATGGGTTTCTACTGATTTACGGTAGGCCTCAATTGTTCATAAGCCACCGTAACTTACGGTGTCACCGTAAGTTACGGTGGAGCCCAGTTTGATGCAATTTTAATTAATTTTTAAAATTTGATTTTCTTTGAATACGTTTTCGGACCTGGTTTTGAACACGTAAAATCCAAGAATCATAAAACTAATGTTTGTTTAAAATGTTCAGTTTTTCAGGTATTCAAGTAGAAGGATGATGATCAAGCATAAGTATCCGAACCGAACACTCAAATCAACGCTTCCGCACTTGATCTTTTGTTTTAAAATTATGTAAACAATTCTAGTTTCTGTCTTTAATATGATTTCGTAGGATCAATATGTGAATGTTGTGTCTAGTTATAACTTTCAAGTCTTGTAAGTTTTTTTGTAAACTCCAAATTTTGGCATAAATGCAAGGTCTTATGTTATTAAATCTAGTAGTATAAAACGGGTCTTACATGAGGACAGACCGATAATCTACTGCCGACATACATTGCCCCAAGCCCTCGATCGGGATAACAGTAAGGAAATCTTGAGCGTGGGGGGCTCGTAAACAATCAAAAACAGCTTTTTGCCGAGGGGATAACCCGAAAACACCATTGATTTCCTTCACGGTTTTACCATAAATAGCACTCGCCAAAATAGTTTGAAGTTCACGGGGGGCGGTGTCTTTATTAGCAAAACCGCCAAGGTCAACATCAGGAAGAGCGGCTTGTAAACCATCCAACGCAGCCCTAATTTCCGAATCCAAATCACCCATACAACAAGCTCGCAGAATATGATCTTGAAGTTCCAAAGATTGCACTCTGGAGGCCACGAAGGCAAAAGACGAGACATCCCCCGCCGATAGTAATCCAAGCCCACCCTCCTTGATTGGCAAGGAAGCCAATCGCCATTGCAATTCCCCAAAGAACGGCCCCCCGCCACCCACAATATCATCAATGGCTTGCCGAAGTCCTTCATCAAACAAAGTAACAGCCGGTCCAACATAAGATGGTTGGCATGTGCGGAGACCAAAGATAAGCTTGGCAACTCCCATGCACGAACGCAGTAAAAGGAGTTCACATTGTGGATTCTTAAGTTGCGGGAGTACCCTCATGAGATCGACAGCCCGGGAGGCCCTCTTAACAGCCAGGTCACTGATGAAGTCCCGATCACGGCTGACGGCACCCCCCAATAACTTGACTCCCAGCTTAGGCCTCCCAATATCCTCTGGGAACAACCCCGCATCAAACTTCTCCCCATTGCATGATGGCCAGAACAATTCAGTCTTCTGAACATTTAGTTGGAGCCCCAAAGAAGGGCCTTCCCTTGAGATAACTTCTAAAGCCTTAGCCACTTCACGAACAGAACCAATAATCGTACCATCATCAAGGTACCAAGCATGAAAAAGCAGGTGACACTGCTCTTGGACCCGGGTAATAAGGGGGTGTAAAGCCAGAGCAAACAGTAAAGGTCCTAGCGGATCCCCCTGGTGAACCCCGGTGGTAGACCAAATGCAGTTATCCCCTACGTAAAGCCTAGCAGGTTGACCATACAAAAAATTCACCCATGGGGATAGGGACGGACAAACTCGATGCACATCCTTTAACATTGCCGACCTATCCACCAGGTTAAACGCATTAGAAAAGTCAATGGTCAGCATGACCAACGATCCATCTGCATGATAGCAATCAAGAAACCTATTTGCATTATGGAGAACCGCTTCTGCCCCATTGGGGATTCCAACCCCAAATTGGAAGTCCCTCAAGTAGTTAACCATATCTTCCCTAAGATGGCGCATTGCCACCTTAGAGACAAGCCGTCTCCAAATAGCCCCAACTGCGATCGGCCGTACCCCATTGTCCGGCTTAAGAAGAGGGGTTAGAGGGGCCGAGGCAACAAATTCTGCCAGAGAAGCCGGACACCGTCCAGCCAGCCAAAGATTAACCACCCCCATGATAGCTTGAAGAACCCCACCTGCAACAACAGATCCTTCTCCGCACAGAGCATCAAGAAGATGCTGAGCCCGTAACCCGTCTCTACCACACGAGGCCCCTTTCGGAAATGATTTAATACCCCCTAAGACATCCTCCACATCTACCACCAACGATTGATCAGCGAACAATGGGCCTGGCAACAAGGGAGGAGGCAAAACAGGATGTTTATCAAGCAAAGCCTGCATGGTAGCGCCATTACAGGGGGCTACCCCAGAAGAAGAGAGAACTTTCACAGCAGCCGTGAAATGTCCATCTGCCACTTTTCGGAGACACTGCTTAACATTTACACTGGTCTCCGACCGGGCAGCACCACCTAAAACCTTGTCAGAAGCAAGAGAGGGGCTCCCTTGATCAGCGAACAAATCTCTAATAAGGTCACAACAACCAGCTCCATCCCCCCATACCGAGAGCGCACGCTGGATGGCAGAACACTGCAAAGATTTACGATTCCCCGATTTACGCTCCTGCCTACACGAAGGTCTAAAAACCTTGAGCGTGCAGCGAGGTAGCACCAATAACTTAACCCAAGCTTCAATAGAGTGAGGATGTGCCAAAACCCCCCGTAGGGAAAGGGAGAGAGCCTGTGCGAAAGCCATCCGACAACTGTAAGGGATGCTCTTGACAGTCTTCATAGGGAGGCTAAAAACACGTTCCAAAAGTGACACATCAAGGGCAATACCCCCACTCTCAACAGGTTCAACAGGGGGGACCGGTGGGCATAACCCCACTATGTAGCTATCCGCACAGTCGCGGTCCCCTTGAAATTTGACCACCCGATCAGCATGATGACAAAAACGCGATAGGCCGTGCAAAGACATACACTCCCCGCATAACCACTGCCCAGCTGTCTTAAGAACCACTCCCGTAGCCTGAAAGAGGTTCCCGTCAAACGAAAGGGCTTCACGCAAAGAAACTTTACGAGTTTCAGAGGATAAATGGTCACTTTTCAAATGGCCAATCATCCGCAAAACCCTTCTAGACCCCTGCCGGCCACCCGAACAACAATGGAACCCACTAAATGGGCACGCCAAAAACCCAAGAGATGAACTCGGCTCCGAAGAGGTGCCAAGAACACCATTACGCACCATGGTCAATAAGAAAAAAAAAGACCCACACAACGTACAATGGTTAATTTGTCAATAAAATAGCTGAAATAGCCTCAAGACATTTCATCGAACACCTGGCGTGCAAATCACAACCACTGATTTCTCAAAGAAGTTTAAAAATTTCAGCTAGACATCTGAACAAAAAGAAAATGAAGATGAAGAATAAAAAAACAGGGGTTTTCAAACCTTGAAAACAAAAAAATGAAAATGAAGAAGAGTCAAGGAAAAGGGTTTTTGAAAATGAAAATGAAGATGGTGAGGACGGCCACAGGAAATCGTTACTGTTGACAAGTGTTATACGGATGAAATAAGAGTGCGGGTTGATCAACTCACCGGAGATGGGTTTGGAGGCGATTGGTGGTGGTAGGGGTTTTCTCCCAATTAAACCGAAAGGGTATGATATATAAAGAGACCATTGGTGTGTAACCCTTTATTTCCAACATTTCCAACATATACATTTACAAGTTTGGGGGAATAGTGCCAGGCTTTGCTTGGCACTCCCCTATTAGACCAATCTATTTTTAATTTAATTTTATTCCTAGCTTAAAATTACGGTTTCATCCTTTGTTTAAAATTACGTTTTCGCACCTAATTCAAAATAAAATTATATTTTTGCCCTGACTCAAAATTTACACTTTTGCCCTCAGTTCAAAAACCCATTTCTAATTCTATTTCCAGTTTAAATTTACGGTTTCACCCTCCGTCTAAAATTACGCTTCCCCCCCTCAAAATAAAAATGTGTTTTTGCCCCCAGCTCAAAATTACGATTTTGCCCCCAACTCAAATTTACGTGTTTGCCCATAGTTCAAAATAAAATTATGTTTTTCCCCATAGTTTAAAATTATGATTTTGCTCTCAGTTTAAAATTATGATTTCGCCCCCAGTTCAAAATATTTTTACGATTTTGCCCTCTGTTCAAAATTAAGATTTTGCTCCCATTTCAAAAATTACGATTTCTCCCCCAGTTAAAAATTATGATCTTGTCATCGTTTTACTTTTTTTTTTTTGCAAAACTATAGTACTGTTTTATTTTGCTTGGTTGACTCAATGTACGTAACTTTTACTGTGTCAAGCAGTTGTCTAACGCTCGCTCATTGGTCCTGACTAATTAGTATTTTACTCCCAGCTCAAAATTACAGACCTGTTATTGTTTTAATTTTTTTTTAGCAAAAGTATGGTAGTGTTTTCGTTTAATTGGTTGTCTCGATGCATTTTTTTTAGATCGTTTTATAAGTAGTATGTACAAGTAACCTAAATACATGCATACATGTTATGAAACTAAGAAATATTTGATTTAACGCCCCGCAACGCGAGCGGGCATAGGTGTAATTTTTATTCCTCAAGGCATGCATGGTACATGATCATTTGTCCTGAAAAATTACAATTTTGCTCCCAGTTTAAAATTATACTCTTTCTATCGTTTTAGTTTTTTTTTGTAAATGTATGGTAGTGTTTTTGTTTTAATTGGTTGACTCGATGTAATTTTCTTTTGAGATCGTGTTATCAGTAGTATGTACAAGTAACCGAAGCACAGATATACATGTTACGAGAGAGAAATATTCGGCTAATTGCCCGCAACGCGGGCGGGGCAAAAACTAGTTATATATAAAGAGACCATATGTAATCCTTACAGCCCTTTAATCCCCTCTTTGACGTAGCGCGCTTATCACCGTACGATACCAAAACCGATGAACGGGATTGCTTCTGATATTTATAAGATTTTAATCTTTTTTATTTAAACCCTATATATATAAATACACGTACATACACAATATTATAATACCTATAAGGAGGAAAAAAAGGTAATTTTACATAATTTTAATAGTTTAAATAATTACAAATTTTAAACATACGATACAATCTTTTTAAACATAGTATTCAATTTTAAATGGCCATAATTTTTTGATACATGTAGGGTGAGATTATGAGGAAAGCGATCATCTTCGTGAAAAAAAAAATCTTATATATATATATATATATATATATATATATATATATATATATATATATAGGAGAAGGATCCGTTAGGAACCACCCTTTATTGCGAGAACCTCGAGAACCAGTATGAACACAAACAGTAATACCTAAAAGAATCTAAAAAACACAAAAAAAAAATTATTTTTTTTTGGAAAAATCGCTATATTTTGTTTATAAAAAAAAGTTCAATTTTTTTTTGAGTAACAGTTATCCATGCACATGTGCATTTGTATAATTTCTTTGACAAATTCCGTATTTCATTACAAATATTAGAAAATTGCACTTTCATTTATAGTGTAATACACTACTTTTTACGTTAACAATATTAGAAATGCACATGTGCATCTATATGTATCAACCTGAAATAAGGTGTGTAGGTACACTACTTTCTCTTTCATCTATCAATCCATCCATAATACACAAACATACACTTGTGCATTTTTGTCATTTTTTTGACAAATTCCGTAATTCATTACAAATATTAGATAATTGCACTTTCATTTACACTACCATATATAATACACTAATTTTTACATTACCAATATTAGAAATGCACATGTGCATCTATATGTATCAACAAGAAATAAGGTGTTTTGTTACACTACATTGAATACACTTTCCCTTTCATCTATCATACCATCCATAATACAATACCATTACCTCCTACCATCCATAATACAATACCATTACCAATATTTTCACTTTATTACATGTATATCAACACCATTTTTACCATCCAATCAACATATTACATCATAAATTGACAACCATAACCAAACCATCAACCACTAGATATAACTAACCAAAAAACATGTATATGGGCCTACTTCTCCATTCAAAATCACAAACTTTTTGTACCAAAACACGTTATATCATGGTTATACATAATGATGCACATGTGCATTTTGAATATTGGTAATGTAAAAAGTAGTGTATTATGGATGGTATTGTAAATTAAAGTGCAATTGTTAGGGCCGTTCAAATCGCTCGCCGCTCGTCGCTCGCTCGACGCTCGTTCGGAAATTGCTCGTTCGATTTGACGCTCGGTTGTAAACGAGCCGCTCAGCTCGGTTGTAAACAAGCCGCTCAGCTCGGTTCGGTTTGTAAACGAGCCAAGCATGAGCAAAGGTCTGCTTAAATCGGTTCGGCTCGAATTATTATTTTTAATTAGTATATATATACATATACATATACACATACATATAGAAACATGTATATACACATATATATACACAAATATAAATTATACATATATACGCACATTACACATACATATATACTTAAATATAAATTAAATTTATAGTTTTATATGTACCACTATATTAGATTTTGGTTCCACTTTATACAAATTTACAACTATATCTAGACGTACTAGCTCAACCACGCCAATAAAAAAATTAATATCAAATCTAAAAGTTAAACCATAAACCGATAAACGAAAGGCTGCTCATCGCCTTAATGTTTCATGTCGTTTGTAACACCCTAGTTCGTATTTGACTAAAGTCGCAGCGGAAATTCGTACCATAAAAATACCTTTCGTTACAAACACCTCGACAAGCTAAAAATTCATTTTTAGGGTTAATTCTTTTACAATAAATACATTTATTATACTCGTTTACAATAAGGAAACATAACCTAGCTTCACTCAGTTACGTACTCGACACTCCCGTACAATCTATCTTGTGACTCGATCTTTGATCGCTCTTTTTTTTTTCAAAGCTTGTCTGGCTCGAACAACCTGCACTCACCAACACATACAAGACATTAATATGTTATCAAAATAAACGATACATAGCCTTGGATTATTTACGTTCCATTATTCCTTTACATTAAACGTTCCTTCTGAGTACCTCACTTCTGGTGAGTCTTCGATACTGTACCTGCATTACCCTTAAACCTCCAGGTACACGAATAACGACGTAGAAACTTAATCATACTGAATAACTTACATACATACCTACACTTCATCCATATTATCTCCATACATACATATCTATTTGCATACATACTCACACACATAAAAGCCAACCTTCATGCATACCTACATATAAATACATCTACATCGATATATACGTATCTACTTATATACATACCTACATCATTACGTACACTCATGACATTATACATATATACATACATACACCCCTACTTGCATCATAACAAACTCATGCATGCCTACTCGCATACATACCGTTATATATCCCCGTTCTTACGCGTATACTTATAAACATACGTACATACTTATCTACACATGGTATTACACTTAAGCTTATAAAAACGTAAGTTAAATTAGTCCCACGTAGCTTAGAACACGTTTAAACGAGCTTCCCGGACCATACACGTGAAATAAACGATTTTCGGAGAAACATAACCCGTCGCGTCGCGCGAACCCCCGTCGCGTGACGCGACGCCCCCTTTTCCACAGAACAGATGCAGCTGGATGCTGCATATTCCCAGCACGTTCGAATTTTACGGAAACGAGCATAACTCTCTCGTTTTTAATCCGTTTTACCCGATTCTTTTTCCTACGCGTCCGTAATTTAATTCTCCATCTAATGGAGTTAAAATCCAACATCCGACATAATAAGATTTCAGATTTTTAACTCTTCGGCTTATTACCCTCTTACCAAATTTCGACCCGTTCATGCATTCATCAACATAACTTGGTTGTTTGAACTAAATTCCTCATGAATCCTATAATTTCAACATTTGTCTATCATAAAAGATTAAGTTCTCGGATGTCTTGCATCCTCTTGACCCAATTTCGCTCAAGAGCTTATTTTGACCCGTTAAGGGTATTTGCGCATTTTAAGGTCCTTAGCTTACGAAAATCATACTTCTCGCTTTCTTACTTTTTCAAAACATTACACTAATCGAATAACTTATTTCTAAACTACTTTTAAGATCATTTGCCCAATATACCCATCAAGGGCATTTTAGTCAACTTTAATCCCATCATTTACGACGAAAGACTTCAACACATATTTGACCTCAAACATCATGCTTAATTAATTAAAACACTATATTACTTAATCGAACTAAGAAGTGATTACGAAAATCACTTACCTTATGCGTCCGTGCTCGTATCCGATTCCTTGCCTCTTCTTGACCCGTTAACACCTCATACTTGAGCCCGTCTCGACGTGATTCCTATACTTTCACTTCATTGAAATCACGCTCTTATTAGCATACTCATTTGTACATGTTAACAATCATATCAATCGCATATTTCACACTTAACTTTCGTTAGTCATTTCTAACAAACATAGCTCATATAATCATATCCAAATACATTTAAACTCATGTAATTCATCATGTCATTACATTTAACACGGATTGCTATAACATGTACCATACGACTTCCCATAATCCTACCTTTAAGACAACGAGTCAATATCATGTTTCTTATACTTAGTTGACTTTCAGAAGTCAGCTATTAACCATATTTAACTATCGACTTTCATCATATACTCGTAACATCATAATCGACTATACGGACGACACTATATACATTTCATCATACGCTTGGCATGTGTACCATCTTTTAAGCATAACGTATAACTAATTCATGCATAAATCTTCAAACTCATACATAACTCATCAAATCCTACTCCTAATCAACATATATCATTCACACATAAGCATCAAACATATCGTCACCACATTTCTTTCAATTTAACTAACAGGAATCCATTACGCCCACAATAATACATCAATCTTTCAACAAGACTTGGACATAGGTGGTGATTCTAGTTATCATCTTCACCCTAACTAACGGGTTTCGTCTCTAATCATCAAATTAACACAAACCATACATAACCCATGTTCTATACGATGATTCTTACCCTTATACATGATCAATTTCGTATTAACTCACAGATTAGAACATAACCCACTTCTCCCATGATCACCAATCTTAGATTTAAGACATACCTTATGATCCTCTCGTGAAAGTGATCGGTTATCCATGCTCGGTTATGATTTTAAGCCTCATATTGCCTTTCAATTTGAGCATAAGGATGAAGTTAGGGTTTGAGGCTCCATGGGAGCCTCCTGCTCCTTCTCGAACACACACGTATGTGTGTGTTTGTGAGTGATAAGTTATTTAATAACTTAACTTTCATCTTTCCCACTTTAGCCCCTCGGGTTTGCCTTTAAAACATAACTGACATTACCTTCCTCTTTTAATAGTTTTTACCATACTCTTAACTAGGTTAAATAGCCTAGTTATTTATTCCATAATATAACACATACAGACATATTGCGAATATATAACATTTGGATTTTTGGGGCGTTACAAGTCTACCACCCTTAAATGAGGTTTCGTCCCCGAAACCTTTCTTATCTCTATTTAACACTAATTAATTCTTCTCTACGTCCATCATCACTACCGCTAGTCCATCACAACGACTATCTTCTTTCTTAAAGAACCCGTTCCGGAGTTCTTATTAGTGTCGCTTTCACTATTAACGCTAATTCCTAACAGCCTTCATAGCTAATGGTTCATTCATCAATCTAATACTCGTATATCATATGCATTATATACCTTTTTACTTACTTGAAACCATTCCAACATCCCATTACTAACATTCCCATTTGTTTATTTCAACATTCATAATGTTTTCATCGACTATACGATCTTGCATCAAAATTTGTATATACTCAGATATGTTTAACTTTAACTAATACATCATAGTAATGGGTAACTATACATTCTTGATTCATAAACTATTCAAACAATTGACTTTTTCCAAACAAGTCCATACTTTCCTGATCATACTTTCATATATCGTTTTCATTTTCATTTCCTTGACTTGTCAATAACGGTCAATACACATACTCTTCCAACCTTTAATATGATCCGTTCTTAATGGATGTAATATTTTCATCTCATCTCTTAAAAATTGCATTCTCTACATACTCTGTATAACATTTAACTTTTGTTTAGTTACCACCACAAGACTACTATTTCATAGTCACACCTACGTGCTTAACTCTAACGTTAACCTTATTCTACGTTTTCTACAATTACTTGTTACTTGCATACCTTTACGTTACCTTTAAATCATTTCGTTCATTCCTCATTACTATTGCTTTCACTTCATGCATTACTTAATTTACGTATAAAAATGTGTCATACTAGTTCATATCTATCCAACCATGAGTTAAACATTTTACTAACCTCTTTTTCATTTCTCAAACCAACGACCCGCAACCCAGATTGACCATCTTCTCCTCGAGTTCTAGCAGTACAGGCCAGGTTTCATTCATCCGTGTAATGAGCTTCCGCTCGTGCACATCCTTTCACCAATACGGTTGGTTTCATCACATCAATAGTTCTAACATTATCATCAACAACATCGGCGGTTAGCATATGCCATTCAAACATTCATTACACTAGGTGATTACCCACCGATACTCTTCTACAATTTCCTACGTACCTACTATAACGTACCACACATTCTATTTCTTACATGCAATCCTTCCATTCTATTAATCATTTCGCCAACTGAAGTACACGCTTGTACTTCCTTCTATTCATGCTTACTTGCAAAGACCTTATTACATTGTTTCAATATTTCTTACCAAACTTACCATTCCCGCCCCTACTTAAGTTATTGTTCGGGTCACAGCCCGTCATCATTCTGACTTCTAGGAGTCAATTACTAACACATCTAACACGTAACTTATACAGAACTTCATCTATTATACTATCACCTTTTACTTTATACTTATTTCTATGACCCGTTCGACTCAATCATGGTCAAACTGTCGACATCTTCTTATACAGATTAATTTCATCTTTTTATATTTTTAAACCTGTCTCACGGATTCAGACGCATCATTCATGCTTTTTCATTCATTGAATCCGCCTTACGGATTCAAACATTACATTCATGCCTTTCATTACTTCTGCGTTTTGAATCCTTCTCGCGGATTCAAACATATTATCCATGCCTCTCATCCTTGAACCCGTCTCACGGATTCAAACATATCATCCATGCCTTTCATCCTTGAATCCGTCTTACGGATTCAAACATATCATCCATGCCTTTCATCCTTGAATCCGTCTTACGGATTCAAACATATCATCCGTCTTACGGATTCAAACATATCATCCATGCCTTTCATCCTTGAATCCGTCTCACGGATTCAAACATTGCATTCATGCCTTTCATCCTTGAATCCGTCTTACGGATTCAAACATATCATTCATATCTTGTGGATCCGTGCTTAATTACGGATTCAACATTCTTCATTCTTATCAGGCATGTTTTTCATTCTTACATAGTACTCTCAATTTCCCGAGAGTCTTACTTCCCATTTCATCCACACGCCCGCCTGCTACCCAACTCTACCGGACATACCTGTAACAATTATCATGATCTCACGAACGTCATACGTTTCTCGTGTACTGGCCAGGTACACAATCCACATAATAGTTTCGTGCCTTCATGTAATTGTCACCTTATGTCCGTAGACTTAGGTTTCGGCGCGTGTGTCATTTTCAGTACTTCATTACTATACAATCATTGTCTTTCATTTAAAATTTTCCTTCCCTTAATGAGTTTTACCATTACTTACACCCACATATTAAATTTACGTACCTGGGGCTCATTTGCCTATTTGCCTCTTGACAGTTCTAGTTATTCATCCTAAACTACATTCACGGATCATCCTCTTGAAACACTTATGCTTACCTTGCACATACAAAACCGTCAGTTTCTTTATACGTATACATAAGTACATACTTACATTAGCTTCTATTTTTGGATCTTGATCGAGTCTTAGATTGTACGGGTTTCTTATCTCAAGAGCACACAAGTTTGAGTTCAAGTACTTACCTTCTCGTACTTGATTCCCTTAAACCAGGGCTCTGATACCAACTTGTAACACCATAGTTCGTATTTGACTAAAGTCGCAGCGGAAATTCGTACCATAAAAATTCCTTTCGTTACAAACACCTCGACAAGCTAAAAATTCATTTTTAGGGTTAATTCTTTTACAATAAATACATTTATTATACTCGTTTACAATAAGGAAACATAACCTAGCTTCACTCAGTTACGTACTCGACACTCCCGTACAATCTATCTTGTGACTCGATCTTTGATCGCTCTTTTTTTTTCAAAGCTTGTCTGGCTCGAACAACCTGCACTCACCAACACATACAAGACATTAATATGTTATCAAAATAAACGATACTTAGCCTTGGATTATTTACGTTCCATTATTCCTTTACATTAAACGTTCCTTCTGAGTACCTCACTTCTGGTGAGTCTTCGATACTGTACCTGTATTACCCTTAAACCTCCAGGTACACGAATAACGACGTAGAAACTTAATCATACTGAATAACTTACATACATACCTACACTTCATCCATATTATCTCCATACATACATATCTATTTGCATACATACTCACACACATAAAAGCCAACCTTCATGCATACCTACATATAAATACATCTACATCGATATATATGTATCTACTTATATACATACCTACATCATTACGTACACTCATGACATTATACATATATACATACATACACCCCTACTTGCATCATAACAAACTCATGCATGCTTACTCGCATACATACCGTTATATATCCCCGTTCTTACGCGTATACTTATAAACATACGTACATACTTATCTACACATGGTATTACACTTAAGCTTATAAAAACGTAAGTTAAATTAGTCCCACGTAGCTTAAAACACGTTTAAACGAGCTTCCTGGACCATACACGTGAAATAAACGATTTTCGGAGAAACATAACCCGTCTGGTCGCGCGACCCCCCGTCGCGTGACGCGACGCCCCCTTTTCCACAGAACAGATGCAGCTGGATGCTGCATATTCCCAGCACGTTCGGATTTTACGAAAACGAGCATAACTCTCTCGTTTTTAATCCGTTTTACCCGATTCTTTTTCCTACGCGTCCGTAATTTAATTCTCCATCTAATGGAGTTAAAATCCAACATCCGACATAATAAGATTTCATATTTTTAACTCTTCGGCTTATTACCCTCTTACCAAATTTCGACCCGTTCATGCATTCATCAACATAACTTGGTTGTTTGAACTAAATTCCTCATGAATCCTATAATTTCAACATTTGTCTATCATAAAAGATTAAGTTCTCGGATGTCTTGCATCCTCTTGACCCATTTTCGCTCAAGAGCTTATTTTGACCCGTTAAGGGTATTTGCGCATTTTAATGTCCTTAGCTTACGAAAATCATACTTCTCGCTTTCTTACTTTTTCAAAACATTACACTAATAGAATAACTTATTTCTAAACTACTTTTAAGATCATTTGCCCAATATACCCATCAAGGGCATTTTAGTCAACTTTAATCCCATCATTTACGACGAAAGACTTCAACACATATTTGACCTCAAACATCATGCTTAATTAATTAAAACACTTTATTACTTAATCGAACTAAGAAGTGATTACGGAAATCACTTACCTTATGCGTCCGTGCTCGTATCCGATTCCTTGCCTCTTCTTGACCCGTTAACACCTCATACTTGAGCCCGTCTCGACGTGATTCCTATACTTTCACTTCATTGAAATCACGCTCTTATTAGCATACTCATTTGTACATGTTAACAATCATATCAATCGCATATTTCACACTTAACTTTCGTTAGTCATTTCTAACAAACATAGCTCATATAATCATATCCAAATACATTTAAACTCATGTAATTCATCATGTTATTACATTTAACACGGATTGCTATAACATGTACCATACGACTTCCCATAATCCTACCTTTAAGACAACGAGTCAATATCATGTTTCTTATACTTAGTTGATTTTCAGAAGTCAGCTATTAACCATATTTAACTATCGACTTTCATCATATACTCGTAACACCATAATCGACTATACGGACGACACTATATACATTTCATCATACGCTTGGTATGTGTACCATCTTTTAAGCATAACGTACAACTAATTCATGCATAAATCTTCAAACTCATACATAACTCATCAAATCCTACTCCTAATCAACATATACCATTCACACATAAGCATCAAACATATCGTCACCACATTTCTTTCAATTTAACTAATAGGAATCCATTACGCCCACAATAATACATCAATCTTTCAACAAGACTTGGACATAGGTGGTGATTCTAGTTATCATCTTCACCCTAACTAACGGGTTTCGTCTCTAATCATCAAATTAACACAAACCATACATAACCCATGTTCTATACGATGATTCTTACCCTTATACATGATCAATTTCGTATTAACTCACAGATTAGAACATAACCCACTTCACCCATGATCACCAATCTTAGATTTAAGACATACCTTATGATCCTCTCGTGAAAGTGATCGGTTATCCATGCTCGGTTATGATTTTAAGCCTCATCTTGCCTTTCAATTTGAGCATAAGGATGAAGTTAGGGTTTGAGGCTCCATGGGAGCCTCCTGCTCCTTCTCGAACACACACGTATGTGTGTGTTTGTGAGTGATAAGTTATTTAATAACTTAACTTTCATCTTTCCCACTTTAGCCCCTCGGGTTTGCCTTTAAAACATAACTGACATTACCTTCCTCTTTTAATAGTTTTTACCATACTATTAACTAGGTTAAATAGCCTAGTTATTTATTCCATAATATAACACATACGGACATATTGCGAATATATAACATTTGGATTTTTGGGGCGTTAGATTGTTACCCTAGGTCGATCGTCTCCTGCTCTCAACGTAATTGTTTGTGCGATATGATCATCGCCTCGTTGGCCACAACATTGTTATTCAACAGAAAAATATTATACCAGGAAATGTGCATTTTTTAAAGACATAATAACTTGAGACCAAACATTGTCACTGTCTCTCTCAGCAAATTTAAATCGGGCGACACGGTTGTCCAAATTGCTCGAACTTCGCTCGACGCTCGCTCGGAATATTTACGGCTCGAAAAACGCTCGTTTGATTTGAGGCTCGGTTTTAAATGATCCGCTCCGCTCGGTTCGGTTTGTAAACGAGCCAAGCACGAGCAAAGGTCCGCTCGGTTCGGCTCGGCTCATGAACAGCCCTAGCAATTGTCTATTACTGATAACGTATTACGGAATTTGTCGAAGTAATGATACATATGCACATGTGCATGGATAACTGTTACTCGAAAAAAAAAGTGTTTTTTTTTTGCTAACTAAATATAGCGATTTTTTAAAAAAATATATTAATTTTTTTTTTGAGTGTTTTTTGATTTTTTTAGATTTTATTTTGTGTTCACATTGGTTCTCGCAATAAGGGTGGTTCTCAAATGAACCTTACCCTATATATATATATAGGACAAAGATCCGTTAGGAACCACCCTTTATTGCGAGAACCGCGAGAACCAGTGTGAACACAAACAGTAATTCCTAAAAAAATCTAAAAAACGCCCAAAAATTTTTTTTTTTATTTTTTTTCTATTTTTTTTGAAAAAATCGCAATATTTTGTTAATAAAAAAAAATAAAAAAAAATTTCAAAAAAAAAAAAAAAAAAAAATTCGAGTAACAGTTATCCATGCACATGTGCATATGTATCGTTTCTTTGTCAAATTCCGTAATTCATTACAAATAATAGTCAATTGCACTTTCATTTACACTACCACGTGTAATACACTACTTTTTACGTTAACAATGTTAGAAATGCACATGTGCATCTATATGTATCAACAGGATATAAGGTGTTTTGGTACACTACTTTCTCTTTCATCTATCATTCCCTCCATAATACACAAGCATGCACATGTGCATTTTTTTCATTTCTTTGACAAATTCCGTAATTCATTACATATATTAGACAATTGCACTTTTATTTACACTACCATATGTAATACACTACTTTTTACATTACCAATATTAGAAATGCACATGTGCATTTATATGTATCAACATGAAATAAGGTGTTTTGGTACACCACTTTGAATACACTTTCCCTTTCATCTATCATACCATCCATAATACACTACCATTACCTCCTACCATCCATAATACAATACCATTACCTCCTACCATCCATAATACAATACCATTACCTCCTACCATCCATAATACAATACCATTAACAATATTTTCACTTTATTACATGTATGTAAACACCATTTATACCATCCAATCAACATATTACATAAAAAATTGACAACTATAACCAAACCATCAACCACTAGATATAACTAACCAAAAAACATGTATATGGGCCTACTTCTCCATTCAAAATCACAAACTTTTTGTACCAAAACACGTTATATCATGGTTATACCTAATTATGCACATGTGCATTTTGAATATTGGTAATGTAAAAAGTAGTGTATTACTAATGGTATTGTAAATTAAAGTGCAATTGTCTATTCCTGATAACGTATTACCGAATTTGTTGAAGTAATGATACATATGCACATGTGCATGGATAAATGTTACTCGAAAAAAAAAAGTTTTTTTTTTTTTTATGGTAATGAAATATAGCGATTTTTTATTAAAAAATATTAAAAAAAATAAAAAAAAAATTTTGAGTGCTTTTTTGATTTTTTTTAGATTTTATTTTGTGTTCACATTGGTTCTCGCGGTTCTCGCAATAAGGGTGGTTCTCGCATGAACCTTACCCTATATATATATATATATATATATATATATATATATAGGGGAAGGTTCATTGGGGAACATTAAAAAAGTGGGGAACAGTGGGGAACCGACTCAAACGAACTCCGATTGGACTCATTCCAGCGGCGTTGGAACCGGCTCGTCGAACCCTAACTAAGATCTCTTAACCCTAAACCCTAAATCCTAACTCCTAAACTCTAAACCCTAAAGCTAAAAAATAAGGCTAAAACCTAAGCTAAACCGTAAAATCTAAACTATAAACCCTAAAAGCTAAACCCTAAAAGCTAAACCTAAAGGTAAACCCTAATGCTAAACTCTAAAGCTAAACCCTAAACCCTAAAGCTAAACTCTAAACCCTAAAACTAAACCCTAAAGTTAAACCCTAATGCTAAACCCTAAAGCTAAACCCTAAAAGCGAAACCCTAATATATTTAGGGTTTAGGGTTTATGATTTAGGTGTTAGGGTTAAGAGATCCTAGTTAGGGTTCGACGAGCCGGTTCCAACGCCGCTGAAATGAGTCCAATCGGAGTTCGTTTGAGTCGGTTCCCCATTGTCCCCCACTTTTTAGTGTTCCCCAATGAACCTCACACTATATATATATATATATATATATATATATATATATATATATATATATATATATATATATATATATATATATTATAGAGTTATTTGACTTCTATAGCGAAACATGTGTTTTCTCATGGTTGTTACACCCTCAAAATACCACATGTGGAAACCACCGCGAGGCGTGTGACGTACCAGGATCTAGCTAATAATCACATTGAACTAAAAGTAATATAATAAATTCGAAATCTCATTCAACGTGAAAAGTGTAATTCAAAACATCTGGTTAAAACAATATACGTTAAACGGAAGTATTGAAAATTTTTTTAAGTATTTGAAATTACATTGTTCATAAAACATAGCATAACGTTAACGTGTCAACAAACGACACGACCCATGACATCCTCTACTCCCCTGATTGCAAGCTCCGTTTCATGAAGTCACCTAACGACCTGCAAGCATGCAGAAAAAGTGTATCAATATAAAGCTGACGAGTTCACTGTTTTGTTTAACGCAAAGTTGGTAAATTTTTAATTTAAAGACATGCCAATAATAAACTCGATACCGAAGTGACGTCTGTTTGTTTGCCCTCATCAATGCCTATCAACATTGGCCATGTGGTTAAGGTCACTAGTTCACGCCCGTCCTCTCAGGTACTGTGTGAGGTTATCAAGCCTAATAGCGCTATCAACTAATACCGCGTTGCCTCCCAGACAACTAGCTCGGTAGTAAGTAGGGACTTTCGTGATAAAGTTGAGTTTATTAACTAACATCGAAATTAAACCACAACATTTGTAAAAAGTATTCCTCCCAGGAATAATAGTTTGAAAAGTATTCCTCCCGGGAATAATAGTTTGTTGGTTTGTCCCCCCGGGACGCATGCTTGTGAAAAAGTAGTGAACTTACCTTGATTTGCTCAGTTTGTGTTTACGTACTTCTAGCGTTAATAATATGTTAGGCCCGTTACACACGACCTTATGTACAATAAATATAAGTACGCATGTGTGTATGGTTATGCAATACCCTAATCGTCCAAACAACCCATTGTCACAGTTTATTGATTTTAGCATACAATGACACACGGTATTATGTCAACCATCCAACAAATTAATATACATTCGACCCATATAAACTTCCAACTACTCCAGCATAAAACATTAATATCGACCCATATAATTATAAAAGCTCTCGGCCCACTAGTAGGCATGAAGTAAATTCAAAATGTATACAACTACTTTTTTCCCCGCCCGCGTTGCGGGACAATAAGCCGATTATTTCGCTCTCACAATATGTATGTCTGTACAGAGGGCAAAATCGTAATTATATTTTGAACTGGATGCGAAATCATAATTTTAAACTGAGAGCAAAATCATAATTTTGGGCTAGGGGGAAAACATAATTTTATTCTGAACTGTGGGCAAAAACGTAATTTTGAGCTAAGGGCATGAAAGTGATATTACTTCTAGGCCGCTTCTTTGGATGCAGTTCCTTTCTTATACCCATTTGTTGTAAGTCAAGTCTTGTTTTATAGTTATCTTTTGACTTTCCTTCTTGTCCCAATATAGTCCCCACTATGTTGTCACAAACATTCTTTTCAATGTGCATAACATCAAGATTGTGGCGCAACAACAAATGCTCCCAATATGGCAACATAAAAAAAATACTTTTCTTCTTCCATGGACCATGAACATCATTGTCGACAAGAAATTCTGTGTTGTCTAGTTGTTGTAGAATCTCCTCTCCAGAAGAAGAAACAGGAGCAGCTCTGAATTCATGGTGTCCAACAAAGGATCTTGTGTCTGAACGCCAACGATGGTCAGATGGAAGCCACCTTCGATGACACATGTAACACCACTTTCTGCCATGACTAAGCCAATTGGAATCAGTATCAAAACCACATACAGGACATGCAAGTGCTCCCTTAGTGCTCCACCCGGACAGATTGGCATAGCCTGGAAAGTCGGATATGGTAGAAATAATAGATGCCTTCAACTGGAAGTATTGTTTCGTTGAGGCATCAAATGTAGAAACTCCATCCTCCCATAACTCCTTCAATTCTTTTATCAAAGGTTGCATATACACATCTATCTTGTTTCCTGGACCTTTAGGACCTGGGATGATTAAAGAAAGAATAAAATTTGGTTGCTTCATAACTAACCATGGTGGCAAATTGTAAGGAATCAGAAAAACTGGCCAAATACTATGTGGCACATTCATCCTAAATGGGTTGAAGCCATCACTTGAAAGAGCTAGACGAACATTACGGGGATCACTAGCAAATTCAGGAAACTTTTCATCAAAATCTTTCCAAACTAGGGCATCTGCTGGATGTCGCAATTTTCCATCTCTCACACGGTCTGTATGATGCCACTTCATAAGATTAGATGTCTTTGATGACATAAACAGTCTTTGAAGTCTAGGCTTTAAAGGAAACCACCGTAATATTTTTGAAGCCTTCTTCTTGGGAGGACTCTCTTCATCTTCTGGACTAGCTTCATAAACTTTCCATCTAGAAGATCCACAAAAAGAACAAACTTCATCTTTCTCTTTATCATCCCAAAACAACATGCAACCATTAGGACATGAATGGATTTTTTCATATCTTAATCCCAAGTTGGCCATGATTTTCTTCACCTGATGTGTTGTTTTAGGTAACAAATTTCCTTCCGGTAATAAATCCTCTAGAAACTCTAACAACATATTAAAAGATTTGTTGCTCCATCCATTGAGACATTTTAAATGGTACAAATGCACCACACAAGATAACTTGTTGTATTTGCAATTCGGGTACACCTTTTCTTCAGCTTCGTTCACAAGGTCATCAAATGTGCTTCTTCTGGTATTCGTCTCCTCACTATTACTTGACGTAGTCTCATGCATCCCGACTCCATTTCCACCTTCTGTTACGAATATATCATCCAACATTTCATGCATTTCGTGGTGTAATATCTGTTCTTCCTCATTATGGGTTGTGCTCGTTGATGCAACCGTTGTGCCTTCCCCATGATATACCCATTTCAAGTATTCAGGTCGGAACCCTGAACATATAAGGTGATCTAGAACAGTTTGTCTACTCTTATATTTCATATTTAGACAATTTGTACATGGACACTTTATCAACCCCCCATTGACACATGCTCTCTCAAATGCAAAATTTAAGAAGGTTTGCACCCCATTAACAAAAGTTTGACTTGATCTTGGTGCAAGGTACATCCATGATCTGTCCATTACTATTCATAATGAAACAAAACAAACTTTATAAGTATTATTCACAACTTTTTCATCAAATACTGAACAAATGGCACTAAAATGAATATACCGGTTCCGTAGCGGTATTTACGATAAATTTGAGAACATTTAAAAACCGAAAAGCAACAAAAAAATATATCAATTGACTAGATAAGAAAAAAATAGTAAATCTTCCTGTGTATAAAATGATTTTCGGGTTCGGGTCGGGTTGAACCCGCTAACCCGCGAACACGACCCGTTTAGCACCCCTAGTTAATCAACATATAACTCCTTCACAAATGATATACAACTAAATCATGAATTTACACAGCCTTATTAGCTAACCTAAATTACAGAACAAAAATTCGTCCCTTAATTCAAATTACACATCCAATTGTCATCAGTTGACTTCAAAATAACCAAAAAAAAAAAAAAAAACAATAATCAACATAAAACTCCTTCACAAATGATATACAGCTAAATCATGAAACTTAAACAAGCTTATTAGCTAAACCTAAATTACAAAATTACACATCAATTGTCATTAATTGACTTCAAAACAACAAACACACACAATAATCAACAGTCAATCAACACAAAAACCCTACGAATCCTAAAACAAAACAAAATCCACATATAGCAATCATCTACACGACTAAAACAACACACAGATCAGAAATTCGAGTCAATTTGACGCGAGATCGTCAAAATATTTACATTAAAAAAACATAATTGAAGCTCTAAACATGAATTTCATGAACTGGAACTGCAAATTCAATTAATATCTTGTGATCCTAAAACAATAACATATGGTATACCTTTAAATTGACAATTCACACTCACACAGGGAATTAGTTTAAACAACAAAAACTATTCTAAGTACGAATTACTGTATCAATTCGAATGATAAATACTAATAAATTGAAATTATAAGAACTAGGGCACCAAATAAGATTTAGAATAAAAAAGGTAGAATCACGTTTACCTGTTCAAAGTTGATGGCCAATGCAGAACAATAAACCCTCTTGAACCTAACAAACTTAGGGACTTTTGAACGAGGATGATGGGGTTGCTGAACGAGGATGATGGGTTATTGATCGACGAGGGGGCTTCTAAATAGGTGGTGTGGTTGTGCAGTGGTGGGAGGGTGGTGCTCAGCCGTTCATGGTGGTGAGGTAGCGGTTCAAAGATTTGGGAAGCGATGGGGATTGAGAGGGGAGCTCACACAGATTGATTTGGGGTTGGGAGTGAGGATGGGGAAACTGAAGTTTTTTAGAGTTTTGGGAGGGAATCTGGTGGCGTAGAAGAGGGAAATTTAAGTTTATTTGGGGGTTTTAACTTTTATGGAGGGAATTAAAAAATTTCATAACCCTGATGGTCACCACTCACCATGACCCTCCAAGCAACATCACCTGCCCGGGTTTGACACGAACGCAAGCCATTTATAATTACAACTTTTTATGGACCGTTATTATCTAATACGACCCATCATGTCGATATATCATAATTATTAAAGTATAGTATGCCTACTAAGTATGGTTGTTATTAATTAGCGGCCAAAAGCACCGCAGAGGCTTCGGCTGCACGACGCAACAGCAGCGGCACGCGGCTTCGGCTACACGACGCACGCAACAGTGGCCAACAGCGCAGCAGCGGCGTCCGCTTTACAAACTCATACAGTTTTAACTAGAGTCGCTGCGTAGTAAAGGACGTGCGGGTATCAGCTGAGTCATTCGCAAAAGTGCCACTAAAAGAGGGCAAATTTTATATTGAATTGAAAGTGTGAATCAGTGGCATAAAAAAAGTAAATGCTACTAAAAGTGGATATCAAGCAATTATGGCATGCGCAAAAGTGCCATTAAAAGTATAAATTAGTGACACAAAACCAAAATGCCACTAAAAATGTCTGTCAAGCAAATGTGGCATACGTAAAGTGCCACTAAAATCTAAATTAATGGCATAAAAGTTAAATGCCACTAAAAATGTATGCCACTAAATGGCATTTTTTTGTAGTGTGAACCGTTAACAATGATATAACCTTATAGACGAAACCTAACCTTAAAGGAAATGAAGATCGGTGTCGCCAAAATCAGATCGTTGAAAGGATTTCTTCGAGCGGCAGATCTCCTCAAAATCAGATTGGTGAGATGATTTCTTTAATCACGTATTCGGCATCAGTCGTCGGATTTAACACATGGTTTCAAACTAGAATCAGTCGTCGGATTGCTAACATTGAGTCGGATTATTAAAGGAAATGAAGAGTGACACATACCAGATGTACGGTATCAGATCGATGAATGACGAGGATGATCACCGGAGTCGCAGATGTACCGTGAGTCGCAGATGAGGATGATGAAAGATTAACAGATCTACAGATCTGTTTTGATGAAGTTGCTGATGATCGATCGTCTGATTGAAGCTTCTAAACTTATGACTACTGACAGTTTTAACCCAGAACTTATGACTATTTGCAGTTTTTACCCTAAACACTAATGAATAATTTTTTGCTTTTTCTATTATTTCTTGTGTCTGTGACCGCTTTAAATGGTCGCAACTTTTGTTTTTTATATATTTCTCGTATTTGAAACCGTTTTATACGGTCGCAACTTTTGGTTTTTTTATTTGTGATTGCTTTAAACGGTCGTAATTTTTGCTATTTTTTATTTTTCTCGTATTTGCGACTGTTTTCCGACCACAAAAATGCGGTCACAAAATTTGTGACGGTTTTGCGATCAAATCTGGATTGGTCTTTAATTTTGAGATTGTTTTTGTTTTAGTCACAAATCGGTTGCTAATTTTGCGACTGTCTTATGTTAGTCGCAAAATTTGGTCGCAATTGCACAGTTTTCTAGCAGTGAGAGCTCAAACATTCACATATTCAATTTAGACAACGAGCATACAATACAAAGCATGTAATTTAAAATTTTCAACATGCATTTATTATTAAATTCAGAATTTTTACTAAATGGAAAGACATGAACTTAAAGGCACATGTTCAGGATGATTTATTAATTCTCTGGACACCACACAATTTTGGATTATATAAACATCTTTGGACAAAATCATGATTGCATAGATTCCAATTGATACTTTTTACAAGTTCGGACCCAAGAAGGATAAATAAATTCGGACCCTTTCTTTAATATCCAACAAATGCGGGTATGGAAAAACAAGTTTAGTTCGGATGTTCTAATTTCTTTTTCAATTAACAAGTGCGGACAACTTATGTTACATAAGTTCAGAGTTCCATTAATGCTTACTAAGTTCGGACACCTATCTCTTCAACACAAACTCGGACATCTTGTAAAAACTATAAGTCATGACTACTACATTCGGACATATAACTAAGTCCGAACCCCTTTAGGGGTCTTGTAAATTTGGACATGCTCACTAAGAACAAATGCGGACATATCATCCTAATACAAATTCGGACGCTCTGATTTTGATACAAGTTCGGACACCCTTCTAAATGCGGACCACCTTATCATTTACATATCATTTACACATGTTAAATTCTGACCCTTATACATTAACAAGTCCGGATCCCTTAAAAGTTACCAAGTACGGACATTTTAAAGTGTTACAAGTGCGGATGACTTGTAACAACAAGTTCGGACATTTGACAAAACAATTAAGTTCGGATTCAATAGACCTTATAAGTCCGGACCATAGAATTACACTAAGTACGGACAACTCTTATTCAATCAAATCCGAACCTTTTTAATTTAACATGTTCGGATCGTTATGGGTAATAACAAGTGCAGACATAAGGGTTTTATCTAAGTGCGAACTCCTCTATCAAATACAAATGCGGACACTTAGTTTTTAACAAGTACGGACCATAAACCAAATAACAAGTGCGGACACTTTGTGACTTCACAAAGTCTGACCATTCCAAAAATCCCTTTCTTCAAAGTTTTGATGAACAGAAAACCCCAAATGCACAGAAATCAATAACATTAGGCATCAAATCAATCAATCTAACAGTGTTATCTTACCACAAACATCAAACAATCATTGCACAATCATTTGTCTACAACAATCATCATGCATTCATCAATCATGAAGCAAAAACACAAATTGTTTGGATGTCTAGGGTTTTGCATTGCAATCAAAAGAACAAGATTAACAATCATAAAGCATGGACACTTACCTTAGATTGATGTAGAGATGGTTCTACAAGAATTGGAAAGATCAACGATTGATGCGTGAACTTGTGAAGCCAAGAATGATTGAAGGAGGATTGGAGATGATTAGAGAGTGTAAAAATGCGTATAGAGAAGTTATGGAGAACTTAGGGTTTTGAGTAGTTTATTATAGTTTCACAATTACTCTAAATACCCCCTAATAATATAACTTTACACAAAAACTACATAATACCATGTAATTTACAATTACAACATATAGTTCACGTACTTGTCATGCAACACATAAGTTTCGTATAAACCATCCGTTTATAATTATTATTCGCGTTAGTTGTCAATGTTCGAGATTCCGGTAATTCCCCGTATTACCAACGTAGACTCATTTAACTAACCTTAGTTGAATGCAATGCTATGAATGTATGATTTAATTCGACCGTGGTTAGGTTAAAGTATTAATCTGAAGTTGCGGGTTATCACAATTGTCCTTTCTATAGATGTATATGTGTATGTTTTATTTTGTCTAGTAGGATAAATTAAGTATAGGGGCACCCTTCAGGATAACAATCTAGTTCACTAGGTTAGGAAAACACACCATTACAATCAGTTAAGATGGAAATTTGAGATAGTGAACCCAAGCTTAATACTGAAGTAGAAGGATGGAAAAGCGTTGGAAATTGAATCGGGTTCATGGGAACAACGCCGCAATTATCTGGTTAAGTTTTGACACTTTTGGTTGAAAATGAGGTGTCACTTGATGGTTGTTTTTTTAGTTGATTTGGTAGAGTTAAGGATATCTGTTATGGTTTCGCTAGTTTTCACTGTCTCGTCAAAAAGTGACAACCACGTTACCAGTGAGATCTCAGTCACTTTTTTCACAAGAGTGTCTAACGGGTTTCGCTATCCACTACCCATTAAAATATTGTTTCAATTAAATAAATTAAAAATGGTTAGAAAAAAGGAAGGGCACTCCTTGATTAGTTATCTTGGGGATCAGCATAGTCTTCTTCTCACGCCTGTTAAGGCCTTCACCCCCCCTCCCGCTTACATCACACTGCTTTCAACGCCCCTCTCGCCCCCGGGCTACCACCGCACACCGGCACGAGACTAGGGACGAGTTTGGTACCGGTACCGAAAGTATCGATATCGAAATACCGATCTCGAAAAGCGCCAAAATCGGGTACAGTACAGTACCGGTAACGGATCGAAAATACCGATCCCGAAAACGCCAAAAAGTTAGTACCAAATTGGCACCGAAAATGATTCAATACAGTACTATTTGATATTGATACCGGTATTTTTCAATAAAGGTACTGAAATGCTTATTCCTAACACGATTTAAAGTGCCATCTCCACCTTTACAAATCTAAATTCTAATAAATGATTCCAATAAATGACACATGATTTAAAGTGCCATCTCCACCTTTACAAATCTAAATTCTAATAAATGATTCCAATAAATGCTACATGACAATACCTTTTTTCTTCCTCAAACAATCTTTATTTAAATTATATAATCACTAGGATAAAGCACGCATATACATGCGGTTTAGCAAATGAAAATATTTTAAAGCTTTAACTCATAATTAAGTGAAATAAACTATATTAACTTAAATACCTAAAAATTAAATATAAGTATGATTTTTAAACAAAATATATAAATTGTTCATATATCTCTAAATAAGTCTGAACAATTTCATTTAGTTATAAACTTGGTATCATCATCAAAACATCTTCATGATTTACTTGCAAAACATGAAATTTAGTGAATTTAAATCAAATCATCACTTGACAAAACGTCATGAACACGCCTTGGTTGTGTTGTTTCGATGGTTTAACTTTCAATCATGTTTCATATTGTGAGATTTCATGATCAAAGATTTATTTATATTCAGTCAATCCTCAACATCATGATACCTGATCACATACGACTATGTGCATTCACTCATCCGCAATTCTTACCTAAGAATTTTGTCACCATACACGATTGTATCTTGTTTTAATCCGGACAATATAAATAACATGTCAAATCATTTATACTAAAAGTTATAACAGGAATATTGGATTTTAATAATCCCAACCATTCGCCGTTGTCCGCCACTAGTCCCAACTTCAAAAATAACCACTAGCAGTCCCAACTATTAACATATTGGCCTCCATGGACCCTGACTAACAGAACCATAACGTCGTTAGTCTCTGATCGCCGGAAAATACTAAGCATTAATAGCTAGGTCAGAAGAAGTAAACAGTCATCCATTGGAAAACCATGAAAATACTAAGATACATGTGACCGGTGCGGAACTGCAAGCATTAATAGATAATGCTGTTACAAAAGCTATGGAGCGGCAGTTTAATGAATCTAGTGGGACTCGAAGCAGGACCCTATCCGCACCACACTCTAAACCTAAGACTCAATCTGAGGCACACAGTAAGCCACCCTCTCAGCAACATGAGCCCAAGAAAGAGGATGCTCAACATTCCTCGAATCAACACAGTGTTCCATCCAAAAGGATAGTATTTGATAAAGAACCACGTACCAAGTCCTGTACTTACAAATACTTTGTTTCCTGCAAACCCCGGGATTTCACTGGGGAAAAGGGGGCGATTGACTGTATGACTTGGTTAGATGAAATGGACACCGTGGTCGATATCAGCGGTTGTGCTGAAAGGGATGTGGTAAAGTATGTATCCCAATCATTCAAGGGAGAGGCGCTAGCATGGTGGAAGTCTCTCATTCAAGCTGCTGGAAAGGTCCCACTCTATAATCTGACATGGGATCAGTTTGTTGCTCTCATTAAAGAAAATTACTGCCCTCAGCATGAGGTTGAAAGAATTGAGTCAGATTTCTTATCATTGGTGATGAAGAATTTAGATTGTCAAGCTTACCTCACCAGTTTCAATACCCTGTCTAGGCTGGTTCCGTATCTAGTAACACCGGAACCCAAACGAATTGCTCGCTTCATTGGGGGTTTAGCCCCAGAGATCAAGGCCAGTGTTAAGGCGTCTAGACCTGCTACTTTTAGGTCAGCAGCTGATCTATCTCTGTCTCTTACTTTGGATGCGGTCAGGCTAAGATCGCTTAAGAACTCAGAAGAAGGTAAGAGAAAACGTGAGGATGATAACTCACGACGGTCTGAGAAGAAGTTTAAGGGAACCGCAGACCATAAAAAGAAGTTTGGGTCTGGAAAGGGTAGTCAACAAGCAGAGGAGAAACCAAAGTGCAAGACTTGCCAGAAACGTCGCTTTGGAAAATGCAGGTTTGTATCTAAGTCTTAGACAGGACCATCTGCATGTGGTTTATGCAAATCCAAGGAGCACAAGACGATAGAGTGTAAGAAGATAAAGGATGCAACGTGCATTAATTGTAATGAAAAAGGGCACATCAAGACCAATTGCCCTAAATATGCCAAAAATCCTGAAGAGGTCAAGAAGACCAACGCAAGGGTCTTCCGAATGGATGCACGAGAAGCTGTTCAAGACGATAATGTGATAACAGGTACCTTCCTTATAAATGATGTTTACGCAAGGGTGTTATTTGATTCAGGTGCTGATAAGTCATTTGTAGATAATAAGTTTTGTAAGTTGCTGAATTTACCTGTTAAAACCTTAAGCGTGATATATGAGGTAGAATTAGCTGATGGTACCCTAGAGATAACCTCAACTGTGTTAGAGGGATGTGTTATATCCATTAGGAACCACTCTTTTCTGTTATCCTTACTTCCTTTAAAGTTAGCTGGCTTCGACATAGTTATAGACATGGACTGGTTATCTCATAACCAAGCCCTGATCATTTGCAACAAGAAGCAAGTGGTGATCAACACTCCGTCTGGTGAGCCACTTACAATTCAGGGAGATACCCAGTATGGACTGCCTGAGCAAGTGTCTATGCTCAAGGCATCTAGGTGCTTGAAGAAGGGTTGTGTCATTTACATGGCACAGGTAACTATTGATTAGCAGAAACCCAAGATTGAAGATATCCCTGTCATTTCTGAGTACCCAGAAGTTTTCCCAGAAGAACTACCTAGTTTACCACCAAATAGGCAAGTAGAATTCAAAATTGACATCATCCCTGGAGCAGCACCTGTTGCGAGAGCGCCTTACAAGTTAGCACCAACAGAAATGAAGGAGTTGAGAACTCAATTGGATGATTTGTTAGCCAAAGGTTTCATTAGACCTAGTTCGTCTCCTTGGGGAGCACCAATCTTGTTCGTAAAGAAGAAGGATGGATCGATGCGATTATGCATCGATTATCGCGAACTTAACAAAGTCACTATCAAGAATAGATATCCATTGCCCAGGATCGACGATCTGTTCGATCAATTGCAAGGGGCAAGTTACTTTTCCAAGATCGACTTAAGGTCAGGCTACCATTAATTGAAGGTTAAAGATGAAGATGTACACAAGACTGCATTTAGGACTCGTTATGGTCATTATGAGTTCTTAGTGATGCCTTTTGGGCTCACTAATGCACCAGCCGCATTCATGGATCTCATGAACCGCGTCTGCAAGCCCTACTTGGATAAATTTGTCATCGTCTTCATCGATGACATTCTCATTTACTCAAAAAGTCAAGCTGACCATGAGAAGCACCTTCGTTGTATTCTTTCATTGCTTCAACAAGAGAAACTCTATACCAAGTTTTCAAAGTGTGAATTTTGGCTTCGTGAAGTCCAGTTTCTTGGACACGTGGTTAGTGAGCGTGGTATCCAGGTGGATCCCGTTAAGGTTGAAGCTGTCATGAATAGGCAAGAGCCAAAGACGCCCACAGAGATTCGTAGCTTTCTAGGTTTAGCAGGATATTATAGGAGATTTATTGAAAACTTCTCAAGGATTGCTGCACCCCTAACTTCGTTGACACATAAGAATACTAAATTTGACTGGGGTCCTAAGCAGCAGGAATCCTTTGACATCCTTAAGCAAAAATTGAGCAATGTACCAGTTTTAACATTGCCTGATGGAATAGAGGAATTTGTGGTATACTGCGACGCATCACACACTGGTATAGGATGTGTACTTATGCAGAAAGGCAAGGTTATTGCCTATGCTTATCGATAGTTAAAAGTACATGAGAAGAATTACACCACCCACGACTTGGAGTTGGGTGTCGTTGTATTTGCATTAAAGCTATGGAGGCATTATTTGTATGGTACCAAGTGTGTGATCTATTCTGATCACAAGAGCCTTTAGCATCTATTTAATCAGAAGGATATGAATATGAGACAGCGCCGATGGATGGAGACGCTGAATGATTATGATTGTGAGATCCGATACCATCCAGGCAAGGCAAATGTAGTTGTCGATGCCCTGAGTAGGAAAGAAAGGGTCAAACCCATAAGAATCAATGCCAAGAGCATTGAATTAAAGAACAGTTTAAATGAAAGATTGTTAGCTGCACAGAAGGAAGCTGTATTAGAAACTAACTATCCTGATGAAAAGTTAGGAGTAACTGCTGAGCAGTTATCTTATGGCAAGGACGGAATCCTGAGGTTAAATGGACGAATATGGGTTCCAATTTATGGAGGACTTCGGGATGTTATCCTCCAGGAAGCCCACAGTTCTAAATACTCCGTTCATCCTGGAGCTGACAAGATGTACCAGGATCTAAAGGCAAATTATTGGTGGATAGGCTTGAAGAAGTCTATAGCTACCTATGTAGCCAAATGTTTAACATGCGCGCAAGTCAAAGCTGAACATAAAAAAACCGCAAGGTTTGCTACAACAGCCTGAACTTCCCACCTGGAAGTGGGAGATGGTGACAATGGATTTTATCACCAAGTTGCCAAAAACAAAGAATGGAAATGATACTATTTGGGTGATAGTTGATAGACTGACTAAGTCAGCCCACTTCCTACCTATTAAAGAAACACACAGCTCAGATAAGTAAGCTCAGTTGTACGTGGACGAGCTTGTATCTCTCCACGGGGTGCCAGTATCTATCATTTCTGATAGGGATACAAGGTATACATCGCATTTCTGGAAAAGCTTTCAGCAATCCCTAGGCACCCGACTAAACTTCAGCACTGCATATCATCCGCAAACAGATGGTCAAAGTGAGCGTACAATACACACGCTGGAAGATATGTTAAGGGATTGTGTTATTGATCTTGGTGGAAGTTGGGATGATCATCTTCCATTGATCGAGTTTTCATATAATAATAGTTATCACTCAAGTATCCAAACTGCACCATTTGAAGCCTTATATGGAAGGAAGTGCAGAATGCCCGTTTGTTGGGCAGAAGTGGGAGATGTCCAACTAACAGGACCAGATATAGTCCTGGAGACGACAGATAAGATTGTATAGTGATGCGTGTGAAGTGTTATATATATTAGGTGTATATTTTAAGCCCTTTAACACTTTTTTAGCCAAGTTTTAAATTTATAAAACACGATATTTACTAACACTAAACACACATATGGGCAAGTGCACCCATCGTGAGCGTAGTATAGTGTTGGTAAGATACCGAGGTCGTCCAAGGACACAAGAGCTTTTAGTACCGGTTTATCCTCAACGTCTAATCAAATCAAAAAGTTTAGAAAAATGGTTTTAAACTAAGAAAAATAAAAACTAATTAAAATGCTGAAAATAAAAATAAAAATAAAAACAGATAGACAAGATGAATCACTTGGTTCCGACTCGTGTATAGTGTAACCTTTGATTATTTCCGCACTTTTGAACTTGTTTAAGAGATTATCTTAGTTATTGTAGTAGGCCCCTGACGTGATGTCGTGGTCACAATCAAATTTAATCCCAAAAACAACTATATAGATAGTGGCAAGTGGGTATCGAACACAGGGAGTTTGTGGAATATGTGTTATTTGAAAGTTTATCTAAATTTAACTAAATTAATCTAATTGCAAAAGAAATAAGATTCAAGAGTTTATGTGAGTGAATTGGTTTTAGACTAAATTAAACTAAGTAAATTGCAAGAGAAAAGTTTGGTTGTAAGCAAATTAGAGACAAATGACCATCCTAGATTTCCGGTTTGTATCAACATTCATATTATCATTCCACTAGAAAGAACTACATAGACATAGTTCGCGTGTAATTACTTATTGTGATAAAAGGGAACTAAGTACTCAGATTCCTAGAACGTGAGGTTGTTACCCGATGACCAATCAACCCTTACCCAATCCTACTTCTACCCATGATATCTCGATTGCCAACGGCACCAAGAACGTATGGTTTCAAACTAGAATGTCATAAGAATCAACAATTTACAAATAAGCAATCACACACCATGATAAACAAAATATAAATAGAGTTTACCATTCTAGAAATATGGAATCAAAACACAATTGTCTCATACAAACCTTCAACCTAGGATGACCATAAAGAACCTAGCCACTCATAGCTTCAAACAACATCTTAACAAGAGTTTCAATGTTCATATGGATCAAAGCACTCCAAACTCATGATTAGGATAGTGTTTCTCCTTGCCAAAGTCTCCAAGATACTCCAATTTTCGTTCCCAAGCAAGTGGTAACCGAAAGAAGATGATTAGCCACCATAAAACCACTTGAAAATGGCATTAAAATGAGGAGTTACACATTTTGGATCAGACGGAGCCGTAAGCTACGGCTGGGTGCCGTACCTTACGGCTGTCAATCAAGTCTTACGGCCAGGAGCTCCTGTCTTACGGCAAGAAATGCTGAAAACTTGTTTTCAGCATAACTTTTTCGTTTCAACTCCGTTTTCTTCACCGTTTTCGCCTACGTTCTCGTAATTTCATCCTCTATCATGCTATCCTCTTAATTCTTCAATTCCAAAATGTTATTTTTTATTGATGCTCCAAATTCTTTCCCTTTTATGCTCCATTTGCACCTGCTCGTCCAAACAACTAGTAGTTACCAAGTTCAAGCAAATATCCGTGTATAGTATGGGATTTTAATCATTTAAAGGCTCTTAAGGGTTGTCCTACGGACCACCCGTCACATCCCCACACTTACTCGTTGCTTGTCCCAAGCAACCCATTCAAAAATTATTCAAAACCACTAGCGATCAATTATGCAAACCAAGCTAAATATGCCGTCCTTTTACTAACTTCCAATCATACCACATGACACACCCCTCACAATAATCTCTCGGTAACAAGAATTATTAGCATAATGCTAAACCACTCAATGCGTGTGTGTGTGTGCGCGACAATAAGCTTGTATATAAATCAAGTTTCCTCCTAACAAATATCTAGCATGCTTAAGAATCAAAGGGACTTGCGGGTTGTAACAGGGCTAGGTGCAAAGGTAGGAAAATGGTGGAATACATATGAAAGAGCTAATTGATTTGACCCGGTTTTTATTTCTACTACTACGAAGCAAACACCAAATATATACACAATTTCTTCAACATTCTCAACTACAATCGCAACTAAATACTTTTTTTTTTTGTATTTTTCTCATATTCTTTTCTCATTTTTTTTTCTTTTTTTTTTTTTTCATTTTTTTCATTTTTTTCATAACACATCAAACTCAACAATATATACAAGAACATCAATACTACATACTAAATCTCCTAAACCGGGTCATCTCAATAGGTAAAATTTTGTAGGAAGTAGGTTTGGGTCACAATCGAATGGTCTAAGGCTCAACATGGCTTTCTAAGGACCAAACCCCCACCCCTCACAATACCAAGCTCATATATGTAACATATGAGGTCCAACCCACCAATCCCGCACTCTCACACATCTAGACGAGGCTTCCTAAAAGTCCCCCTATCATTTTCAAAAGCATGTTAACTCTAGGATTTAACAAGAATTCGTACACAAGTTCTATTAACACACAACGCACACCGCCACTCAAACAATGAAATTTCACTAACAATCATGTGTGGCTCAAATCCTCACCAAGAAAAGACTAGGAATGGGTGTCGCTGTGTCAAATGGCACAATATCAAGTTTTCAAATTTTAACAATTTTCGCTCAGATTTACAAAATTTTTAAAACTATCAAAAATTTCCCCCATCCCCACACTTGGGATACATTGTCCCAATGTATGGCTTTGAAGGAAGGATCACTTTTAACCCACAACATCAGCCTTTGTTTAAACTCTCAAACCCCAAATTTCTTTTTGGATTTTTTTTTTATATATATTTTTTATTTTTTTATAAAAACACATTAACACCGCCAAACTAGCACAACCCAACACATAACATCAAAACCAATACACCACCCATCCGCCCAACCATGATCATAAACATGAATATATACAAAGGTGCACAAAAATGAGAACAAGACACGACCTGATTAGTAAATTAGCAGTGTTGGTAGTGATGCAGCTGCGGTAATCGGACCGGTTCAAAAACATCTCTTGGATTCGCCGATATCTCAACAGGGATGTTGCCAAACATCCCCACACTTGAATCATTGCATCCGCGAGGGTTGAAACGTAATAACCTGCCAACACACAAACACAACACCAAAACAAAACCAAACCAAACAAAGCAAAACAAAACACAAATACAATACTCTACATCCTCGGGCTGCCTCCCGAGAGCGCTAAGTTTAAAGGTCTTCAGCCAGACCATACCTGATATGCGTTATGGTGGTCTTAATGCACACTTACCTGCAACATTTCCAACAAATGCCCGGAAATTTGCATGCCATCTCCATAGATTTTTCAATATATTTGGCATGTTAAAGCTGCTCCTGCGGGCTTTGCTAGTCCACTTCATGACATATACCTTAATGTCTGGTAGTTTCACCCTTCTCATCTTGTTCCTCGAACCCTCTTCCCCACACTTGTTAATTTGAATCATTGATATAGGAAGAGGTTCAGTACACATATCCATCCCATCAGCCTGCTCTACCTCATAATCTGCACACATCATCTGATCTACAAGTGACTCTTCATCAGATAAAGGACTCATTGGTGTGGTATTATCCTCCACAACCTCCTCCTTCATGTGAGAATAATCTCTAATATCGTCAGGTAATGGTGAGAGGCGTTCTTCTATCTCTATCTTCAATTTTAAAGTGTGACACTTAGAAACTAAGCAGCTGATTCGGTCTTCATCGGACAGGTTGGGTGTTGCTAAATATTGCTCGAGTTTGGACAAAGTTACTTCCAATACAGCAAGCTCTTTTTCCTCCTCGGTCTCATAAACAAAAACACCCTCGGGCTCAGAATATTCTTCGGGATGATATTGTCGATATCCCTGATACGGTCTATAGATGCGCGCTTCCATCATCTTTTTATTCCAATACTTCGGGTTTTCCGAATACACCGGGCACACATCATAATCATAAGTGTGATCGCGACCGCAACAAAAACATAGATCATCCATCCTTGCCTCATAATAAACTTCCTCGTCCCGATCGTATCCATATGAATAATAGTTATCCTCCATTTCTGATTCATAATCGTCAACGTATGATGGAGGTGGAAGCTGTGAAACATAAGACACCGGTTTTCCATGTGCCCTCCTGTAGTGAGCCTCGTGGCAACCAATACATGGATGTCGTGGACCCCCGCACAATCTACACGTAGATAAGCTGAAATTTGTGTAATGCCCTGTCATCCTGCACAACACAACTCAACTACCAAGTGTAAATCATGAACATAAAAGAAATCTTTTTGGTTTTTTTTTTTTTTTAATTTTTTTTTCTTTTAATTTTTTTTTCAAACTAATACACAAGATAACACACGTTGCGCACTACTCCCCGGCAACGGCGCCAAAATTTGACGTGATGTCGTGGTCACAATCAAATTTAATCCCAAAAACAACTATATAGATAGTGGCAAGTGGGTATCGAACACAGGGAGTTTGTGGAATATGTGTTATTTGAAAGTTTATCTAAATTTAACTAAATTAATCTAATTGCAAAAGAAATAAGATTCAAGAGTTTATGTGAGTGAATTGGTTTTAGACTAAATTAAACTAAGTAAATTGCAAGAGAAAAGTTTGGTTGTAAGCAAATTAGAGACAAATGACCATCCTAGATTTCCGGTTTGTATCAACATTCATATTATCATTCCACTAGAAAGAACTACATAGACATAGTTCGCGTGTAATTACTTATTGTGATAAAAGGGAACTAAGTACTCAGATTCCTAGAACGTGAGGTTGTTACCCGATGACCAATCAACCCTTACCCAATCCTACTTCTACCCATGATATCTCGATTGCCAACGGCACCAAGAACGTATGGTTTCAAACTAGAATGTCATAAGAATCAACAATTTACAAATAAGCAATCACACACCATGATAAACAAAATATAAATAGAGTTTACCATTCTAGAAATATGGAATCAAAACACAATTGTCTCATACAAACCTTCAACCTAGGATGACCATAAAGAACCTAGCCACTCATAGCTTCAAACAACATCTTAACAAGAGTTTCAATGTTCATATGGATCAAAGCACTCCAAACTCATGATTAGGATAGTGTTTCTCCTTGCCAAAGTCTCCAAGATACTCCAATTTTCGTTCCCAAGCAAGTGGTAACCGAAAGAAGATGATTAGCCACCATAAAACCACTTGAAAATGGCATTAAAATGAGGAGTTACACATTTTGGATCAGACGGAGCCGTAAGCTACGGCTGGGTGCCGTACCTTACGGCTGTCAATCAAGTCTTACGGCCAGGAGCTCCTGTCTTACGGCAAGAAATGCTGAAAACTTGTTTTCAGCATAACTTTTTCGTTTCAACTCCGTTTTCTTCACCGTTTTCGCCTACGTTCTCGTAATTTCATCCTCTATCATGCTATCCTCTTAATTCTTAAATTCCAAAATGTTATTTTTTATTGATGCTCCAAATTCTTTCCCTTTTATGCTCCATTTGCACCTGCTCGTCCAAACAACTAGTAGTTACCAAGTTCAAGCAAATATCCGTGTATAGTATGGGATTTTAATCATTTAAAGGCTCTTAAGGGTTGTCCTACGGACCACCCGTCAGCCCCTCTTTTGGAGGTGACGTTACCCTCAACCCAATAGTTTGAGTCAGCAAGGATACAATCCTAAAGAGTCGGATTATTGAAAGATAATTAATTAAGTTATTAATGCAAATTATGGTAGGCCCCTGTTTTGGAGGTGACGTTACCCTCGACTAAGTAGTCTGAGTCAGCAGGGATACAGTCCTAAATAGCCGGGTTATAGTATTAATAGTAGTTAACTTATGAGGGGATCAAAGAGTTTGGACCCCCGCCATCCAATACCGTTAAGTATTGAAGGAGGTCCTACTAAATTTGACCCAGGTCCATTGCAGGACCTCTAAACGTTGAACAATGGCAAGACTCTTACCAAACCGTTCCCTTAACCCCCGACCAGGTAGCCAACATACCTCCATATAGACCGTGGAGATATGAATGGTGAAAATCTTTTATTTTATATAGACAGTAAAATAATGCCAAGACACCACGGACAAACGATAAGGAAGAATCACCTTCAACATAAGAAACTAGTTATTAAAGTCATTAATATAAAACCAAGTAAAAAGTGCGAAAAGATTGAAAATAAAAAGTATTACACTAGACACTTGTCTTCACCAAGTGATGTAAGAGACTTAGGCAAACATGGCCTTGATTATCAAGAACTCTTACGATCAATCTTGGATCCCGAGACGACTCACACACTCTATGATGGACAATGGATGATGGTGGTGGATGATGGTGTTATGGTGGTGGTGGTGGTGGTGGGTGGAGGGTGAAGTGTGAGAGAGGTGATGTGCCAAGGGATGGTTTGAGCTTGAGCCAAGCACTCCTATTTATAGGCTGAACAGAAGCTCGGGCACGGCCCCGTGTCCAGTGGGCACGGCCCCGTGTCCACATCCTTCTCTTTCTTCATTTAATGCAGCTTGTCTTATTAGTTGACCACGCCCCCGTGTCCGCTGAGCACGACCCCGTGTGCAGAAGAATCTTTGTACTATGAAGATTTGCCTGGATTGTGCGAATCTTATAGTTGACCACGGCCCCGTGTCCGCTGAGCACGGCCCCGTGGTGGGCAATAGAAGCTTCTACCAATTTGTCTTTTCTGCTGACACTTGGGCACGCCCCCGTGCTGGCTGAGCACGGGGCGTGTTCAGTCTTCTGTCTTCATGTTTTGCTTGGGAAGATGCTGTCGTGGGGTCGGGCATGTCACGTTTTTTCCTTTTATTGTATTTATGTTAGATTTTGCTGTCTTTTTGCTTCTTTTGTTAATTTGAGCTCATTTAATCCTGAAAATACAAAAGGAAGACAAAAGCACACTTTTTCCAACATTAGTACTAAAAAAAGGGTTAGTTTTATGCCACAATTGATGTAATTTATATGTTGCATTTTGCACACATCATACAGATAAGAGATCGACTCAAAGCTGCCAGAGATAGGCATAATAGCTACACAGATAAAAGGCGTAAACCTCTAAAGTTCGAGGTAGGTGACAAGGTACTACTTAAGGTATCACCCTGGAAGGGAGTGATGCGATTTGGTAAGAAAGGTAAGTTAAGCCCAAGGTACATTGGACCATTCGAGATCATCGAATGTGTCGGATCAGTGGCTTACAAGTTAAACTTACCTGAAGAGCTCAGTGGTATTCAAAATGTATTCCACATCTGCAATCTAAAGAAATGTCTAGCCGATGAATCGCTAGTCATACCACATACGGATGTGCACATATGTCACACCCCGGTTTCCACGTGTCACCGGTGGGCCCGGTGGGGAGTATCGTGACGTGGTTGGCAACATAATAGTCAAACAACACAATATTTAATATGCACAGCGGAAGCAAATTGTAAGATATAATACAACCGAATTTAATATTGTAATATCAAATATCACAATATTCGGAAGTTTATCCACAGACGGATCGAAAATAAAATGGAAACAATAGTTCAACAGACTTTAGGCATCTTAAGCTTGCTAGACTTCTAGTGATCCTAAGGAGAAATCCCAGCCAATTACGCTTAGTACCTGCATTTAATCTTTTTGGGAAAATACGTCAGTTTACACTGGTAAATACAATCAACTGACTCATTTTAGAAAATGATTGAAAATTGATTTGGATGCACGTAGCATAAACATTTTATTTAACTTGGGAGAATTATTTAAATATATAATCTTGTGAACGAATTACATGTTCCTTGTGCGTTCAGTAGCTCGGATCTTGTCTGGGTTAAAGTTCAATAGACACACCACATTATTCTTTTGTGCACTGACGGGTGTACGCCTACACCCCGCGCTTAAGTCGTGGCCATTTCGTAAAATGATGCCAAGGATATCCGGGACATGGTCATTAACCCCCCAAAGGCTTTAAGTAACAAGACTGTTTAAACGAGCCGATCAAATTATTCAATTAACCACCCAACGATGGAAGATTTGATGCCTGATCAAGCGGTATTCTATATACCGTAACCCAAGCCCGTATAGGGAAAATAAGTTAAAAGTATTTACCTGAGCAAAGTATAAATCACAACAAGCAAACGCAAGTAGCTTTTACTGGTACTCCTAATCTGGAACGAAGGTTTATAATAACCTATTAGAATCCTAACGGGTCTTTAGTTAAGCTTAAGCTTAGACCGGTTAGTTTCAAAGACACGGTTCGTACACACGATTAAGCGAAGACCAGATAGAATGTGATTTAGACCCGACAAGTTCAGAGACTTGTTTAATATGGGTATTTTATACACATTCTGGATTTTGAGATAAAACCGATAAGGTTTGACCCGTTTCGGCTAATTTATGTAAACTTGTTATATAAACCGAACCGAACGCGTAATAAGCGTAACGGGTATTCATATGAGCCATTTACAGGTTTCCTAGGTTAATATGCTTCATATATGTTGTGACATCAGTAAGACGTCTTTTATTATCCCCGCAACGAATTTAAACACAAACTATGCCCCGTAGGGGTAGTTTGGTCATTTAAAAGGTTATAAAAGAGTTTAAGTATTTACCTGAGTTAGGTCTGATGTAATCAGAAAAAATACTTATTTTACCATGTTATAATAGTAGAGTAAAGTATATATGTGAAATTTATCAATTATAACCAAACTATTCCCCGTAGGGGTATTTTGGTAATTTCTCATAAGCCGAAAAGCTCAAAACTGAAGTCTGAGTTTAACAACCTTTGCTTACTGTTAAAATATTATAATTTGCCTCAAATATCAGTAGGTATCACCCTTGTATGTTTAAAAATAGTCTTAGTACTTACTATGCGCTAAAACGCTTAATAAGGCGATTAAAAGCCATTTCCGGGTTCGATACTTAAAGCTGATATTTTTATTATTCCGGAAGGCTTAAAATAATTTATTTATCAAGTGTGATCAGTAGCAAAAGGTTTGGAGTCGTTTAGATATGTAAAACTCATTTTATGGCCCGTAAGGGCAAAACCGACAATTACCGGGTTAAGCCTACGACTATGAGTTATGCTCAGCCTAAAATTAATTAAAAATCTTTAAAAATCCCAAAATAATATATTACATCAGTGGGTAAAGATTTTGATATCAAAAAGTAGGCTTAACTAGGCTATACGCTAATTATGCCGTTTTATTAACATAAAGCTTTCATTTTACGCTAACGAGCATAACTCTTAATCTACACTTCAAACTGATGTCAAACTTTGCATACAAGTTTATATATCAGTAATTAAAGTTTCTACTCTTTTACATTTCCAAAAATCACGTTTTAAGGTAATAAGGGCATAATAGTCAACATATGAGCAATTAACGGAATCATGCGTATTAATTGGATAACTAATGATCCGAGGTGTATAATCACAGGGGGTTATACTAGCATGTAACCTGGTCCAAATGAAGCTCTAAGGTATTTCTAAAACATACCATAACGGGTCAGAACTGAAAGTCAAAGTATAAGTCAAACTATGCGACTTTCGGTTCCGAATCGGGTCAAAACAGGAAATTGTCGGGTTGAACATGTTTAGACATGTTCTTACACTCATTACCAAGTTATATTAATGATCAAACAGGTTATATGTGTTCTACATTGCTAATCATGCATAAATTGTAATTTAAACATTCTGTTGACTTTTTATTAACACGTTTGACCCGACATTTGACCTAGTTAGAGTGGGAATCAGGGGGAACCCTTTTAAGGGTTTATTACCCACATAATTACCAACTTACAACTACTTTTAATTCGAGATTTGGCTGATTCATTATTAATTAATCTCGAAGTCAAACCGTAATTACGACGGTTTGACTTTTAGCTAATTTACTAAGCTAAACTCAATTAAAGAAGGTTAAGCCAACTTACAAAGGTCTAATGATTGATGAGGAAGGCCTGGAAAGTGCTCTTGTGCTTCACAATTGATCAGCAGATGTTTGAGGAATGAATGATCAATGTGTTGCACTTAGGTGCTTTATATAGTAACCAAGACACCACAAGATGTTGACAAATAAGTCTACTACTGACCATAACATCCTCACAAGTGTCCCTAGTGTTTAGGGGGTACCTAGGGGTCGCACAAGATGTGAAAAATCGGCTAAAGGTCTAGCACAATGGCTATGGCAGGCAAAAACCCAAGAATTTCGGATCAGATGACCCCTAGCGCGACGCGTAGCCCCCCCTGGGACCTTCGCGTGGCGCGAGGCCCTCCTGCAGCAAATCAGAATTTTTAGATTTTTATGTTATGGTCCTTGCCCCTTCAAACTTTGTTTAGACATTTGTTTCTTGCATCTTGAACCCTCCAAATTGATTTATAAGGGCTTTAAAACATATACCCACTTTGTTAAGTCCTCGGTTAACTTTATTGTTACCCGAAAAGTCCTAACTTTCAACGTTTACGCTTTAACCCCTCACACACGAATTTGATCATAACTTTCTCATACGATAACAAAACTTTATGAAATTTATATCGCGCATTCTAGTGAGCATAAATATCAGTTACAAAGCTCCGGGTTTGTCAAATGGTCACTCAGAGGTATAACTTAAACATGTTGACAAATTTAGCCCCTGTAGTTTGTAATCTCTCACTTTTAGCTTCGTAGGATCCATGATTTATTCGTTTGAAGGTATGGGCATCATGTAGGGTTAATATATAATATATTTATTCACTGTTGACATTTAGAACTCGTACATTAACATACTTTCCATGATTGTCAACTTTAGTCCTTTCAGAACATTCTTTCACACGTTCAAACATATGACACGTGTCAACACATTATAGGACGTGAATTTTCGAGGTGTTACATCCTCACCCCCTTAAAATAAATCTCGACCCGAGATTTACTGGAATAAATAGGGGTACTTTTCTTTCATCGTGGATTCAACCTCCCACGTATATTCGGGACCTCTACGGGCATCCCATTTGACCTTTACAATAGGCACATGCTTCCTTCGAAGCTTCTTAACCTGTCGATCCTCAATCGACAATGGTTTTTCCATGAATTTCAAGCTCTCATCTATGTGCACATGTGTATGCGGTATTACCAGTGATTCGTCAGCGAAACACTTTTTCAGATTGCAGATGTGGAACACGTTGTGAATTTCACTGAGCTCTTCTGGTAATTTTAACTTATAGGCAACTGACCCGACACGTTCGATAACCTCAAAAGGTCCTATGTATCTCGGGCTTAGCTTGCCTTTCTTACCAAATCGCATCACCCCCTTCCAGGGTGATACTTTAAGCAACACTTTGTCACCTACTTCGAAGTGAAAAGCTTTACGCTTTGGATCTGCGTAACTTTTCTGCCTATCCCGGGCAGCTTTGAGACGGTCACGAATCTGGACAATCTTGTCCGTCGTTTCGAACACTATCTCTGGTCCTGATAATTGGACATCTCCAACTTCCGCCCAACAAACTGGCGTTCTACACTTTCTACCGTATAATGCCTCAAAAGGCGCAGCCTTAATGCTGGTATGGTAGCTATTGTTGTAGGAGAACTCAATTAGTGGTAGGTATTTATCCCAACTACCACCCAAATCGATCACACATGCACGTAGCATGTCTTCCAACGTTTTAATAGTACGCTCACTCTGACCGTCTGTCTGAGGATGGTAAGCTGTACTGAAATTCAAACGCGTGCCCAAAGATTGTTGGAAACTCTTCCAAAAATGTGACGTGTATCTAGTATCTCTGTCAGAGATAATAGACACAGGTATGCCATGTAAGGCCACAATCTTATCCACGTATAACTGGGCTAACATGTCGGAGCTATAAGTCTCCTTGATGGGTAAGAAATGTGCTGACTTAGTCAGTCTATCAACTATAACCCATATTGTATCATTTCCTTTCCTTGTCTTAGGTAACTTGGTGATAAAATCCATGGTTACCATTTCCCACTTCCACGTAGGAAGTTCAGGTTGTCGTAGCAAGCCTGACGGCTTTTGATGTTCTGCCTTGACTTGCGCACAAGTCAAGCACTTAGCTACATAGGCAGCTACAGACTTTTTCAAGCCTATCCACCAATAGTTTGCCCTTAGATCCTGGTACATCTTATCAGCTCCAGGATGAACGGAGTATTTGGAACTATGGGCTTCCTGGAGGATGACATCTCGAAGTCCTCCATAAATTGGAACCCATATTCGTCCATTTAATCTTAGAATTCCGTCCTTGCTAAGAGTTAACTGCTCCTCAGTTACCCCTAGCTTTTCGTTAGGATAGTTAGCTTCCAACACAGCTTCCTTCTGTGCAGCTAACAACCTTTCAGTCAAACTGTTCTTTATCTCCATGCGCTTGGCATTGATTCGGATGGGTTTCACCCTTTCCTTTCGACTCAAGGCATCAGCGACTACATTCGCCTTGCCGGGATGATATCTGATTTCACAATCATAATCATTTAAAGTTTCCATCCAACGGCGTTGCCTCATGTTTAAATCTTTCTGATTAAACAGATGCTGGAGGCTCTTGTGATCAGAATAGATCACACACTTAATTCCATAAAGATAATGCCTCCACAGTTTTAGTGCGAATACAACGGCACCCAACTCCAAGTCGTGGGTGGTGTAATTCTTTTCGTGTACCTTTAACTGTCGTGACGCATAGGCAATAACTTTTCCTTTCTGCATAAGCACACACCCCATGCCAGTGTGCGATGCATCGCAGTAAACTACGAACTCTTCGGTGCCTTCAGGAAATGTCAGAACTGGGGCGTTGCTCAACTTTTTCTTCAGAATATCAAAGGACTCTTGCTGCTTAGGGCCCCAAACGAACTTTACTTTCTTCTTAGTCAAGGAAGTTAGGGGTGCAGCAATCCTTGAAAAATTTTCAATGAAACGCCTATAATATCCTGCCAATCCCAGGAAGCTACGAATCTCTGTAGGCGTCTTTGGCTCTTGCCAGTTCATAACTGCTTCCACCTTAGCGGGATCCACTTGGATACCACGCTCACTAACCACGTGTCCAAGAAATTGGACTTCTCGAAGCCAAAACTCACACTTGGAAAATTTGGCATAGAGTTTCTCACGATGCAGGAGTTTGAGAATACAACGAATGTGTTTTTCGTGGTCAGCTTGGTTCTTAGAGTAAATAAGAATGTCGTCGATGAAAACGATGACGAATTTATCTAAGTAAGGTTTGCATACGCGATTCATGAGATCCATGAACGCGGCAGGTGCATTAGTGAGCCCAAAAGGCATCACTAGGAACTTGTAATGACCATAACGAGTCCTAAATGCTGTTTTGTGCACGTCTTCATCTCTAACCTTCAGTTGATGGTAGCCTGACCTTAAGTCAATCTTCGAGAAATAACTTGCCCCTTGCAATTGATCGAACAAGTCGTCGATTCTGGGCAAAGGATACCTATTCTTTATCGTGACCTTATTAAGCTCACGATAATCGATGCACAGACGCATCAATCCATCCTTCTTCTTGACAAACAGGACTGGTGCTCCCCAAGGAGACGCATCAATTCATCTAATTGCGTCCTTAATTCCTTCATCTCCGTGGGCGCCAACCTATAAGGTGCTCTAGCAACTGGTGCTGCTCCGGGGATGATATCAATCCTGAATTCCACTTGCCTATCTGGTGGCAAACCAGGTAGTTCTTCCGGAAAAACTTCTAGGTATTCAGAAATGACGGGGATGTCTTTAATCTTCGGTTTAGGCTGATCAATAATCACTTGTGCCATGTAGATGACACAACCCTTCTTTAAACATTTTGAAGCCTTGAGCATAGTCGCTTGCTCAGGTAGCCCATATTGGGTATCTCCCCGAATGGTAAGTGATTCACCAGACGGAGTCTTAATCACCACTTGCTTTCTGTTGCAGACAATTTGGGCCTGGTTATGAGATAACCAGTCCATACCCAAAACTATGTCAAAACCGGCCAATTTAAAGGGAAGTAGAGACAGAGGAAAAGAGTGGTTCTTAATGGATATAACACATCCATCTAACACAGTTGAGACGGCTTCTAAGGTGCCATCTGCTAACTCTACCTCATAATTTATACCCAAGGTTTTGACAGGTAAATTCAGCAATTTGCAAAATTTATGATCTACAAACGACTTATCAGCGCCTGAATCAAATAGTACTCTTGCATAGACATCATTTACAAGGAAAGTACCTGTAATCACATTGTCGTCTAGAACCGCTTCCTTTGCGTCCATTCTGAAGACTCTAGCATTAGTCTTCTTGGCCTCTTCAGGCTTCTTGGTGTATTTAGGGCAGTTGGTTTTAATGTGCCCCTTTTCATTGCAACGGTAGCACGTTGCGTCTTTCATCTTCTTGCAATCCAAGGTTTTGTGATCCGTGGACTTGCATATTCCACATGCAAAGGTTTTTGACTGAGTCTGCGAGTTCGACTCGAGTCTGCACTTTCCATAGTGCTGTTTCTTGCAAATTTTGCATTTGGGCTTCTCACCAGAATGATGCCCATCTTTCCTTGACTCAGATCTTTTCTTGTTGTCACCGTTCCCACGGTGTTTCTTGTTCGATCTCCGTGAACCATCATCATCACGTTTTCTCTTCTCAGCCTCCTTATTCCTCAGCGATCTTTGCCTGACCGCATCCAAAGTGAGGGACAAGGATATGTCAGCTACAGATCTAAAAGTAGTTGGCCGAGAAGCCTTCACGCTTGCCTTGATTTCCGGGGCTAAACCACCGATAAAACGAGCTATTCTTTTTGGATCCGGGGTCACCAGATAAGGAACCAACCGGGACATTGTGTTGAAGCTCGTTAGGTAAGCTTGACAGTCAAGGTTTGTCATCACCAATGATAGAAATTCAGACTCTATCTTCTCCACCTCATGCTGAGGGCAGTAATTTTCCCTGATGAGGGCAACAAATTGATCCCACGACATGTTGTACAATGGGATTTTCCCGGTGGCTTGAATCAGTGATCTCCACCATGCTAAAGCTTCACCCTTGAAAGACTGCGACACAAACTTGACTATATCCCTCTCAGCGCATCCGCTGATATCCACAACTGTGTCCATCTCGTCCAGCCACGTCATACAGTCGATGGCTCATTTCTCCCCAGTGAAATCCCGGGGTTTGCAGTAAACAAAATATTTATATGAGCAACCCTTGTCACGGGGTCCTTGATTTAGTACAACCTGCTGAGATGGAGCATTGTGGTGGTTCGAGGAGTGCCGATCATCATCTTTCTTCGGTTCGTCCTTCTTGAACGGTGGCTTTGAAGGCTGTGTAGATAGGGTCCTACTACGAGTCCCACTATACTCTTCGTACTGCCTTTCCAATGCCTTTGTAACTGCGTCGTCGACCAACGCTTTTAACTCGGCACCCGTTAAATTGATCCGGGCGTTATCAATGTTCTCCACTGGATGACTATTTATCTCGTCTGAGTTAGCCATTTTAATTGAACTGTTACAGTAAACAAGGACAATAGTTTATTTGGGAGTTTATTATGGAATCGCCCCTTAGGGTAATTCATTAACCATGGTAAACAGAGACCATATTTGGTTAATTTATTAGGCATATTTATTTAGGATTTCTATCATAATTTATCCTAATTATAAAATAATAACAGTTTTATTTGTGGCACAAAAGGCCTAGTCACATGGACATTTTAATTTATAAGCTATGATTTCAGAGAATCAAACATGAAGGTATACTGGCACAATAGGCCTAGTCACAAGGACATTTATAAATTATAAGCTATGATTTCAGAGAATCAAAGCATGAAGGTTTGAACCTAGTTCATTACCTTTATCTGACAGGGAGTCATCGCTACCACTGTCTTTTGGCTCATATGGAAATGAGCAGGGCCCGTAGGCGCTATATTACCACGTATGGTCAAAATATGATCATCTTAATTGATGACCTAAACCCATGATTCAGAGATCATAAAATTGGGTTAGGAATCTTTTGAAGAATCCAATAATAAGAATGACGTGTGTGATTTTAATGAATCACGTCTGCCAGGAGTGTTAACATGTTTACAGATGTTAACAGGGATTTGAATCTTTTAAACAGGTCTTACCATCATGGCCAGGTCTTTATAATGACACTCAGGCTAGGTTTCACTCTCAAGATTCTTATTTAAGAATTTACTTAGGCAGATTATTATTAAAAAGGAATGATTTTGATTTATTTATTTCATATATAATATTTATGCATATAATAGCAAGATGAAATTTGTAAACATAACATTCCATTAATTATCAAAGATTACATGTTGCCCTAAACGGGACTTTTCAACAAACAACTTACCCACGCAGGGGTTTAAACAAGTACTCACCCACGCAGGGGCTTAATACACACATACCCACGCAGGGCTTAATAACATAATAGTCCACGCAGGGACTTTCACAAATAACATAATAGTCCACGCAGGGACTTACACAAATAACATACCCTCGCAGGGGTTTACAGAAAAATAGACCCGCGCAGGGGTCAAAATAAACAAGCATACCCACGCAGTGGTTTATACAGTAAGACTAGCCCACGCAGGGGCTCAACAACAAATGGAAGGATTCAGTGGTCCTTCTTTCTCTTCCCTTTAATTAGGCTCGTTAATCCTTGGAAGAAAGTTTGTCGCTCCCTTCGTTCCTTGTGGAACTCTCGTTCTACATGGTCCAACCTTTGCAGAATTTCTTCAAGCTCTGGTGGGGAGAACCTTGGTGGTTGCGATTATTGCCTGATAATAGGTCTTGGAGGTATTTGGTACCCATGTGTTGGGTACCCTACTCCCCATGGATCTCCATAGGGTCCTTGGGTGTTGTAGTTAGCCGCTACCAAGTATGGGTCGGCTTCGGCGTAGTTGTAGTTGGTGTGCACCGGCTGTTCAAACGGGTTATACGCCATGGAACCCGTGTATGCTGGAATTGGGTTATCAAAACCCATCGGCGGTGGTTGCGGTGCAACTGGGTGTGAAGGTCCACCCATTTGTGGATCTTCTTGATGTGGCGGGTAATGGCTGCCACTTGATTGCCGAGGAGAGCTGAAATGGAAGTCTCCTCCCCGTGTAGACATACGCGGTCCAGATCTCCTACGCCTCGGCGGTTGCGGAGGTGCCGGCTGAACTGGCGGCGGTGGAGGCGGTGGCGTAACTGTCACAAACCGTGAATCCACAGAGGGATCCTGTTGCTGCTGTTGCTGCTGCTGAGGCGGTGAATGGCGAGGAGGTGTATAGTACCATTCGTGCCTGGTAAACATAGCTTGATAGCTATCTGGACCAACATAGGGTGATCCGTGGAAAGAAGATCCGTCAGAGATCTCTATCGGGTGGTTTGGTGTACCACTGGCAGGTTCGACTGGGTCCGTATCCTCGTCCATATCGTCCGCGTGATCGCCAGAGAAATGATCCTCTGGCCCCAATGGGTTAAAACCCACTGGTTCTTGTATAAAATTTTCCGGGTTAAACCGGCCCCTAAAAACAGGTGTAGGGTCACCAAAGGAGTGGTGCGATAAAGATCGTTGTAAAGGTATGTATGAAGGTTGCGGGTTGTTGGGCTCATACTCCGGCTGTGGCCCATAAGGGTTATGAACAGGAGGTGTTGAACTGTGTGAGACCGACCGTCTAGCCGATTCAAAGAGGTTCCTCCGGTTTTTCTGGGGATCGTCACTCTCAGTGGTCGAAGGAGCTCGCACATTCGAAGGTCCTGCCTCGTTGTCATTGGGGGCGGTGATTGGCCCCTTTCCGCGTCCTCTTCTCCTGAAGAATCTTGGCGGCATTTTGTTAATCCTGTCAATACAATATGAGATAACGACAAGAATATATATATAAGTTAAAGGACAAAACAAAAACCAAACAAGGTAGAATTTGTCCTATGTTATTTGTCTAGACTTGAAAGTTCAGATATGTGCAATTGTGTAACTGAGATTAAACACAAAAAGGCTAGTGTTTAATTCACTCAGTGTTGGCTCTGATACCAACCTGTCACACCCCGGTTTCCACGTGTCACCGGTGGGCCCGGTGGGGAGTATCGTGACATGGTTGGCAACATAATAGTCAAACAACACAATATTTAATATGCACAGCGGAAGCAAATTGTAAGATATAATACAACCGAATTTAATATTGTAATATCAAATGTCACAATATTCGGAAGTTTATCCACAGACGGATCGAAAATAAAATGGAAACAATAGTTCAACAGACTTTAGGCATCTTAAGCTTGCGAGACTTCTAGTGATGCTAAGGAGAAATCCCAGCCAATTACGCTTAGTACCTGCAATTAATATTTTTGGGAAAATACGTCAGTTTACACTGGTAAATACAATCAACTGACTCATTTTAGAAAATGATTGAAAATTGATCTGGATGCACGTGGCATAAACATTTTATTTAACTTGGGAGAATTATTTAAATATATAATCTTGTGAACGAATTACATGTTCCTTGTGCGTTCAGTAGCCCGGATCTTGTCCGGGTTAAAGATCAATAGACACACCACATTATTCTTCTGTGCACTGACGGGTGTACGCCTACACCCCGCGCTTAAGTCGTGGCCATTTCGTAAAATGATGCCAAGGATATCCGGGACATGGTCATTAACCCCCCAAACGCTTTAAGTAACAAGACTTTTTAAACGAGCCGATCAAATTATTCAATTAACCACCCAACGATGGAAGATTTGATGCCCGATCAAGTGGTATTCTATATACCGTAACCCAAGCCCATATAGGGAAAATAAGTTAAAAGTATTTACCTGAGCAAAGTATAAATCACAACAAGCAAACGCAAGTAGCTTTTACTGGTACTCCTAATCTGGAACGAAGGTTTATAATAACCTATTAGAATCCTAACGGGTCTTTAGTTAAGCTTAAGCTTAGACCGGTTAGTTTTAAAGACACGGTTCGTACGCACGATTAAGCGAAGACCGGATAGAATGTGATTTAGATCCAACAAGTTCAGAGACTTTTTTAATATGGGTATTTTATACACATTCTGGATTTTGAGATAAAACCGATAAGGTTTGACCCGTTTCGGCTAATTTATGTAAACTTGTTATATAAACCGAACCGAACGCGTAATAAGCGTAACGGGTATTCATATGTGCCATTTACAGGTTTCCTAAGTTAATATGCTTCATATATGTTGTGACATCAGTAAGACGTCTTTTATTATGCCCGCAACGAATTTAAACACAAACTATGCCCCGTAGGGGTAGTTTGGTCATTTAAAAGGTTATAAAAGAGTTTAAGTGTTTACCTGAGTTACAGGTCTGATGTAATCAGCAAAAATACTTATTTTACCATGTTATAACAGTAGAGTAAAGTATATATGTGAAATTTATCAATTATAACCAAACTATGCCCCGTAGGGGTATTTTGTTAATTTCTCATAAGCCGAAAAGCTCAAAACTGAAGTCTGAGTTTAACAACCTTTGCTTACTGTTAAAATATTATAATTTGCCTCAAATATCAGTAGGTATCACCCTTTTATGTTTAAAAATAGTCTTAGTACTTACTATGCGCTAAAACGCTTAATAAGGCGATTAAAAGCCATTTCCGGGTTCGATACTTAAAGCTGATATTTTTATTATTCCAGAAGGCTTAAAATAATTTATTTATCAAGTGTGATCAGTAGCAAAAGGTTTGGAGTCGTTTAGATATGTAAAACTCATTTTATGGCCCGTAAGGGCAAAACCGACAATTACCGGGTTAAGCCTACGACTATGAGTTATGCTCAGCCTAAAATTAATTAAAAAATCTTTAAAAATCCCAAAATAATATATTACATCAGTGGGTAAAGATTTTGATATCAAAAAGTAGGCTTAATTAGGCTATACGCTAATTACGCCGTTTTATTAACATAAAGCTTTCATTTTACGCTAACGAGCATAACTCTTAATCTACACTTCAAACTGATGTCAAACTTTGCATACAAGTTTATATATCAGTAATTAAAGTTTCTACTCTTTTACATTTCCAAAAATCACGTTTTAAGGTAATAAGGGCATAATGGTCAACATATGAGCAATTAACGGAATCATGCGTATTAATTAGATAACTAATGATCCGAGGTGTATAATCACAGGGGGTTATACTAGCATGTAACCTGGTCCAAATGAAGCTCTAAGGTATTTCTAAAACATACCATAATGGGTCAGAACTGAAAGTCAAAGTATAAGTCAAACTATGCGACTTTCGTTTCCGAATCGGGTCAAAACAGGAAATTGTCGGGTTGAACATGTTTAGACATGTTCTTACACTCATTACCAAGTTATATTAATGATCAAACAGGTTATATGTGTTCTACATTGCTAATCATGCATAAATTGTAATTTAAACATTCTGTTGACTTTTTATTAACACGTTTGACCCGACATTTGACCTAGTTAGAGTGGGAATCAGGGGGAACCCTTTTAAGGGTTTATTACCCACATAATTACCAACTTACAACTACTTTTAATTCGAGATTTGGCTGAGTCATTATTAATTAATCTCGAAGTCAAACCGTAATTACGACAGTTTGACTTTTAGCTAATTTACTAAGCTAAACTCAATTAAAGAAGGTTAAGCCAACTTACAAAGGTCTAATGATTGATGAGGAAGGCCTGGAAAGTGCTCTTGTGCTCCACAATTGATCAGAAGATGTTTGAGGAATGAATGACCAATGTGTTGCACTTAGGTGCTTTATATAGTAACCAAGACACCACAAGATGTTAACAAATAAGTCTACTACTGACCATAACATTCTCACAAGTGTCCCTAGTGTTTAGGGGGTACCTAGGGGTCGCACAAGATGTGAAAAATCGGTTAAAGGTCGAGCACAATGGCTATGGCAGGCAAAAACCCAAGAATTTCGGATCAGATGACCCCTAGCGCGACGCGTAGCCCCCCCTGGGACCTTCGCGTGGCGCGAGGCCCTCCTGCAGCAAATCAGAATTTTTAGATTTTTATGTTATGGTCCTTGCCTCTTCAAACTTTGTTTAGACATTTGTTTCTTGCATCTTGAACCCTCCAAATTGATTTATAAGGGCTTTAAAACATATACCCACTTTGTTAAGTCCTCGGTTAACTTTATTGTTACCCGAAAAGTCCTAACTTTCAACGTTTACGCTGTAACCCCTCACACACGAATTTGATCATAACTTTCTCATACGATAACGAAACTTTATGAAATTTATATCGCGCATTCTAGTGAGCATAAATATCAGTTACAAAGCTCCGGGTTTGTCAAATGGTCACTCATATGTATAACTTAAACATGTTGACACATTTAGCCCCTGTAGTTTGTAACCTCTCACTTTTAGCTTCGTAGGATCCATGATTTATTCGTTTGAAGGTATGGGCATCATGTAGGGTTAATATATAATATATTTATTCACTGTTGACATTTAGAACTCGTACATTAACATACTTTCCATGATTGTCAACTTTAGTCCTTTCAGAACATTCTTTCACACGTTCAAACATATGACACGTGTCAACACATTATTGGACGTGAATTTTCGAGGTGTTACAACATAGATGAGAGCTTGAAATTTTTTGAAAAACCTTTGTCAATCAAGGATCGACAGGTTAAGAAGCTTCGAAGGAAGCATGCACCGATTGTAAAGGTTAAATGGGATGCCCGTAGAGGTCCCGAGTACACGTGGGAGGTAGAGTCCACAATGAAAGAAAAGTACCCTCATTTGTTTCAGTAAATCTCGAGGTCAAGATTTCTTTTAAGGGGGTGAGGATGTAACACCTCGTAAATTCATGTCCAATATTATATTGACACGTGTCATGGACTTTAAACATGTAAAGAATTAAGTTAAAAGGGACTAAAGTTGACAAATGAAGAATTTACGTATGTAAAAGGATTCAAAATGTCAACAATGGATAAATATGCCTTTCAATAACCCTACAAGGTGTTTATAACCTTAAACGAATGAATCATGGATCATACGAAGCCAATTGTGGAGGAAAGTGAGAGATTACAAACTACAGGGGTTAAATGTGTCAACATGTTTAAAGTATACCTCTGAGTGACCTTTTAGCGAACCTGAAGCTTTGTAACGATTAATTATGCTCCCTAGAATACGTGATAAAAATTTCACAAGGTTTCGTTAAAGTATGAGAAAGTTATGATAACATTCGTATATGAGGGGTTAAAAGCGTCAACGTTGAAATTTATGACTTTTCGGGTGAGCATAAAGTTAACCAAGGACTTATCAATGTTTGGTTATGTCTTGGAGCCCTTAAAAGTCAAGTTAGAGGGTTGAAAATGCAAGAAATGAAGTTAAAACCGCGTTTAAAAGGACCAGGGACCTAAAGTGCAATTTTTGAAACATTGTTAACCTGACCCAGGCCTCACGCGGGCCGCGTAAGACCAGGCAGGACCCTTACGCGGGCCGCCTGGAACTGCCAGCGACAGAAAACACCTGCAGGTGTCTGTCCAGCCTGTTGCACCGCCTTTAGAGCCTTGTTTTACATACCAGGGGCTGCACCAACGGGTTTACATGCATAGGGGGCACTTGTATTGATCTGGAATCACCTGGTAGACTTGCTTGGCATGAACTTGAAGGTTTAAAATCAATATATATAGAAGTCCCTTGTTGCAACATTGAGCACTTCACTTGCAAAACTTCCACAAGTTCAATTCTGAAGATTCTTGGAGCTCAAGACCTGTTCCTAGAAGTCATTAGTCGTGCATAGGACTATTGTAAGCTTCCTTAACCTTCCTTAATTCAGTTTTACTTAGTTAATTAGCCTAAAGTCAAACCGTCGTAATTAGAGTTTGACTTCGTGATTAATCATAATGTGTCCAGTCAAATCTCAAATTGAAAGTGAAAGTACCTATAAGTTGGTAATTATGTGGGTAATAAACCCTTAAAAGGGTACTCTCTGATTCCCACTCTAAGTAGGTCAATTGTCAGGTCAAAGCTAATTATAAAAAAAGTCAACAGAAAGCTTATTTTCAAATAAATAAATACATAATTAGCAATGTAGAAGCCATGCAACCTGTTTTATCATTAATATAACTTGGTAATTAATGTAAGAACATGTCTAAACATGTTCAACCTGACAATTTTCAGTTTAAGCTCGGTTCGGAACCGAAAATCGCAAAAGTAGACTTTTGCTTTAACTTTCAGTTCTGACCCATTAGAGCATAGTTTAGAAATGCCTTAGAGCTTTATTTGGACCAGGTTACATGTTAGTATAACCCTCTTTAATTATACAACTTGGTTCATTAGTTATCCGATTCATATGCATGTTTCCGTTAAATGCTTAAATGTTGACTATTATGCCCATATGACCTTAAAATGTGATTTTTGAAAATGTAAAAGAACAGAAACCTTCATTACTGATTTATAAACATGTCCCTAAATTTTCACATCAGTTTGAGGTCTAGATTAGGAGTTATGTTCAATAGCGTAATTAGAAAGCTTTTTATTAATTAAATGGCATAATTAGCATATAGCCTATCTAAACCCAATTTTTGATACCAAACATTTTACCTACTGATATAAAGTAATATTTTGGGATTTTTGAAGATTTTAATTTATTTTTAGGCTGAGCATAACATAGGGTTCTAAGCTTGATTCGGTAATTACCGGTTTTGCCCTTTTGGCCTATAAAATGAGTTCTACAAAACATTTTGACCCCAAACCTTTTGCTACTGATTTTATATGATAAATAAGATATGTTAAGCTTTCTGGAATGATAAAAATATCAGCTTTTCTTATAAAAACCGGAAATCGCTTAAAACCGCCTTTTTACGCGTTTTAAACGCATGATATGTATTAAAACTATTTTAAATATATAGGACTTGATACCTACTGATATTTTTGGTAAAATTTTTATATTTTAACAGTAAGCAAAAGTTTTAAACTCAGATTCCCTATTTTGACCTTTAAAGTTTATATGACATTACCAAAATGCCCCTACGGTGCATAGTTTAAGTTATAAATGGTAAATTTCACCCATATACCATACCCTACTGTTATGACTTATAAAAAATAAGTATTTTTACTGAATATATCAGACCTAAAGCTCTGATTTATAATTAATCTCTTTTATGAGCTTTAAAATGACCAAAATACCCCTACGGGGCATAGTTTGAGTTTAAATTCATTTTGGGCATAATGGAAGGTATCCTACTGATATCATAACATATTTAAGGCATATTAACTTAGGAAACCTGTATATGACTCATTTGGTTACCCGTTACGCACTTTTCGCGTTCGGATCGGGTTTTGTAACTAGTTTGCATATAATAACCGAAACGGGTCAAACCTCATCATTTTTGTCTCAAAATCTGGAATGTGTTTAGTTTACCCATATTAAACAAGTATCCAAGCTTGTCGGGTCTAAACCACATTCTAATCCGGTTTTCGCTTAATCTTGCATTTTGAACCGTATCTTCTTTTAAAACTAACCGGTCTAAGTTAAGGCTTAGTGAAAGACACGTTAGAAATCTAATAGGTTATTAAAAACCTTCGTTCCAGATTAGGAGCCCGGTAAAAGCTACGTGCACTTGCTGTTTGTGATTTATACTTTGCTCAGGTAAATACTCTTAACTTATTTTCCCTATACGGGCTTGGGATACGGTATTATAATAATACCGCTTGGTCGGGTATGTAGTCAATTAAATCGGATTGTGATTGATGTATTTACATAACTCGTTTTAATCTGTATTATTTGGTGTATGGCCCTTTGGGGGGTTAATGACCATGTCCCGGATATCCTTGGTATCATTCAAAGAAATGGCCACGACCTAAGCACGGGGTGTAGGCATACACCTGACAGTTGCATTATGTAAAAACTGGTAATCCACTTAAAGGAATCAACCTTGTGTGCATTATACATGTGGCGTGTCAGTTAATCTTGTCCGGCTCTTCTAACCGGCCCTGACGGACGACAAATAAGTAAAACTGTATACAAGATTATTTTTAAATAATTGTCCCTAGTTATAAAAGATTTTTGCCATGTGCATTCAAACTAATTTTCTTAAACTCTTTTCAAAATGAGTCAGTTAATTGTATTTACCAGTGTAAACTGACGTATTTTCCAAAAAGGCTAAGTGCAGGTACTAGACGAAATAGGCTGGCTACTCCTGGCATCATTAATCAAGTCTTGCAAGCTTTAGATGTTAAAGTCTGTTGAACAATGATCTTTTATCTTTTGATCCGCCTGTGGATCCTTACAGTCTGGTTGTAATACTTTGATATTACTATTTATTCGGTTTGTAATGTGATTCCATCTTTTGCTTCCGCTGTGCATTTAAATTGTGTTGTTTGACTATGATGATATCAACTACGTCACGATACTCCCCACCGGCAATACGTGGAAATATCGGGGTGTGACAGGTTGGTATCAGAGCCAACATTGAGTGAATTAAACACTAGCCTTTTTGTGTTTAATCTCAATTACACAATTGCACATTCCTTGATTCTCGAGTCTACACAAAGAACTTAGGACTAATCCCAATTTGTTCTTATCTTTTAATTTTGTCCTTTATATTTCCTTGTTGTTATCTTTGTTTATATTGACAGGATCAATCATGCCACCAAGATTCAGGAGAGGAAGTGGAAAGGCACCAATCACAGGCCACGACCATGAAGCCGGGCCATCACCCAGACGAACCCCATCCATCACCATGAGTACAAGTCCACAGGAACCTTGGAGGACTTATATAGAGCCAGCGAGGTTATCCGTCTCGCTAAGTTCGTCACCATCCTATCACCAGTCTTTCGGACCCCAATCTGAAAATGAGCCCCACTACTCGCACCATTCTTTCATCCCTCTCCAACGATCCAATTCTCACCATTCTTTCCATGACCCGACACCCTTGTTCCAGAGCCGGTTCAACCCGGAAAACTACATTGAAGAACCAGTGGGTTTTAACCCACTAGGACCAGAAGACCACTTCTCCGGCGACCATGCGATGGACATGGATGAAGACACCAATCCCGCATAGCCACCGTCCGGAACCCCAACACACCCCATTGAGATCACTGATGGGTCATCGTTTCACGGATCACCTTACCTTGGTCCAGACAGCTACCAGGCGAGGTTCGCCCAATATGAGTGGTATTTTACCCCCTCCGAGCACTCATCGCCTCATCAGCAGCAGCAGCAGCAGGATCCTTCCGAGGATTCTCGTTTTGTCGCGGTCACTCCACCGCCACCACCACCAGTTCAGCAGCCGCCTCCGGAGCCACCGAGGCGGAGAAGATCAAACGCACGGATGTCCATGCGAGGAGGAGTGCGTATCAACACCCCTCAACCTTCAAGTGGCAGCCACTATCCGCCACTCCATGAAGACCCACAGATGGGAGGGCCTTCAAACCCCGTCTCTGAGGTAGACTTCGCGCCTGTAGCGCCACCACCGTTGGGTTATGGTATCCCGATTCCTACATACGCCGGTTCAGCGGCGTATAATCCATTTGAGCAGCCGACCCATACCAACTACAACTATGCTGATGTTGACCCATACCAGGCAGCATGGGATTACAATGCCCTTCACCCTGAGGGGCCCTATGGAGCTCCCTGGGGAGCTAGATACCCAGCTTATGGTTACCAGCAACCGCTACCTCCTCAACCTCCGTTGCAGCCGCAGCCACCACGGTTTTCCCCGCCAGAACAGGAGGAAATCCTCCAGAGGCTACACCAGGTAGAACAGGAAGTTCGAGAAGAACGTAAGAGCCGCCAGGGACTACTCAAGGGCCTGGCAAGCTTAATAAAAGGGAAGAAGAAGAGGGACCATTAAAATCCCTATTTATATTGTTGTATTTTCCTTTTAGTCCCTGCGTGGACATCTGTTTCTGTATTCCGCCCCTGCGTGGGCATGTCTTTCTGTATTCAGCCCCTGCGTGGGCATGTCTTTCTGTTTAACCCCTGCGTGGGTATGTTAGGTTTGTTTGGCCCCTGCGTGGGCATGTTATTTCAGTAGAAGTCCCGTTTAGGGCAAACCCGTACTTGTTTCATTGGAATGGTTTGAATTGAATTTTCATTTTTGTTAATTATATGCATAAACATAAATTATATAAAATAAATGAAAAATATAACATTCCTTGAAAAGATCTACCATTATAATAAAATGGCAAAAATCTAAAAAGGACAAGACCTAGCCCATGTGTCAGTCTAAGGCAGGGCCAAGATGGTAGTTCCTCAAATTAGATTCAGATCCTTATCAACATCTCAATTTAGGGTTGTTCTGCATTAAATATTAAAAAGGATCTTAAAGGTAAAACCTAGCCACATGTCATTCTAGATATGGCCAAGATGGTAAAACCTATTTAAAAAATTCAAATCTTTGTTAACATCTGTAAACATGTTAACATTCTTGGCAAAATGTGATTCGATAAAATCACATAAGTCATCTTTAAATTGGATTATTCCAATTCCCTTCTTATTTATATAATCATTCATTAAGGATGAAGTGCCTACATGCCATAGTTACTGTCCTTTGAGACAAGAGACAGTGGTGGTCCACGACTCCCTGTCAAGAAAAGGTAATGAATTTGATTCAAACCTTAATGTCTCGATTCCATAAAAATCCTGGCTTATAAGTTAACTCTGTCCCTGTAACTTGGCTTTTGTGCTATTATTTGATTATAATTAAGGACTATAATAAAGATCCTGAATATAAATATATTTAACAAATTCACCAAAATGGTTATTAATACCATGGTTAATAAATCGTCAAGAACGATAGTACTAAATAAGCTTCTAAATAAACCTTGTCATTATTTCTCTTTTATGTAGCATTTAAGCTACATGGCTAGGTCAGAAGAAGTAAACAGTCATCCATTAGAAAACCATGAAAATACTAAGATACATGTGACCGGTGCGGAACTGCAAGCATTAATAGATAATGCTGTTACAAAAGCTATGGAGCAACAGTTTAATGAATCTAGCGGGACTCGAAGCAGGACCCTATCCGCACCGCACTCCAAACCTAAGACTCAATCTGAGGCACACAGTAAGCCACCCTCTCAGCAACATGAACCCAAGAAAGAGGATGCTCAACATTCCTCAAATCAACACTGTGTTCCATCCAAAAGGATAGTATTTGATAATGAACCACGTACCAAGTCTTGTACTTACAAATACTTTGTTTCCTGCAAACCCCGGGATTTCACTGGGAAAAGGGGGCGATTGACTGTATGACTTGGTTAGATGAAATGGACACCGTGGTCGATATCAGCGGTTGTGCTGAAAGGGATGTGGTAAAGTATGTATCCCAATCATTCAAGGGAGAGGCGCTAGCATGGTGGAAGTCTCTCATTCAAGCTGCTGGAAAGGTCCCACTCTATAATCTGACATGGGATCAGTTTGTTGCTCTCATTAAAGAAAATTACTACCCTCAGCATGAGGTTGAAAGAATTGAGTCAGATTTCTTATCATTGGTGATGAAGAATTTAGATTGTCAAGCTTACCTCACCAGTTTCAATACCCTGTCTATGCTGGTTCCGTATCTAGTAACACCGGAACCCAAACGAATTGCTCGCTTCATTGGGGGTTTAGCCCCAGAGATCAAGGCCAGTGTTAAGGCGTCTAGACCTGCTACTTTTAGGTCAGCAGCTGATCTATCTCTGTCTCTTACTTTGGATGCGGTCAGGCTAAGATCGCTTAAGAACTCGGAAGAAGGTAAGAGAAAACGTGAGGATGATAACTCACGACGGTCTGAGAAGAAGTTTAAGGGAACCACAGACCATAAAAAGAAGTTTGGGTCTGGAAAGGGTAGTCAACAAGCAGAGGAGAAACCAAAGTGCAAGACTTGCCAGAAACGTCGCTTTGGAAAATGCTGGTTTGTATCTAAGTCTTAGACAGGACCATCTGCATGTGGTTTATGCAAATCCAAGGAGCACAAGATGATAGAGTGCAAGAAGATAAAGGATGCAACATGCTATAATTGTAATGAAAAAGGGCACATCAAGACCAATTGCCCTAAATATGCCAAAAAGCCTGAAGAGGTCAAGAAGACCAACGCAAGGGTCTTCCGAATGGATGCACGAGAAGCTGTTCAGGACGATAATGTGATAACAGGTACCTTCCTTATAAATGATGTTTACGCAAGGGTGTTATTTGATTCAGGTGCTGATAAGTCATTTGTAGATAATAAGTTTTGTAAGTTGCTGAATTTACCTGTTAAAACCTTAAGCATGAAATATGAGGTAGAATTAGCTGATGGTACCCTAGAGATAGCCTCAACTGTGTTAGAGGGGTGTGTTATATCCATTAGGAACCACTCTTTTCCGTTATCCTTACTTCCTTTAAAGTTAGCTGGCTTCGACATAGTTATAGACATGGACTGGTTATCTCATAACCAAGCCCTGATCATTTGCAACAAGAAGCAAGTGGTGATCAACACTCCGTCTGGTGAGCCACTTACAATTCAGGGAGATACCCAGTATGGGCTGCCTGAGCTAGTGTCTATGCTCAAGGCATCTAGGTGCTTGAAGAAGGGTTGTGTCATTTACATGGCACAGGTAACTATTGATGAGCAGAAACCCAAGATTGAAGATATCCCTGTCATTTCTGAGTACCCAGAAGTTTTCCCAGAAGAACTACCTGGTTTACCACCAAATAGGCAAGTAGAATTCAAAATTGACATCATCCCTGGAGCAGCACCTGTTGCGAGAGCGCCTTACAGGTTAGCACCAACAGAAATGAAGGAGTTGAGAACTCAATTGGATGATTTGTTAGCCAAAGGTTTCATTAGACCTAGTTCGTCTCCTTGGGGAGCACCAATCCTGTTCGTAAAGAAGAAGGATGGATCGATGCGATAATGCATCGATTATCGCGAACTTAACAAAGTCACTATCAAGAATAAATATCCATTGCCCAGGATCGACAATCTGTTCGATCAATTGCAAGGGGCAAGTTACTTTTCCAAGATCGACTTAAGGTCAGGCTACCATCAATTGAAGGTTAAAGATGAAGATGTACACAAGACTGCATTTAGGACTCGTTATGGTCATTATGAGTTCTTAGTGATGCCTTTTGGGCTCACTAATGCACCAGCCGCATTCATGGATCTCATGAACCGCGTCTGCAAGCCCTACTTGGATAAATTTGTCATCGTCTTCATTGATGACATTCTCATTTACTCAAAAAGTCAAGCTGACCATGAGAAGCACCTTCGTTGTATTCTTTCATTGCTTCAACAAGAGAAACTCTATGCCAAGTTTTCAAAGTGTGAATTTTGGCTTCGTGAAGTCCAGTTTCTTGGACACGTGGTTAGTGAGCGTGGTATCCAGGTGGATCCCGCTAAGGTTGAAGCTGTCATGAATAGGCAAGAGCCAAAGACGCCCACAGAGATTCGTAGCTTTCTAGGTTTAGCAGGTTATTATAGGAGATTTATTGAAAACTTCTCAAGGATTCCTGCACCCCTAACTTCGTTGACACGTAAGAATACTAAATTTGACTGGGGTCCTAAGCAGCAGGAATCCTTTGACATCCTTAAGCAAAAATTGAGCAATGCACCAGTATTAACATTGCCTGATGGAATAGAGGAATTTGTGGTATACTGCGACGCATCACACACTGGTATGGGATGTGTACTTATGCAGAAAGGCAAGGTTATTGCCTATGATTCTCGACAGTTAAAAGTACATGAGAAGAATTACACCACCCACGACTTAGAGTTGGGTGCCGTTGTATTTGCATTAAAGCTATGGAGGCATTATTTGTATGGTACCAAGTGTGTGATCTATTCTGATCACAAGAGCCTTTAGCATCTATTTAATCAGAAGGATCTAAATATGAGACAGCGCCGATGGATGGAGACGCTGAATGATTATGATTGTGAGATCCGATACCATCCAGGCAAGGCAAATGTAGTTGCCGATGCCCTGAGTAGGAAAGAAAGGGTCAAACCCATAAGAATCAATGCCAAGAGCATTGAATTAAAGAACCGTTTAAATGAAAGATTGTTAGCTGCACAGAAGGAAGCTGTATTAGAAGCTAACTATCCTGATGAAAAGTTAGGAGTAACCGCTGAGCAGTTATCTTATGGCAAGGACGGAATCCTGAGGTTAAATGGACGAATATGGGTTCCAATTTATGGAGGACTTCGGGATGTTATCCTCCAGGAAGCCCACAATTCTAAATACTCCGTTCATCCTGGAGCTGACAAGATGTACCAGGATCTAAAGGCAAATTATTGGTGGATAGGCTTGAAGAAGTCTATAGCTACCTATGTAGCCAAATGTTTGACATGCGCGCAAGTCAAAGCTGAACATCAAAAACCGTCAGGTTTGCTACAACAGCCTGAACTTCCCACCTGGAAGTGGGAGATGGTGATAATGGATTTTATCACCAAGTTGACAAAAACAAAGAAAGGAAATGATACTATTTGGGTGATAGTGGATAGACTGACTAAGTCAGCCCACTTCCTACCTATTAAAGAAACACACAACTCAGATAAGTAAGCTCAGCTGTACGTGGACGAGATTGTATCTCTCCACGGGGTGCCAGTATCTATCATTTCTGATAGGGATACAAGGTATACATCGCATTTCTGGAAAAGCTTTCAGCAATCCCTAGGCACCCGACTAAACTTCAGCACTGCATATCATCCGCAAACAGATGGTCAAAGTGAGCGTACAATACAAACGCTGGAAGATATGTTAAGGGCTTGTGTTATTGATCTTGGTGGAAGTTGGGATGATCATCTTCCATTGATCGAGTTTTCATATAATAATAGTTATCACTCAAGTATCCAAGCTGCACCATTTGAAGCCTTATATGGAAGGAAGTGCAGAATGCCCGTTTGTTGGGCAGAAGTTGGAGATGTCCAACTAACAGGACCAGATATAGTCCTGGAGACGACATATAAGATTGTACAGATAAGAGATCGACTCAAAGCTGCCAGAGATAGGCAGAAAAGCTACACAGATAAAAGGCGTAAACCTCTAAAGTTCGAGGTAGGTGACAAGGTACTACTTAAAGTATCACCCTGGAAGGGATTGATGCGATTTGGTAAGAAAGGTAAGTTAAGCCCAAGGTACATTGGACCATTCGAGATCATCGAATGTGTCGGATCAGTGGCTTACAAGTTAAACTTACCTGAAGAGCTCAGTGGTATTCATAATGTATTCAACATCTGCAATCTAAAGAAATGTCTAGCCGATGAATCGCTAGTCATACCACATACGGATGTGCACATAGATGAGAGCTTGAAATTTGTTGAAAAACCTTTGTCGATCGAGGATCGACAGGTAAGCTTCGAAGGAAGCATGTACCGATTGTAAAGGTTAAATGGGATGCCCGTAGAGGTCCCGAGTACACGTGGGAGGTAGAGTCCACAATGAAAGAAAAGTACCCTCATTTGTTTCAGTAAATCTCGAGGTCGAGATTTCTTTTAAGGGGGTAAGGATGTAACACCTCGTAAATTCATGTCCAATATTATATTGACACGTGTCATGGACTTTAAACATGTAAAGAATTAAGTTAAAAGGGACTAAAGTTGACAAACGAAGAATTTACGTATGTAAAAGGATTCAAAATGTCAACAATGGATAAATATGCCTTTCAATAACCCTACAAGGTGTTTATAACCTTAAACGAATGAATCATGGATCATACGAAGCCAATTGTGGAGGAAAGTGAGAGATTACAAACTACAGGGGTTAAATGTGTCATCATGTTTAAAGTATACCTCTGAGTGACCTTTTAGCGAACCTGAAGCTTTGTAACGATTAATTATGCTCCCTAGAATACGTGATAAAAATTTCACAAGGTTTCGTTAAAGTATGAGAAAGTTATGATAACATTCGTATATGAGGGGTTAAAAGCGTCAACGTTGAAATTTATGACTTTTCGGGTGAGCATAAAGTTAACCAAGGACTTATCAATGTTTGGTTATGTCTTGGAGCCCTTAAAAGTCAAGTTAGAGGGTTGAAAATGCAAGAAATTAAGTTAAAACCGCGTTTAAAAGGACCAGGGACCTAAAGTGCAATTTTTGAAACATTGTTAACCTGACCCAGGCCTCACGCGGGCCGCGTAAGACCAGGCAGGACCCTTACGCGGGCCGCCTGGAACTGCCAGCGACAGAAAACACCTGCAGGTGTCTGTCCAGCCTGTTGCACCGCCTTTAGAGCCCTGTTTTACATACCAGGGGCTGCACCAACGGGTTTACATGCATAGGGGGCACTTGTACTGATCTGGAATCGAAAATCGCAAAAGTTTAAGCTCGGTTCGGAACCGAAAATATGTAAAAGTAGACTTTTGCTTTGACTTTCAGTTCTGACCCATTAGAGCATAGTTTAGAAATGCCTTAGAGCTTTATTTGGACCAGGTTACATGTTAGTATAACCCTCTGTGATTATACAACTTGGTTCATTAGTTATCCGATTCATATGCATGTTTCCATTAAATGCTTAAATGTTAACTATTATGCCCATATGACCTTAAAATGTGATTTTTGAAAATGTAAAAGAATAGAAACCTTCATTACTGATTTATAAACATGTCCCTAAATTTTCACATCAGTTTGAGGTCTAGATTAGGAGTTATGCTCAATAGCGTAATTAGAAAGCTTTTTATTAATTAAACGGCATAATTAACATATAGCCTATCTAAACCCAATTTTTGATACCAAACATTTTATCTACTGATATAAAATAATATTTTGGGATTTTTGAAGATTTTAATTTATTTTTAGGCTGAGCATAACATAGGGTTCTAAGCTTGATTCGGTAATTACCGGTTTTGCCCTTTTGGCCTACAAAATGAGTTCTACAAAATATTTTGACCCCAAACCTTTTGCTACTGATTTTATATGATAAATAAGATATAATAAGCTTTCTGGAATGATAAAAATATCAGTTTTTCTTATAAAACCCGGAAATCGCTTAAAACCGCCTTTTTACGCGTTTTAAACGCATGGTATGTATTAAAACCATTTTAAATATATAGGACTTGATATGTAACACCCCGAAAATGGGTTTGGTAATTAAACCCCGTTAATACTAAAGACGGGGAAAATACCGTTAGTGGTAAAATTTAACCCGGTGAATATTAGGACTTAAATAAATAATCCTAATACTTACTAAAAGGTGAATAAAAGCTTTTAAGGAAATAAAAAGGATAAAAGGCCCGAGTTAACGGGACCTAAAATAAACTTAGTCATAAATATTCCCGAACCCGCTAAGTTCACTAGGAATATTAAACCTAGTTAATAAGTGGGAATGTTATTGAAAATAATTAGGTTGTGATCTAATTAATAACTAACCAAACACGAGGGACCAAAGCCGGGTAACTTGATATTGAAATCTAAAAACTTAAAAATAAGCACAACACACACACAAGTGTGTGTGTGCGTGCGTGGTTAAGGTCAGGAGAAAGCTCCCATGGAGCTTTAGCCCTAGCTTCAACAAATCAACAAAATTGAAGGTCGAATCCAGCCAGAATCGAATGCATGAATACGTATTAATGATCACCTAGTCGAGGGGATCACAAGGTATGTCGAATTTTCAGTTTTGGTGATACTTTGAGATTATGATGAACAATCATAATCGAAATTTTGGAATGAATGTTGAATCTATGAGTGACATTGTGATTATATCTTGGTTTAGGAACAAACCCTAGTAGAAATCTTGATAAATTGTTGTCAAACTAGGGATTTGATAATTACCCTATTATGAGCTAAGTGGGTTTTGGTAGAATTGATGAAATTGATGTTCTAATGGTGTTTATAAACATCACACTAATTCATATGAATGAACTACTTGAACAAATTAGAGATTTTGTTAAGAGTTCATAAGTAACTAGAAGTGGGTTTTGTTAGATATGATGAAATCATGAAGAACTTGAAGTAATATCACTTGTATGTGATTAACAAGTAAACTAGGAAGTGGGTTTTTATGTAATAGTAAAGATGATGATAAGTTATGTTTAAAATCATCATATTTGATAATAGAAACAAGGCACTCAAACAAATTAAGTGATTTGGGAACTTGTTCATACATGATTGAAATGGGTTTGAATGTTATGATGAAATTGGTAGCCATGTTCATGTAACTAAGTGTATAAGATCATGTTAGCTACTAATTGATAGATAGAACTTGAATGTGCATTTATATGCTAATGGGCGTTTGACTTTTAGTAGTCAAACCGACCATTAATAAGATCGAATAGTATTTGTGATAGAAAATATGTAAGATGGAATAGTCATAATTAATGATGACTAATATAACCGTCTTACGAATTATGATGATAGTTTGACGCTTGACAAGCTAGGTGGAGGCTTGGAAAGGAAGCGGGTCAAACGAAGCAAGCATAAAGGAAAAGCGTATTCGGGATGCAAGGTAAGTATATCTTACACTAGTTATTTATTTATAATATTCTTTCGTCGTATTAGTTACGAATAAAGAAAAATACCTAATTGAGATATGATGTTCCGACATGTGGTCGTACGGAACAAGATAATCAAATATGACAAGAAAACATAATGATGGCTAAAAATGAGTTAAACCGGTAATTCGATCATATTATGACGAATGAAGCATGTACTTTTAATGGTTATCATATAAGTTAAATTATAATAACCATTAAGGGCAAAATGGTAATTTTGACAATTTGACAATGGTAATTGGTCATATAGACCAAACGGGTCAAAAGGTGAAATTATCACCCTTTGACAATATCGGCTAATGGGTTGTCAAGTTGCATGAATTTAGGAAATAAATAGCACATGGATGCTTACATAGCTACTAAGGAAGGTATTGAAACGGGTCAATATATTGATCCGAGCCAGGTACGTATAGTAATACAACTCATCATGTAGAATTTGGAGTTTTATGACAGTTAGACAAAGTTAAAATAAGCCATTCGGTTATCTTTTAGGTAAAGCGAATAATTTGAGTTATGATTATGGTGTTTAGAAACATATTGGTTTCTAAACAAGAATATGGTTAAAAGGTCGGACTTTGGGGTTCAAACAAGCACTAATTGTCCTTCGTCGTAAATGAAGGACTAAGATTGACCAAAACGCCCTTGTAGGTCAAATTGAACAAACAACCCTTAAAGGTTGTTTGAAAATGAGTTTTTCAATTAAATAATTACTTAGGAAGAGTATAGAAGTTGAAAGAGGTAAAACGTTAGTCAAATGGCTCTATTTGAGTCTTTGCCGTAAAATAACTATTTGAAGGGTAAATTCTGGTACACATAAATCATCACATCGAATCCACCACAAATATAGTTGTGGTGGAAGATCCTTTGTTAAGAAATATGGATATATATATTTTGAAATGAATGAAAGCAAATGGTGCTAAAATATGCTTGAATACCTCAAACGGGTCAAATAAGCATATGGGTGAAAATGGGCTAAAGAATGTATATAATTCTATAATTGGAACCCAAAATGTTAGATATCCTTGAATTTAATAGGTTTATGAGAAATAAGGGTCAAACAAACTTGTATGTTTGATAAAATCACGAACGGGTCAAATTTTGGTAAAAGAGTAATAAGCCGAAGACTTAATAGTCTTGAATTTTATCAAGCCGGATGTCGGATTTTAACTCCATATGATGGAGAATCAAATTACAAACATGTAGGAAGAAACGGTAGGTCAAACGGATAAGCGGTTTGAAAGATACGAAAGATTTCGTGTCAAGTTACGGCAAAATGGAGAAGCTGAATGCAGGTGCCACCGTAAATTACGGTGTCCACCGTAATTTACGGTGGAGTTGAGAAATGCTACGGTGGATCTCTTCTGATTTACGGTGAAAACAAGTCAAAATAAGGACCACCGTAAATTACGGTGTCCACCGTAATTTACGGTGGACCCCGTACAAAAATGTATATTTTTATCAGTTTGTTTTCCGGACTCGTTTAAATGCGTTTTATATACCGTATGACTAAAGCATTTCATGTTTATGAAATGTAGGTACTTTCTGGGATGCCGGGAGACGATCAAGCTCAGCGAAGAACCGAACACGACAAAGATACACGCTTCCGCACATTGCAACGTTGTAGATTTTAATCAACGAATTCGACCATGTTTTGTAGAATAACCTATGATTTATAAAAGTTTTAATAAACCCGTATTTTTATAGCATGTGTAGTCTTAACTACACATCTAATCGTTGGTATTTACATATTAAATAACCAGGGTGTTACAAGTTGGTATCAGAGCCTTGGTTTAAGAGATTCGAGTATGGTTGGGAGGAACCATGCTTGGACTTAAACCTTATGCTCTTGACAAAGAATAGTGTTCGGTTCGAAGCTTGATCGCAAATCCGGTAAGTACAAGTACGTTATTAGTTAGTATGCTCAAGTGTTGTAAACAACACATAGAGCTATCGTGTGGTATACGTTACCCCAATTTAAATGATTGTTAGGGTTGACGAAAATACGCGCGTTGACGTGTATAGTAGAAAATGCCTTGTATTATAATACGGGCGATTATTGAAGTCGACTTTACTAACTTTTATGAATGTTTTAAATGAAGGACACTCGCGTTTGAAGACGACGAGAGTCAAATAAATTATGGACATGATGATGGAACGGTCCGGGGTACGACAGAAAGAGCATACTCATTAAGGACCAAAATCGCGTAACGGTCGCGAACAAGACTAATGACAAGAGAAGCCCGTTAGGGCAAGCATCACCAGGTGCACACTTTTAAATTAAATCGCACGAGTCGTTATATGCAACAAACACGTAAGTAATAACGGTTGCATACACATATGACAGAACTTGGAAAACCTGATTTCCAAGAGAAATTTAATAGGAAATGTGTTATTCACAATGATGAATAACAAATGAATAACAAGACTTGTTTATATAGAAACTTGGACGAGAGTGATCATCCAAGCAAGTATTCTCAATACAAATCCTATTGAGAAAATTTATGATCACATCAATGAATGCGAATAAATGTTCATAAAAAAGGACATTGTACATGTTCAAGGATAAACGATTAAAACTAATAATTGTTAACTAACAATTAAATAGAGTTTTACCAAATGAAACCATAAACATGGAGACAATTTGAGGAGTTACTTACATGGGACGTGATGTGGTAATTATAATAAGGTCACGCGTACCACGTGTTGATCGCTTACTCTGGCCAAGTAAGTAGTGAACACATGATAGCGTGAGCTTCTTATAATGAGCGCAGTTATGTCCGATGTGGTAATGGCGGGGTGAATGAGACTAATTAAAAAGTACCCAAATGAAACAGAAAACGCAAGCATGTTAAACAAGTATTGGGAGGGAGTGTACTTGCACTCGAACCCAGAAAACGCAAGCATGTTAAACAAGTATTGGGAGGGAGTGTACTTGCACTCGAACCCAGAAAACGCAAGCATGTTAAACAAGTATTGGGAGGGAGTGTACTTGCACTCGAACCCAGAAAACGCAAGCATGTTAAACAAGTATTGGGAGGGAGTGTACTTACACTCGAACCCAGAAAACGCAAGAAGGTAAAATGATTTAGACAAGCATTGGGAGGTAGTGTACTTACACTCGAACCCGGAAGATGCGAATATGTCCCTTAACGGGTCGTTTTTGTAAAACGTCAAACGTAAGGACAAAGTCAGAAAATTTCGCCCGGAAATAAACAAATGAAGCCTTAGACTACGGTCAAGGTCAACTAAAGCTCATAAGCGAAAATATACGATTTTAAACATAGCAAGACATGCTTTGAAGCTATATATATATATATATATACATTTGAATGTAGATACAAATAAAAGATGAATTACGGGATCATCATAACTTACGGGATTAAACACAGTGTTAAGGTCTACGGGACCAGGATGACCCTTGGGTCACGAAAGGAAAAAGGAAATAAACCTTAGTGTTTTCAGTAAAAAGGGGTGAAGACCTAAGGAAATAGCCTACGAGGCTACGTGAAGGAACCTACGGGTTACTTAACAAAGCGATAGAACCAGTTGAAAATCCCCGCATAAAACTAAAACTGTAAAAGAATAAAATTACAGACTGTCAATATCCCGGTATGGATAATTGACAAAAGTTAGAGAGAAGATCCTAAAACTAAAGCTTCGGTTTTAGTAAGAAATAATGTTTTTTTTTTACAAACATAAATTCTGATAGGTATTTAAATAGTAAGCATGAAAGATACAAGTCTTGACACTGATAGGCGCAAGACGAAATATTCGAAAAGTGATATTTTCGAAAATGAAAAGGTTGATATAAATTAAAACATGATGTGACATGACCACGGTCAAGAGAGGTAATGTGAAGTAGAATCACATTATGATCAAGCAAATCGGCAAAAAGTAACTGGACTAATAAGTCTAAGTAGTGAGACCGGTCAAGGTCATTTAAATAAATTTGGTTTGCTTGTAAGCGGTATGTTCGGTATGACTGAACCGAATAAATAAATTTGAAGACAAAAGAAATTTGCTGCTAAAAGTGAAAGGATTTCACTAAAGGCCTTTAAACGAGTCAAAATAACGGATTCATAAAGGATTCGATAGTATATGAAAGTGGTGGATATTGCTAAGTTAATTAAACTAGTGGAAATAACAAGATTATGTTATTTAAAGTCGCATTATGTCAAGTAAGACAAGTGGATGATTAATAACCAAAAGGATATTACCATACCTTTTTGGTAATACTAACAATCGGTTAAAGTATGAGTAATGCTTAAGAGATTACTCAAGTCAAACGCATTGAGTTTAGAAACTCAATGAACTATGTAAGCAAGGTTTCGAGGACGAAACCTCTTTAAGGGGGGTAGACTTGTAACACCCCGAAAATGGGTTTGGTAATTAAACCCCGTTAATACTAAAGACGGGGAAAATACCGTTAGTGGTAAAATTTAACCCGGTGAATATTAGGACTTAAATAAATAATCCTAATACTTACTAAAAGGTGAATAAAAGCTTTTAAGGAAATAAAAAGGATAAAAGGCCCGAGTTAACGGGACCTAAAATAAACTTAGTCATAAATATTCCCGAACCCGCTAAGTTCACTAGGAATATTAAACCTAGTTAATAAGTGGGAATGTTATTGAAAATAATTAGGTTGTGATCTAATTAATAACTAACCAAACACGAGGGACCAAAGCCGGGTAACTTGATATTGAAATCTAAAAACTTAAAAATAAGCACAACACACACACAAGTGTGTGTGTGCGTGCGTGGTTAAGGTCAGGAGAAAGCTCCCATGGAGCTTTAGCCCTAGCTTCAACAAATCAACAAAATTGAAGGTCGAATCCAGCCAGAATCGAATGCATGAATACGTATTAATGATCACCTAGTCGAGGGGATCACAAGGTATGTCGAATTTTCAGTTTTGGTGATACTTTGAGATTATGATGAACAATCATAATCGAAATTTTGGAATGAATGTTGAATCTATGAGTGACATTGTGATTATATCTTGGTTTAGGAACAAACCCTAGTAGAAATCTTGATAAATTGTTGTCAAACTAGGGATTTGATAATTACCCTATTATGAGCTAAGTGGGTTTTGGTAGAATTGATGAAATTGATGTTCTAATGGTGTTTATAAACATCACACTAATTCATATGAATGAACTACTTGAACAAATTAGAGATTTTGTTAAGAGTTCATAAGTAACTAGAAGTGGGTTTTGTTAGATATGATGAAATCATGAAGAACTTGAAGTAATATCACTTGTATGTGATTAACAAGTAAACTAGGAAGTGGGTTTTTATGTAATAGTAAAGATGATGATAAGTTATGTTTAAAATCATCATATTTGATAATAGAAACAAGGCACTCAAACAAATTAAGTGATTTGGGAACTTGTTCATACATGATTGAAATGGGTTTGAATGTTATGATGAAATTGGTAGCCATGTTCATGTAACTAAGTGTATAAGATCATGTTAGCTACTAATTGATAGATAGAACTTGAATGTGCATTTATATGCTAAGGGGCGTTTGACTTTTAGTAGTCAAACCGACCATTAATAAGATCGAATAGTATTTGTGATAGAAAATATGTAAGATGGAATAGTCATAATTAATGATGACTAATATAACCGTCTTACGAATTATGATGATAGTTTGACGCTTGACAAGCTAGGTGGAGGCTTGGAAAGGAAGCGGGTCAAACGAAGCAAGCATAAAGGAAAAGCGTATTCGGGATGCAAGGTAAGTATATCTTACACTAGTTATTTATTTATAATATTCTTTCGTCGTATTAGTTACGAATAAAGAAAAATACCTAATTGAGATATGATGTTCCGACATGTGGTCGTACGGAACAAGATAATCAAATATGACAAGAAAACATAATGATGGCTAAAAATGAGTTAAACCGGTAATTCGATCATATTATGACGAATGAAGCATGTACTTTTAATGGTTATCATATAAGTTAAATTATAATAACCATTAAGGGCAAAATGGTAATTTTGACAATTTGACAATGGTAATTGGTCATATAGACCAAACGGGTCAAAAGGTGAAATTATCACCCTTTGACAATATCGGCTAATGGGTTGTCAAGTTGCATGAATTTAGGAAATAAATAGCACATGGATGCTTACATAGCTACTAAGGAAGGTATTGAAACGGGTCAATATATTGATCCGAGCCAGGTACGTATAGTAATACAACTCATCATGTAGAATTTGGAGTTTTATGACAGTTAGACAAAGTTAAAATAAGCCATTCGGTTATCTTTTAGGTAAAGCGAATAATTTGAGTTATGATTATGGTGTTTAGAAACATATTGGTTTCTAAACAAGAATATGGTTAAAAGGTCGGACTTTGGGGTTCAAACAAGCACTAATTGTCCTTCGTCGTAAATGAAGGACTAAGATTGACCAAAACGCCCTTGTAGGTCAAATTGAACAAACAACCCTTAAAGGTTGTTTGAAAATGAGTTTTTCAATTAAATAATTACTTAGGAAGAGTATAGAAGTTGAAAGAGGTAAAACGTTAGTCAAATGGCTCTATTTGAGTCTTTGCCGTAAAATAACTATTTGAAGGGTAAATTCTGGTACACATAAATCATCACATCGAATCCACCACAAATATAGTTGTGGTGGAAGATCCTTTGTTAAGAAATATGGATATATATATTTTGAAATGAATGAAAGCAAATGGTGCTAAAATATGCTTGAATACCTCAAACGGGTCAAATAAGCATATGGGTGAAAATGGGCTAAAGAATGTATATAATTCTATAATTGGAACCCAAAATGTTAGATATCCTTGAATTTAATAGGTTTATGAGAAATAAGGGTCAAACAAACTTGTATGTTTGATAAAATCACGAACGGGTCAAATTTTGGTAAAAGAGTAATAAGCCGAAGACTTAATAGTCTTGAATTTTATCAAGCCGGATGTCGGATTTTAACTCCATATGATGGAGAATCAAATTACAAACATGTAGGAAGAAACGGTAGGTCAAACGGATAAGCGGTTTGAAAGATACGAAAGATTTCGTGTCAAGTTACGGCAAAATGGAGAAGCTGAATGCAGGTGCCACCGTAAATTACGGTGTCCACCGTAATTTACGGTGGAGTTGAGAAATGCTACGGTGGATCTCTTCTGATTTACGGTGAAAACAAGTCAAAATAAGGACCACCGTAAATTACGGTGTCCACCGTAATTTACGGTGGACCCCGTACAAAAATGTATATTTTTATCAGTTTGTTTTCCGGACTCGTTTAAATGCGTTTTATATACCGTATGACTAAAGCATTTCATGTTTATGAAATGTAGGTACTTTCTGGGATGCCGGGAGACGATCAAGCTCAGCGAAGAACCGAACACGACAAAGATACACGCTTCCGCACATTGCAACGTTGTAGATTTTAATCAACGAATTCGACCATGTTTTGTAGAATAACCTATGATTTATAAAAGTTTTAATAAACCCGTATTTTTATAGCATGTGTAGTCTTAACTACACATCTAATCGTTGGTATTTACATATTAAATAACCAGGGTGTTACATGATACCTACTGATATTTTTGGTAAAATTTTTATATTTTAACAGTAAGCAAAAGTTTTAAACTCAGATTCCCTATTTTGACCTTTAAAGTTTATATGAAATTACCAAAATGCCCCTACGGTGCATAGTTTAAGTTATAAAAGGTAAATTTCACCCATATACCATACCCTACTGTTATGACTTATAAAAAATAAGTATTTTTACTGAATATATCAGACCTAAAACTCAGATTTATAATTAATCTCTTTTATGAGCTTTAAAATGACCAAAATACCCCTACGGGGCATAGTTTGAGTTTAAATTCATTTTGGGCATAATGGAAGGTATCCTACTGATATCACAACATATTTAAGGCATATTAACTTAGGAAACCTGTATATGACTCATTTGGTTACCCGTTACGCACTTTTCGCGTTCAGATCGGGTTATGTAACTAGTTTGCATATAATAACCGAAACGGGTCAAACCTTATCATTTTTGTCTCAAAATCCGGAATGTGTTTAGTTTACCCATATTAAACAAGTATCCAAGCTTTTCGGGTCTAAACCACATTCTAATCCGGTTTTCGCTTAATCTTGCATTTTGAACCGTATCTTCTTTTAAAACTAACCGGTCTAAGTTAAGGCTTAGTTAAAGACCCGTTAGGAATCTAATAGGTTATTAAAAACCTTCGTTCCAGATTAGGATCCCGGTAAAAGCTACGTGCACTTGCTGTTTGTGATTTATACTTTGCTCAGGTAAATACTCTTAACTTATTTTCCCTATACGGGCTTGGGATACGGTTTTATAATAATACCGCTTGGTCGGGTATGTAGTCATTTAAATCGGATTGTGATTGATGTATTTACATAACTTGTTTTAATCTGTATTATTTGGTGTATGGCCCTTGGGGGGTTAATGACCATGTCCCGGATATCCTTGGCATCATTCAAAGAAATGGCCACGACCTAAGCACGGGGTGTAGGCATACACCTGACAGTTGCATTATGTAAAAACTGGTAATCCACTTAAAGGAATCAACCTTGTGGGCATTATACCTGTGGCGTGTCAGTTAATCTTGTCCGGCTCTTCTAACCGGCCCTGACGGACGACAAATAAGTAAAACTGTATACAAGATTATTTTTAAGTAATTGTCCCAAGTTATAAAAGATTTTTGCCATGTGCATTCAAACTAATTTTCTTAAACTCTTTTCAAAATGAGTCAGTTAATTGTATTTACCAGTGTAAACTGACGTATTTTCCAAAAAGGCTAAGTGCAGGTACTAGACGAAATAGGCTGGCTACTCCTGGCATCATTAATCAAGTCTTGCAAGCTTTAGATGTTAAAGTCTGTTGAACAATGATCTTTTATCTTTTGATCCGCCTGTGGATCCTTACAGTCCGGTTGTAATACTTTGATATTACTATTTATTCGGTTTGTAATGTGATTCCATCTTTTGCTTCCGCTGTGCATTTAAATTGTGTTGTTTGACTATGATGATATCAACTACGTCACGATACTCCCCACCGGGCCCACCGGCAATACATGGAAATATCGGGGTGTGACATTTTATGATCAAAATCCTATTTTCGTTTAAAAGGACACATAAATGGCTTTTGTTCCGAGAACCGTTAGTATTATCTTGTAAGATAAAGAATATATAGTTATATACTTAAAACTGGTAGACGAATAACAAAAAATACACGCTCACCTTGAGTTTGTCGGTAAGTTGATCCCACTTGAAAGATCCAAGTGTAGTGTATTTCAATGCAAGTTCCGTAACCACTTTAGATTTATTGAAATTGGAACCAGAGTTGAATGGGTGCAACTCAAGCAACATCCTTTGCTTGCTACATTAGTCCAAACAATCAAATATGTAAAATGAATTGATTAGGTTTCAAAAGATCAAATCATACACTATACTACATGAATCATTTTACTGATATACTCTAAATTATATGGCACCTCTTAAGAAAAGAATTAATAGAAACTGAAAGAGGATGACCAATCTAAATACCCATGCTATCAAAATATACTGTACAATTCAAAAAAAAAGGATAGCTCAATGGTATCGTGATAGATCCTTAAAAGATATACGACTTCATTACGATCAGTTACTATTAAGAAAGCTTAAGCATCAATCTATAACACAAGTCTATCTAAAAAAATCACGTTTGTAGCCATCATTTACGCATACCGATATACATATACTTATTACCATAAATTATTTGAAAAAAATACATTTTATTTTAGGAAAATTGGTTTTTAATAAACCAACCTTTGCTCCATTGGTAAATAATAATGCTACCTACAGATTTGGTAGTTAATAATCATACGTTTCAATATGTTGGTACTCAATGGACCTCCGTTAGTTTTTTTTAACTAAAGTTAGTTTTTAAGTTTTATTTATTACACAAACAGTCCCTTTAGTTATAATTTACTAGTTTTAAGTTTTATTTATTACACAAACAGTCCCTGTAGTTATAAAAAAAATCATAAAAATAAAAAAAAAATCTAAAAAATTCAAAAAAATCATAAAAATTCTAAAAAAATCAAAAAAATTCTAAAAATCAAAAAAATCATAAAAAATCGTAAAAATTCTAAAAAAATCAAAAAAATTCTAAAAAAATCAAAAAAATCATAAAAAACCGTTTCGACCCGTACCGTTTCGACGCGAACCGTTTTCGACCCGGACCGTTTCGACCCAGACCGTTTTCGACCCGGACCGCCACCACCACCACCACCACCACAGCACCGCCACCACCACCACCACAGCACCGCCACCACCACCACCACAGCACCGCCACCACCACCACAGCACCGCCACCACCACCACCACCACAGCACCGCCACCGCCACCACCACCACCACCGCACCGCCACCGCCACCGGTACGGGTCGAAACGATTACGGGTCGAAACGGTACGGGTAAATTATGATTTTTTTGATTTTTTTAGAATTTTTTTGATTTTTTTAGAATTTTTATGATTTTTTTGAATTTTTTTGATTTTTTAGATTTTTTTTTTATTTTTATGATTTTTTTAATAACTACAGGGACTGTTTGTGTAATAAATAAAACTTAAAACTAGTAAATTATAACTACAGGGACTGTTTGTGTAATAAATAAAACTTAAAAACTAACTTCAGTTAAAAAAAACTAACGGAGGTCCATTGAGTACCAACATATTGAAACGTAGGATTATTAACTACCAAATCTGTAGGTAGCATTATTATTTACCAATGGGGCAAAGGTTGGTTTATTAAAAACCAATTTTCCTTTATTTTAAAAGTAAATTTTTAAAAATGATACTTATCATATTTATTTAAATTTCAAAATTTAAGTAGGGATAAATGAGAATAAATATATCTTTGGCGGGAAAACTCCATAAAGATCACCCCATAATGTGACAATACATTATACTTATTACCATAAATTATTTGAAAAAAAAATACATTTTATTTAAAAGTAAATTTTAAAATTGATACTTATCGTATTTATTTAAATTTCAAATATTAAGTAGAGATAAATGAGAATAAATGTATTTTAGGCGGGAAACTCTATAAAGATCACCTCATAATGTGACAAGTGTCCCAAATCTGATTTATTTTATTATATGTATAGATAATTTCTATAACACTATTATCCGATAAAGTGTCAAGTGAACTATAATTTTTTTTTATCTATTATAATATTTTTTTAAATAAAGATAACCACAATTATCCGATAATGGTAGTTTTCCTACTTATTTATTTACTATCATCCATTATCGCAGTAAATTTAACACATGAATATATATAAATGATAATATTTTAAAATCATTAATTGCTATCAATATTATAAAACATCTAATTTATAATAAAAGACTACAAATAATGTCACATGGCATTCTCTCCTTCAATCTCATAAATTTTAGTTATATTTGTTTAATATATTTCTTTTAATATTAATAACTAATATATAGATATCACTTATCTTTATCTAAGATTAATAAATAACTTCAATTAATGCCACATGATATTTTCTTCTTCAATCTTTTAATAATATTATTAATATCTAACAAAATAATTAATATCTATTTAGAAAAGAATTAATTCACAAATATTAAACTAATCAAAGAATAATAAATAAATTGAAACCATGTACGATATTATGCAGATTATAAATAAGTATTTAACCATTAACTAGAGTTTACTATATTAATATGTAATGTATAATAGTTTAGAGTAGGAGTTCTGCGGAAAGTGTGTTTTTCCTAGAAAGTCTAGGAAGCGATCTGGGCCCTCCGATTGGTGTTTTTAATGGCTTAGATCAAATGGATGGCATTTTCGTAATATCTGAGTTATATAGTTAGAGACTTTTAATATAGTGAGGGTATTTTGGTAATTGGAAGTGTTTTAAATCAATCAAGAAACTACCATATCAATAACCAATCCCTAAAATCATGGGATTTCCCCTCTTTCTCACTCTACCTCTACCACCGTCCTCCGCCCTTCTTTCCGACTCAACTAACTCCAAACTCATCTCAAACCCTAAACAACAACAATTCAACCTTCGGAACTCGATCAGATTAACCGAATCGGCATAGGTTTCGTACATCTATTCTCGCTGTTCATCAGGTACGTTTAATCGTTTCAGTTCAATTAATGCAATCGGTTATTGAAATGTATGCGCATAGGCTTAATCTGTGAGAGGTTTTAAGATCTGAACGCTACGTATTAGTCGGTTTTTGAGTCGTAATCGATCGTAATGCTTTGACTGTTGTTTTACTTCGAATTGTTGATGAGTCGTACAGGTCATCAAACACATTGTCAAGAATCCTCCAGAAATCTGCTTGTTGTTAAAACATAGTGTCAAGAATCCACCAGCAATTTGCTTGCTGTTAAAACACAGTGTCAAGAATCCTCCAGCAATCTGCTTGCTGTTAAAACACAGTGTTAAGAAATCTGCTTGCTGTTAAAACACAGTGTCAAGGAAATCTGCTTGCTGTTAAAACACAATGTCAAGAAATCTGCTTGCTATTAAAACACAGTGTCAAGAATCCTCCAGCAATCTGCTTGCTGTTAAAACACAGCGTCAAGAAATATGCTTGCTGTTAAAACACAGCGTCAAGAAATCTGCTTGCTGTTAAAACACAGTGTCAAGAAATCTGCTTGCTGTTAAAACACAGCGTCAAGAAATCTGCTTGCTGTTAAAACACAGCGTCAAGAAATCTGCTTGCTGTTAAAACACATTGTCAAGAAACACAGCGTCTTGTATGATTTAAATTGAAACTGTCAATTGATTTAAATGGAATATTTAGTTTCCATAATTTTCTGGTTAGTTAGTTATCCTAATAAAATAATCCATAATTAAAATAATATTCAAATTACACAATTGCCCTTTTAGTTAAAATCCTTCAATGCCACATGTCGCGTTCTTATTGCTTCCTAGACTTTCTAGGAAAAACACACTTTCCGCAGGAACCCTACTCTAATAGTTTATTCAAGTTTTAAAAAATAAAATTTTTAACTTTTTTTGTAATTTATGGTGTTGTACCTCATGTATAAGGATTTATTTTTTTCATTTCTAACCCAAAACTTTTACAATTTAACCCCATCTCTTTTTTATTTTCAATTTTGGTCCACCATACTTTTCATCTTTCCGAAGTTTTTCGTTTCGTTTTAAATTTTGTGAGTTAACGCACCGCAACGTGCTTGTTGGGTTGAAAAATTTTTTCGTATATTTTTTCCCGTTTGACAAGATCGTCGTAACGAACGGGTCCTAGATTGACTTAGTTATTTTTTCTATGTTTTACGTTTCGGTTTAATTTCTGCAACGAGCGTGCGTGATTCAAAGATTTTACGTTTACTTTTCCAGCGGTATTTTTTCCGTTTTTATTTATTTTGTTTTTATGAATTTTTTTGGTGTTGGTGATCGCTGACAGTTGTAACGCTCCGCATTTTGTACTTTCCTTGTATATTTAGAAAGATGTAATCGTAATTCTATTGTTGGAAACTTGTATTCATATTCAATTCTAACTTTGTAATCTGAGGCTTTAATCATAATGCAATTTCATACCTTATACATACGCGTTATACACTCAATCAATCAATAAATACGTGTTTACTTGCAAAGTGATACTTGGTATACGTGCAGTTACTTATACATACATTCACGATACGCGAATTTTACTTACATACACGTCCATACTCGAAAACATGATAAATATAGAAGTTATTGCATAGAATGATAAACAACTAAACTTCAGGGGCCAAAGTGTAATAAAGCGAAACTGAAATGGAGAAAAGGGACGCCGTATCGCACGACCCCTCTCCCCTTGCTCTGCGTGACGCCACGGGTTGCGATCCGCAGATAGTTTATTTTCAGCTCCAAGATTCGCCACCTTCTCCTTCCCTCATTTTCACTTTCCCAACTCTTTTACACTCTCAAAACACTCCCAAATCAGTTGATAACCCAAGTTTAAGGCAGAAAACTCTAAGTGCTAAAGTGAGCATCTATCTCACTTTCTTCATCTTTTTTTACTTCTTCTTCCTCTTGAAAGCTTAGAACACCTCTAGGAGTGTTTCCACAAGTTTACCATGGTAAACTAAGGTGGAACATCTTCAAACTTTCTGTTTTGGAAGAACTTTTATGTAAATCTTTATAAACTTGCTTTTACTCATTCAAACTTACACCCATCTTGCTTCTAACCAAACCTATGGTTATGGGGCTTGATTAGGGTTGATTATCATGAGTTTAGAGGTGCAAACACCCTCTAAACTTTCTGTTTTGACAAGGTTTTAGATGACCTACAAGTAGAGGTGGCAAAATGGGTGGGTTGGGCAGGTTTGGGTAATGGGTTAGGATGTGTTTGGGTTAGGATGGGTTTATTAAGAAATGGGTTAGGCTGAATTTAGGTTAAGATGAGTTTTTATCAAGATAGATTTGGGCATGATAGGCTAAAAATATAAATAAATCAAAAAATCAAAAAAATTATAAATCAAAAAAATTTAAAAGAAACAAAAAATTGTAAAAAAAGCAAAAATCATAAAAATCAAAAAATCAAAAAATTTAAAAAATAAAAAAAACCACATGTATCCCTTTGGTAACCCCTATAAGCATATAATAAAAAATAAAAGAAACCACATCATTGTCACTATATTCTCTCCTCACACAAATCTCGATATCGTCATCTTTTAAACAAACCACAACACCCAACTTTGCTCCAGCAACTCAACAATAGAAAAAACCTCAGAGCTCAATTCGAATTTCATTATATAGTGATAAAAGTTTTCCACTCGTCGGACCCAGTGCAATGCTCCATCGAAGAGACAGTGGCTTGCTTTCACAACTGAAAGAGATCTTGAGGGCAAAAGCAAAAGTAGAAACTGAAACAGCAAAGAAACACAAAAGTATGACCCACAAAGAAACTGAAAACATGAATGGGAAAATTAGTAAAACTGAATATGAAACTGAGGTGACAAAAGACATATTAGAAGCTGGTTGCTAAATTTATGCAACGTGCCCTGGATACAAGTACAAAAAACCTAACATATTGAATCTAAACTCATTTAATCTAATCATATTGAAAGCCAAACCGCAAATAACTTAGCGAATCGCTTCGACAAACATAAAATTCAAACAAAACTAGCTGTGGAGAAAAGGAGATTTACCTATGAAGTAGCTGAATAGAACGACGGTACCGGCGAGTGGAGAGAAAAATGTTAGGGTTTGGTTGACGAGAGGCGGGAATTGGGTGAAATGGGGGGAAGAATAGAAAAAAACCACATGATCCAATCAACTATGAGTGATGATTTTGGTAATTCGATCGCTGGATGGACAGATTTGTTGTGAATTAGGGTTTGATGTTTAGTAATTGAAGAACCTAATCCCCAATTAACATTGTGTTCAACTGTTTCTATTTTGGGTTCCAAACTCCTTTTATTATCTTGGCCTATCCTAACCCATTGTTTTTTTTTTCAGTTTTAAATTTACCCATCTTGACCCCTTTAACTATAAAGTCTTACCCAACTTAACCCATTGCTTAGTTTTTTTGCACCCAAATAAACCCAAACTTTCTTAGTTGGGTCCATTTTGCCACCTCTGCCTACAAGTGATGAAACCATCCAAGCTCACCATCTTCAATATGGTGAGACTTGTGTTTTGGTAAAGGTATGAACCATGGAAGCCTTGGCTTTCCAAACTTGTTCCACCACCTCACTTGATGTTTTACTATGTTCATCCAAGTAGCTTCCAAGACACAAAGTAACACAACCCGCCGCACCTCCAACATTTACCATGATGGGTATGGAACACCGGGGTTGATCTTACTTGGCTACTTGGTAAAACTAGTTAGTTTATGTTCTTATTATTCATGACCAACCGGGTTATCAACTAAGTTGATAACCTTGTGCTTTGGTGAATTCATACAAAGAGGTTTAATGGAAGTTAATCATCCTACCTCCATGTTTGACTTACATGATTTCTATGATTATACATGATGGACTAAATAATAACATAATCTATATAATATATAGGGTGGGAGTTGGCTACAAAGTCCATTTTTCCTACAAAGTGTAAAAAGTCATAAAACACCATAATATCAACCATAAAACACACTCAAAACCCACAAATAACACAGTGGAGATTACTAAAACACCATATTTGTGGGTTTTGTGTTGCGTTTTGGATGATAAGACTTTGATTATCGAATGACTAACATTAGTGTGTTTTTTGTTGATTATCATGTTGTGTTTTATATTCATAGTTGTACGATGTTGTGTTTGAAGTTTTTAAGGACTGTTAGGGTTTGGATATTGTGTTTTAGTGAACTACACTATGTTATTTATGGGTTTTGAGTGTGTTTTATTGCTGAAATTGTGGTATTTTGTGACTTTGTACACTTTGTAGGAAAAATGAACTTTGTAGCGGAACCGCACCCATAATATATAATATATAACCAAATTCTTGATGTTAACTGGGTTATGGTTATATGTCATGAACATAGGCTAATTTTTCTTTGTTCTAAATTCCTCGTTTATGATTCTAATGGGCATGTTTAGACCCATGAAATCACATAAAATCTTAGTGTCAAAACGAGTGTTTAAGACAAGATATATATTTTCATATACATACTTTTATATACTTAAATTCCAAATCCGAATCCTTCACCAAATCCGAACACTCACATACCTTCGTTTCCCTAATGTAGGGTAACTTTGGTGTTCCAACTCTCAACAAATCATCAACTCTTGGTTAGTCGGAAAGCTTTGCAAAACTGTGAGTGTACATGAGCCCTTTTACTTTTCGTCACTCTTGGTGCAATACATATACCTTATGAAACTCACACAATTACATATTTTATGCTTGAAACACTAACAAACAATCCAATATACATGCTTAATACGTTATGCTAGGAATTCATACATGCTAGAAACTTATTTGAACTATTCTTTGTCATTAACTTCGATCAAGCCTCCCTTAACATGCATAGCGCTATAGGATTAACGCACTGCCCGTATTCTTGAGGTCATGTCAAGTTAAACAAAACGGTCTTGTCGTTGCTACGACAAGATTACGCTAGTGGGAAACTTTGGATTGACAAGTAGGAGTTACATGCTAGTATTGCCATGATATGTACTAGATTACGTTTATGCCACGTGGATTCGTTTAACCGATTTTATACTTATGCTAGTAATTAAACTTGTATGCTCGCCAATACTTTATGTGTTGACATGTACTTTAATACGTATTGCAGGAAATTGATGATGATGAACAAAATCTAGTAGGATGACTAGAAACCCACTTTTAATTTGATGATGATGAACGGAATCTAGTAGGATGACTAGAAACCCACTTTTAATTTTGTACGTATGTTGTATCTTGTTTCCTTTATTAAGTTGTTGTAATTTGCTTCCAAACTATGTACTTTGAATTTAACAATGAAATGAAATCTTGAGTATTAAATATTGTCGCAAATAGTCGTTATGAAGTCTCTTGCAATCTCGTTTTCGTCTCACTCCGATATTTCCGCCATCGGTTGGGGTGTTACAACAGTGGTATAGCATTGGCACTACTTGACACACTTTTACGACAAGCGTTGCAACGCATGTGCTTAACACTAGTTGTGATTAATAAAATGTATGAATCGTAAATCAAATTAATATAAATTATTTATTATTGGTAGAGGCATATAGATCTCAGATTCATCAAACCTGAGTAATAGAGAATAATTTTATTGTTGGTGTAATAGAGTAAGAATTATAATTTGTCATTCGAAAAAAAATGAAAAAAAAAAATGAATGATAAATCAACTTAATATAAATTATTTATAATCTATTATTACTTCAAATATTTCTTTAATTTATAAATTATAACGAGGCTATGTGTAGTGGAATAACTATACCACTATCACATCACCGTCACGTCACTGTCACGTAGGCATTTGAGCAATAACTAAAGACGCCATAATTAGGTGTAGTCGTTTAACTAAATATAAAATAAATAACAAGACATTATTGGTCAAAAGGGGTGGACCGCATCTCTCAAGATCTTGGCGTTCGTTAATGCAATGGTGGAAGAGGGGTTTAGCACCCTAAATAACTAGAGAGGGTGGTGTTAGGCGCCCCCATGCTGATTTAGCATGGGCAGCTAATTGATTACACACAGTTTGATAATAATATTTTTGAATTAAAGTTAAAAAAAACATATTTTTATGAATTCTTTTAATATTAGATTTATAATAATAATGATATTATTGAATTATGTTACCGAAAAATGGCTATTATTTCTTATATAATCTAGTTTTAAGCATTTAATTACAGAAATTTATTTAAATTCAAACCATGATTTTTCTATATAAATATCACATACAATTAATTGTTTTTTTAACGAGTGTTATTATGCACTTTAGAAGCGAGTTCGGTAATCACAATGAGCAATAAATTGCAAGCTTGTTAGATGGTTATCAAATATGCCTACTTGTCTTATTGGTATTATGATAAGCAAACAAAAAGTTTTTATTATCCAATCCGTATATACACAGGATTGTAACCTAGTGTCTATTATACACCTCGCGTTAAAAAAAAGGGTAAAAAGATGAAAAGAATCTCATTCATTGGACGATGAAATGAACACTCTTTTCCTTAATTTGAAAATATTACATGTCGGTGGGTGGCTGTCGGCTAGGTGATCCTATCTTTATAAATTTTTCTGTGATTACAAAACTATTTATATTTATCAGTTTTATAACTTTTTCTATGATTACAAAATTATTTATATTTATCAGGAACTTATTTCAGTTATTTGGGTAACTTTTATATCTGTTTTAGAAAGTTCATATATATCCAATTTTTTTCTATTCTATTATTCTATTACTAGTATTAAGCCCCCGCGTTGCAGCGGTTGTATAACAACCCTCCTGAATTTTTCCGACGCCCTAATATATTTTAAAATATCCCAATATGTCCTAAAATACACCCCATACGCGAAAACGGACCCCGAATACCTTTAATATTATTAAAAATAATTAAAAATTAAAATTTTTGAGTTTGTCGCGGGGCGCGTAGACCCCTTAGGGATCTTACGCGGGCCGAATGTGGCGCAGCCCGGTGCTGCCACGTGTCACCTGCGTGTTGAAGCTATACCGGTTGACGAATCAACCCTAGCCCCTATTTCCCTACGTCGCGGGCCGCGTAGCCTCTTGCTACGTTTTACGCGGGCCGCGTAAAACCTGAAAACAGGCCCTATAAGTAGAGGGCATTGGTCTTCAGTCGAAAATCGCTCAGAAACGTTTTCTTTCTCTAATTTCTGAAGTATAGGCATAATACTCGGGGTATAATACCCCCTTAATTAACGAAGTTATGCTCCGTTGTAAGTATCATAACCCCTGGATACGTATTAGATACTCTGCCCGATTGATCTAGGGTTCCGTAACGGCTGTCGTGGTTCTGCCCGACGTAGTCGTTGGAATGCCGTCTCGGGGAGGGTATTACTAATGTTAAAATGGGTTATTATAATAACACGTGTGCATTTGTGTAAATTATAGATTGTCACCAGGAAATCCAAAAGGATAATCTAAGACAGCAATGTGAGTAATCTCTTTTTTGTAAATTGTTTTTACCAAACCTCACACGATTAATTATATATTAAACAGTTATTGAGTATTTGTAAGGATACAATTATCGTCGGTATGTTGGGGTTTTGTATACAAAATTTGTTACTGCCTTACGAGGGGTAACATTTCCATAAGTCGGGTCTGACAGTACCGTGGGTGATAATTGATATGACTTGGAAACAAATATAATTGCGAGACCGCCCTCAATACTGTACAATGGGTTTTATTTAAACTTGATTAAACTGGGATTCACTCACCAGTATTTCCCACTGACAAAATATTTTTAAAACGCGTTTCAGGTAACAAAATATGAAAGCCAAATAGAAGCCAGCTGGACAGCACTGAAGGCTTGGAAAAGTGGCAATAAAATTACCTAAGAATAAATAGATGTTTTTATTAAATAAAATAGGGTTTTTATGCCTATGAAAATGTGTGTATTTGAAACTTGGAAATTTTCCACGTATTTAATATATTGAAAGCGTGGTATTTTACACTGATAAATAATTTCCTAACTACGATCCTGATGTAAATTCCGCTGCCAAAATTGATTGAACACGCGATACCACCGAAACTGGCTCGCGGCCGCCCGTTCCCGAGGAATTAGGGATCGGGGGTTGCGACAGAAGGTGGTATCAGAGCTAAGCCACTAATTCAGCCACAGAAGGGTTCTGCTGACATCAAAATTCAATCTGTTAGGAAATAAATTGTGGAAATACGTATATAATTGTATTTTCTGTTTGTGTGTTATTTGACTATTTGTTAATTTACAGTATGAGCGACCAAGGACCATCTGACGCGTACCGTCAATTGTCTAGTTCGCCTAGAAGCGAAGGTGCCTCTTCTCAGCCTGCCCTCTCGGGGTACTCTGCTGATACGGAAGAAGGAATATTCGTGTTTAAGGTTCAATCTGAAGAGTCATTCCCTCAGAAAAAGAGAGGATGATTCAGTAGGGGAGCACATGAGCGTAGGAAACGTATGAAAAAGTTACAAGACCAGAGAGCACTAGCAGCAGCCAAAAGAGAGACAGATGCCCATGCCCAGGACATGATTAATAGGGGTTTAGCTAATTTCCATATCCTAGCAACCACTGCAGGTGACCCTAATCTGGAGCAAATAATAGCACCCCAACCACAACCACCATTTCCTGACCAACCAATGGAAATAGAAAATCCTGAAAATCAAGTAGAAATGCATGATTTCAACCCGGAGGAAATACCTAGGATACCAGCACCAAATCCCTTAGACCCAAATTATGACCCCTGGTGGGACGACAATAGGGATTATGTGCAACGTTACCCGATACACGAAGACATGCCCCTGCCGAACTTAGGAGCCTACCCAGGTTTGGACCCTCTAGATCCCTATTACGATAACGATGTATACATTAGGGAGATTTTAGAGAATCCTTACCAATTCCAGGCACCTACACCCCCATACCAGGAACCCGCACCCCAGATTCCGAACCCAGTCCTAGAACCTGCACCCCCAATGAGTGCAGAAAACGTACAAGAACTTTGGACATTTGGTGAGGAAATTTTAGAGAATAGTGAAAGGATGAGACAGGTGGGAGAGCGACTCGTCTGGAAGTACGGCGAGCGCAATATGGATTTCTGGAGGAATCCATATCCGTGAATGTGATGGTAGAAATGGAAGTAATAATAGTAATAATAATAATATAATAATAAAATATGTGTGTACATGATTGAAAAAAAAACTACGAATGCCTACTACTATTAGTGTAACTTTTATTTCAGTTGGTATTGTAATTTTAATTTCCAGTACTAGTTTGTATTAGATGCATATTATATTATAAGAAAAGTAAGTCGCACTGCTCGACGTTTTTGATCAACATGCGTGTTGTGTAAATAGTTGTATCAACTATTATTTTGTGATATTAATACGTGGTAACTGTTTAAAATTCAGATGGACAACGAAGTAAATCAGGAAAACCAGAATGATAATATTCAGAATGACGATAATCTGAATAATGAGAATCCAAACAACAATAACAATGGAAACCAAGTGGATAATAGTGCCATCCAACACATTGTGGCACAAGGAATTATAGATGCAATGCCATTTATTATTCAAACTGTTAAAGAAGCGGATAATAAAAGTAAACATAGCACTAAGCGACCGACTGAACCGGAAAATAGCGTAAACAATGAACCCGTACTTCAAGCGCCCATTCCCAAAAGAAGAAGAACCATGCCAGATGGTTGTTCTTATAAAGAATTATGGTCCTGCAAACCAATAGAATTCTCGGGCAATGAAGAACCCATTGCAGCTCTACGCTGGATAGAAAAGACTGGGGCAGTCTTAAAAATAAGCAAATGTGCGAAAGAGGATAAGATAATGTTTGCTTCCAATTTATTTAAGAACTCAGCCTTAGAATGGTGGAACACTATCCTTCAGTCCAGAGGAAGTGATAGGGTTTACAATATGGAATAGGAGGAATTTAAAAACATGGTAGAAAAGAAATTCTGCCCTCCTAATGAAAAAGAACATATAGCAAACAAGTTCTTAAATCTTAGGATGACTGGAGTAGATAGTAAGGGGTACAATAGATTATTCTTTGAATATGCTAGAATAGTGCCAACCCTTGCATAACCTGAACCAGTATTAATCTCCCGTTATATCTGGGGATTAATTGGAGAGATTAGGCATGTAGTCAAGGCAGCTAGACCTCAAACCATAGAAGAAGCTGTAGAATTAGCAAACACCTTGACTGATGAATTAGTGCGTACACGAGAAGAAGACCAGAGAAGGATCCTAGCTCAAAGGCTTACCCAAGAATTCCGTTCTGGAAATTTCAACCGTAGAAATGTAGGTTCTACCTCTGCACCTTATTGTAAGGCTTGCAAGAAGAAGCATTCGGGAAAATGCTTCACTCACTGCAATTTCTGTAAGTTACCAGGACACAAGACAGAAGATTGCAGGAGGAAATCTAGTAATGGACTGTGCTTCAACTATGGAGAAAAAGGTCACATCAAGCCCAACTGTCTGAAACTAGTTCCAGCCATGGGCAACAAGAACACTAAAAATGCTAGAGCATTTATTCTAACAGCAGATGAAGCCAAAATGATTCCAGACGTGATAGCCGGTATGTTTTTAGTTAATGATATTTTTGCTAAAGTATTATTTGACTCTGGTGCAAACCAAAGTTTTATTAATACTTCGTTTTGCAAACTTATTAATCAATCATTAACTAAACTTCCACAAGAATGTCTAGTAGAGACAGCTAATGGAGAAACTGTTAGGATTTCTGAAATCTTGCAGGGAGCAAGAGTAAAAATTTTAAACCAAAAATTTATTGCAAACCTTTACCCAATGAATCTGGCAGGATTTGATGTTGTATTAGGAATGGATTGGTTAATAACCAATAAAGCCAGTATTTTATGTGATCAAAAGTCAATTCAAGTAAATTCACCAAGGGGTGAAAAGATCACAATTAAAGGAGATAAACCATTTAGATCCACTAAATTCATCTCTGTGATGAAAACTGCAAGCTATATAAGAAAAGGATCATTAGTGTATATGATTTCTATAATCAATAACACTAAAGGAAAAGAACTGAAAGATATTCCAGTAGTATCTCAATTTTCAGACGTATTCCCAGAAGAATTACCAGGACTACCGCCAGATAGAGAAGTTGAAATCAGAATTCACCTGCTACCAGGAACGGCACCAATTGCCAAATCACCTTACCGTTTGGCACCCGGAGAAATGCAGGAACTGAAGAAACAATTAGACGAATTGTTGGAGAAAGGATTTATACAGCCAAGCTCGTCGCCATGGGGAGCACCAATTTTATTCGTTAAAAAGAAGGACGGATCGATGCGTATGTGCATTGATTACCGTGAATTGAACAAGGTCACGATTAGGAATCGATACCCATTACCAAGAATCGATGATGTGTTTGATCAACTGCAAGGAGCTCGATTTTTCTCTAAAATCGACTTAAGGTCAGGGTATCATCAATTAAAGGTACGGGAAGAGGATATTCCTAAGTCCGCGTTTAGAACAAGGTATGGCCTTTATGAATTTACTGTCATGCCATTTGGTTTAACCAATGCCCCAACTGCATTCATGGACATGATGAACCGAATATGTAAGCCAAATTTGGATAAATTCATAATTGTCTTTATAGATGATATTCTTATTTACTCTAAGAGTAAAGAGGAACATGCAAGACATTTGCACGCACTTTTAAGTTTACTAAGAAAGGAAAAGCTTTATGCTAAGTTTTCAAAATGCGAGTTTTGGTTAGAACAGGTACAGTTTCTTGGACACTTAGTCAATCATGAAGGAATTCATGTGGATCCCACAAAGATCGAGGCAATTACGAAATGGAAAACCCCTGAGTCACCAACCGAGGTTAGAAGTTTCTTAGGATTGGTCGGTTATTATAGAAGATTTATTCGAAAATTTTCTAGAATAGCCATTCCTTTAACTAAGTTAACCTGTAAATCCATTAAGTTTGAATGGGGACCAAAGCAAGAAGAAGCCTTTAGAATTCTTAAGCAAAGATTAACCCATGCACCCATATTAGCATTACCAGAAGGAACTGAAGATTTAGTAGTTTATTGTGACGCTTCTAAATTAGGTTATGGATGTGTGTTAATGCAACGTCAAAAGGTTATAGCTTACACCTCTAGACAACTTAAGAATCATGAAGAGAATTATTCAACCCATGATCTTGAATTAGGGGCAATAATTTTTGCTTTGAAAATTTGGAGACATTACCTTTATGGTAGTAAGTTTACTATTTTTACTGATCATAAGAGTTTAAGGTATGTTTTTGGACAAAAGGAGTTGAATATGAGACAAAGACGCTGGATGGAGATGCTTAGTGATTATGATTGTAATATCCAGTATCATGCAGGAAAAGGAAATGTGGTAGCCGATGCTTTAAGCCGAAAGTATCACGAAAAGCCAAAAAGGGTACGTTCTCTTAAATTAAATCTACAAGTAGATTTAAATGAACAAATAAAAAAGGCACAAGAATCGGTAATCAAGGAGGATACTGAAAAGTTAAAAGGTATGATTAAGGAATTACAACAAGGAACATATGGAATTTGGAGATTCCATAAAAAGAGAATGTGGATACCTAAATTAGGAAACCTACGTCATCGCATATTAGAAGAAGCCCATAAGTCTAAATATACGAAGCATCCAGGAAGCGATAAAATGTATCAGGATTTAAGAAAGATTTTTTGGTGGATAGGAATGAAAAAGGACATAGCAGCCTATGTTTCTAAATGTTTAACTTGTTTATAAGTTAAAGCTGAACATCAGAAACCCTCAGGTTTGTTACAACAGTTAGAAATGCCAGTGTGGAAATGGGAATTGATAACAATGGATTTTGTTACTAAATTACCCAAAACAAAGAAAGGTAATGATACAATCTGGGTGATTGTAGATAGGCTAACCAAGTCAGCTCATTTCCTACCAATGAAGGAAACTTTCAGTATGGAACAGCTAGCTAAATTATATGTAAATGAAATTGTTTCTTTAGATGGAATTCCTTTATCAATTGTTTCTGACAGAGTTAGTCGTTTCACCTCTCAATTGGACAAGTTTCCAAAAGGCCATGGGGACCAAGTTAAATCTAAGCACCGCTTATCATCCTCAAACGGACGGACAAAGCGAAAGGACAATTCAGACAATGGAGGACATGCTTAGAGCTTGTGTAATTGATTTCGGAGGTAATTGGTACAATCACTTACCATTGATAGAATTTTCTTATAATAATAGTTATCACACAAGTATCAATGCTGCACCATTCGAAGCACTTTATGGACGAAAGTGCCGAACCCCATTCTGTTGGGCAGAAATTGGGGAAAATCAACTATCTAGACCTGAGATAGTACAGGAGACGACCGACAAGATCATTCAAGTCAAGAAACGACTGAAAGCAGCACGTGATCGACAAAAGAGCTATGCTGATAACAGACGCAAACCGTTGGAATTTCAAATAGGAGATAAAGTGTTGTTGAAAGTCTCTCATTGGAAAGGAGTGGTAAGATTCATCAAAAGGGGAAAGCTAAGTCCCATATATGTTGGACCTTTTGAGATTATTAGAAGAATAGGACCTGTAGCCTATCAGGTACAACTGCCAGAGGAAATGGCAGGAATACATGATGTATTTCATGTATCTAATCTCAAGAAATGCTTAGCTGATGAATCACTAGTAGTGCCTCTTAAGGATATAGAGGTAAATGAACAACTCAAGTTTGTAGAAAGGCCTCTACAGATTGAAGACAGGAAAGTTAAGAACCTCAAGCATAAGAGATTAGTTCTGGTCAAAGTGAAATGGGACTCCAAAAGAGGACCAGAGTATACATGGGAGCTTGAATCAGAAATGTAAAGGAAATATCCACACCTGTTCCAGTAGATCTCGAGGACGAGCTCTAAAAACATGGTGGGGAGGATATAACAACCCTCCTGAGTTTTTCCAACGCCCTAATATATTTTAAAATATCCCAATATGTCCTAAAATACACCCCATACGCGAAAACGGACCCCGAATACCTTTAATATTATTAAAAATAATTAACAATTAAAATTTTTGGGTTTGTCGCGGGGCGCGTAGACCCCTTAAGGATCTTACGCGGGCCGCGAGAGGTCGAAAATGTGGCGTAGCCCGGTGCTGCCACGTGTCACCTGCGTGTTGAAGCTATACCGGTTGACGAATCAACCCTAGCCCCTATTTCCCTACGTCGCGGGCCGCGTAGCCTCTTGCTACGTTTTACGCGGGACGCGTAAAACCTGAAAACAGGCCCTATAAGTAGAGGGCATTGGTCTTCAGTCGAAAATCGCTCAGAAACGTTTTCTTTCTCTAATTTATGAAGTATAGGCATAATACTCGGGTATAATACCCCCCTAATTAATGAAGTTCTGCTCCGTTGTAAGTATCATAACCCCTAGATACGTATTAGATACTCTGCCCGATTGATCTAGGGTTCTGTAACGGCTGTCGTGGTTCTGCCCGTTGGAATGCCGTCTCGGGGAGGGTATTACTAATGTTAAAATAGGTTATTATACTAACACGTGTGCATTTGTGTAAATTATAGATTGTCACCAGGAAACCCTAAAGGATAATCTAAGACAACAATGTGAGTAATCTCTTTTTTGTAAATTATTTTTACCAAACCTCACACGATTAATTATATATTAAACAGTTATTGAGTATTTGTAAGGATACAATTATCGTCGGTATGTTGGGGTTTTGTATACAAAATTTGTTACTGCCTTGCGAGGGGTAACATTTCCACAAGTCGGGTCTGACAGTACCGTGGGTGGTAATTGATATGACTTGGAAACAAATATAATTGCGAGACCGCCCTCAATACAGTACAATGGGTTTTATTTAAACTTGATTAAACTGGGATTCACTCACCAGTATTTCCCACTGACAAAATATTTTTAAAACGCGTTTCAGGTAACAAAATATGAAAGCCAAATAGAAGCCAGCTGGACAGCACTGAAGGCTTGGAAAAGTGGCAATAAAGTTACCTAAGAATAAATAGATGTTTTTATTAAATAAAATAGGGTTTTTATCCCTATGAAAATGTGTGTATTTGAAACTTGGAAATTTTCCACGTATTTAATATATTGAAAGCGTGGTATTTTACTCTGATAAATAATTTCCTAACTACGATCCTGATGTAAATTCCGCTGCCAAAATTGATTAAACACGCGATACCACCGAAACTGGCTCGCGGCCGCCCGTTCCCGAGGAATAAGGGATCGGAGGTTGCGACAGGTTGTCATAAAACAGTGTTAAGTAGTAGCAATATTATACCATTGTCAGCGACCATCAACACCGGAAAAACTCGTAAAAATAAAATAAATAAAAACGGGAAAAAAATAACGCCAAGCGAAAAGCAGACGTAAAATCTTTGAATCACGCATGCTCGTTGCTGAGAAATTAAACCGAAACGTAAAACATAAAAAAATAACTAAGTCCATCTAGGACCCACGTGTTGGACGAATTTGTCAAACGCAGAAAAATAGATGTGACGCGACGGGCCAGTCAAACAGGAAAAAAATATACGAAAAAATGTTGAACCTCATACGCACGTTGCGGTGTGTTAACTCACAAAATTTAGAACGAAACGAAAAACTTGGGAAAGATGAAAAGTATGGTGCACTAAAATTGAAAATAAAAAAGAGTTGGGATTAAATTTGAAAGGATGAAAAGCTTTAGATTAAAAGTAAAAAAAAAAAACAAAGGGTCTAAATTGCAAAAATTGAAGTTATTTATTAATTTCCGTTAAAGATAAGAATAAGTTTTTTCTGAAAGGAGAACTTCATTAAAAAGGCCGGCCTGCCCAAAAACGCAGGACCGCACCAAGAACAATTACATCATATACAATGGGAAACTATACCAATCTCTCCAAACTAAATTACAAAATTTGGACCTACTCTTCAACCACAAAAAACCCAAAGATTTAACGACCTCGAAAATCTACCCACTATCTCCTTTCCCATTAGAAAAAATCTTCGCATTCCTAGCTTTACAAATACACCAACATGTTACCATCACCAGCCCTCGGACTAATTCCTTCGACCTCAGATCACCGACCACGCTCATTGAATAAGAAAGCAAAAAATTGCGGCAACTTGATCCACTCACAGAACCGATTCCATACCCTTTGAGAGATAATACATGTTGTAAAAAGGTGATCGATAGATTCAGCATCCTCTCCACATAGTGCACAAGCATCCGAACCCACCGAAATATTTCTTCTCACCAAAGCTTGTTTCGTAGGAATACGATCGAGTGTCGATATCCAAATGAAACTTTTGCATTTAGATGAAACCCACCTCCACCCTTTAACTAAAGAACACCCTCCTGACACTCATCCCCCATCGCCAAATCTTTAACCGAAGAAGTTGAGAACTGGCCCGACGCTGAAGGAGGCCACCGCCACCGCCATCTGTCCCTTTCAGTGGATATTCGAACCTCAGATAACTCCGCTATACATACCTCCAACTCAGCGACTTCCTCCACTAAAGCCGGAAGTCTAATCCACTCTCAAACCAGCGAACCATCGTCTTCCGAAATACGGTCACTAACCCAGCATCGTTTATTTTTTTCCAGCACGAACAACTTAGGCCACCTGATCTAAAGGGGAGTCACCGAACCAGTGGTCTATCCAGAAACTGATGCTACGGCGGTCCCCCACCACCCCCTTAATAAAGCTTAGGATCTTTTTACCCTTAAAAATGACTTTTGCTTCCATTATATTGGTTATTGGTTATGAATTAATTAATATTAATATTACTATTAAAAAAAATTATTAAACAAATATAAATAAAATTTATGAGGTTGAAGAAAAGAATGACATGTGTCATTATTTGGAGTCTTTTATTATAAGTTAGATAGATTAGATATATACAAAATATCAATAATAATAAATTTAATTTTAGGTAAAGTATTCTATCATGACAATTTAATTTAACAAGATAATATAATAATATAATTTCATTTTCAATATGGAAATTTAAATTAAATAATATAACGTGACAAATGAACCACGTCTTAATTGAACCACATCTTAATTAAAACCGAGAATTTACAATAAAAAAATATAGACCCTCAAAGCATTAGGCCGCCCGGGGCCGTTCGTTAAACTATCACGGAAAGCATAAATAACGCGTTATTTCCCACCCCGCTCCAAACGTCCACGCGTGATAGTTTAACGAAATCAGATTTTCGTGATTTTTTCAACGCCTTATGGTTTTTTTTTTGTGAGTGTAATTGTTGGTTGGGGGGAAATTGTTGGGTGTGGTGATGAATGATGACCACCCCCACTAAAAAAGGTTGTGAGTGATGAAAAAATGGTTGCTGACATGGCGGAACTTGATTGGTGCTTGTGAGTGATAGAATTCTATCACTAGTGACCACCCCCTCCCCTTTTGAATTATTTGAGTGTTGAACTTTAGTTGTCAATATGGAAATTAAAATTAAATAAGATAACGTGACAAATGAACCACATCATAATTAAAATCGAAAATTTATGATATAAATATATATATATATATATATATGTAGACCCTCAAAGAATTATGAATTATTTGAGTGTTGAACTTTAGTTGTCATTATGGAAATTTTATTACCATACTATAAATTTATAACATGTTGGTGCTTTATGAGTTTTACTCTAAGGTTAGTGAGTTTTAAAAAAAAAAAAAGTTTTCACTTTTAATCCAAACTAGTGATATTCCCCCGCGCTTCGCGGCGGAGATTAAGTCGGTATCAATTTGGTTCATTACAGTACCTGCACTCGACAATTTGAAAGAGAAAGCATTACATCGATTGAAAACAAAAAACACATATTGATATGGTACCTATATATGTTGTTCAGTTGATATCGGTTCGGTTCCCTTGCATTTTATGTTTATTTTATTTCAACATTACGATTTTTTTTTATAACGGATATTCTGCCGGTATCGTACCAAGCCCAATCGAAACCAATTGAACAATATTTGTATCGGTACCAATATTTTTTTATTTTTAGTTTTTTTGCTTTCAATAAACCGATACTATATCGCTACCATATTATATCGAACATCATCGGTACCGGTATACATTCCGTTTTATTGTTTCTTATTTAACAACGGGTACTTTGATCGTATCTTAAAAGTTATATGAGAGAATAAAATATACTTAAATCAATTAAAGTAATAAGCCAATAAAATAATAAAACCTTAGAAAAAAACAATAATGAAAAAAATAAAAAACAATTGTTCCCCTCTTTTTATTTCAACATTACGATGTATATCTTTTAAACGGATATTGTGTCGCTATCGTACCAAATTCAATCAAAACCGATTGAATAACATATATATTCGTATCAATATTTATTTTTAGTGTTTTTGCTTTCAATGAATTAATATGGTATCGCTACAATACCGTACTGAAATCAGTACCAGTATATATCATTTTTATGATTTCTTGTTTGATAACTGCTACTTTAATCGTATCTTAAAAGTTATATAAAAATATATGTTTAATTAAACTAATATAATAATAAAAACCTAGAAAAAAATAATATTAAAAAAAATCAAAGACACTGTTCATCGTCTCTTTCTGTTAATATGTATAACTAGATAAATTACATATATATTTAAGTTGAGCCCTAAATATTATATATTTAACCCATGTATATAATTATTAATAGTCATTATTATTGTAATATTTAAACCATAAAAATATTAAAAGAACTATATATATACTATTATAATAATTACTATTCATTGACTTTCATTATTAATATAGGATAATATAGGATAATGTTTTCATTTTTTGCATTTTAACATCTTTGGTTTTATTTTTTTTTCTTTTAACACAAATTTTTATATCTTTTGCAATTTAACCCTAACATATTTTTATTTCCAACTTTGATCCCCGTATTTCTCATCTTTTGCAAATTTTTCGTTTTACGTTTCGTTCTAATTTTGCGAGTGAACACGCCGAAACATGCGTGTGGGTTTCAACATTTTTTCGTCTATGTTTTCCCGTTTGACAGTACTGTCACAACGCGTCTATTTTTCCCTGTTTGACAGGTTCGTCGCAATGCGCTTTAGTGAGTTGTACTCTAAGGTTAGGGAGTTTTCCAAAAATTATTTTGAGTTTTCGCTTTTAATCCAAATGTTTTCTTTTTCGCATTTTAACATCTTTGGTTTTATTTTATTTTTACTTTTAGCACAAATTTTTCTATCTTTTGCAATTTAACCCCAACATATTTTTATTTTCAACTTTGATCCCCGTATTTTTCATCTTTGTAACTTTTTCGTTTTACGTTTCGTTCAAATTTTGCGAGTGAACACGTCGCAACGTGCGTGTGGGTTTCAACATTTTTTCGTTTATTTTTTCCCGCTTGACAAGACTGTCACAACGCGTCTATTTTTCCCTGTTTGACAGGTTCGTCGCAATGCGCGTGGTCTTAGATCGACTTAGTTATTTTTTTCTATTTTTACATTTCAGTCTAATTTCTTTGCATAATTATGCTGCAACGGGTATGCGTGATTCAACGATTTTACATATACTTTTCATTCAGCATTATTTTTTCCTTTTTGTTTATTTTGTTTTTACAAGCTTTTTTGGTGTTGTTGGTCGCTGGTAGTTATGTATCATTAGTACTACTTGGCACGGTTTATGCCCCCACCGCAACGCGAGGGCACTTAATACTAGTTACTATAAATAAGCAACAAAAATATGCAATACAAGTTGTAACTTGTGCTTTGGGACTTTTTCGAGAAAAAAAAAACTTGATTTTTTACTTTTAATCCAAAGGTTTTAACCTTTTGCAATTTTAACCCTACATAATTTGTTTTTTTAACTTTAACCCAAAACTTTACTTGATTTGTTACTTTTAATCCAAAGGTTTTACCTCTTGCAATTTTAACCCTACATAATTTGTTTTTTTAACTTTAACCCAAAACTTTTCATTATTTGCAATTTAACTTCACAACTTTTGTCACTTATACTTTTCATTTTTAGCAAACTTTCGTTTTACGTATAGTTCTAAATTTTTCGAGTTAATACGACGCAACGAACGACTGTGGTTCATCTTTTTTATGTTTTCTTTCAAATTTTGCAAGTTAACACGGCGCAACGTGCATGTGTGGTTCAACGTTTTTACCTCTGTATTTTCATGTTTGACAGGTTGGTCGCAACACGCAGATCCTAGGTCGACTCAGTATTGGTGGTCGATGACGGTTGTGTGGCATTAGTACTATTTGAAACCGTTTTACGCCCCGTCGCAATGCGGGGTGTGCTTTGGGGGTTTTTCAAAGAAAAAATGGTTTTGCATATGGTTGTTGTAACCTTGGCTTTGGGGGTTTTCCAAAAAAAAAATTGATTTTTTTAGATTTCACCCAAAAGTATTTCATAATACTTTTAACCCAATACTATTTGTTTTTTACTTTTACCCCAAACTTTTTATCTTTTGCAATCTATACTCACAACTTTTTTTACTTTCAACTTTGGTCATTTATAGTTTTCATTCTCCGCAAATTTTTCGCTTTATGCTTGTTTCTAAATTTTGTGACTTAACACATCGCAACGTGCGTATTTGGTTTAGCGTTTTTACGTTTCATTCTAAATTTTGCAAGTTAATACGACGCAATGTGTGTGTGGGTGAACATTTTTACATCGTCTATTTTTTCTCTCGTTTGACAGGTTTAACATAACGTGCGAGTCGTAGATCGACTTAGTTATAACTAAAGAATACCCGCCGCATTACGGTGGGTCACAATCCTAGTTAAAATTAAATAAGATAACGTGACAAATGAACCGCATCATAATTAAAACCGAAAATTTACGATATAAATATATGTAAAGTGCACTTATTATTAATGAAAAAATCTAGTTTGATTTCAAAAAAAAAAAAAAAATATATATGTAGACCCTCAAAGCATTATGAATTATTTGAGTGTTGAACTTTAGTTGAATGAATATTTTAAAAGGAGGCCAATAGCAAACGGCTATTCGTTGTGGGCCTGTGGTTGTCATCACTATTTCGTGTCCGGTGAATCTGATTGGAGTTCCAATATTTTGGATAGCGGTGTTTTGTTGTTTTATTTGTGTATCCTTCAATGTTGAGTATTATTCTAAACAATGGTAAATTTTTTTTGGAAGAGTACATCAATCGGTTACCTTGGCCGCCTTTAGGCGTACCCACTTAGGTTCGAATCCGCCGACCTGTAATGCGGTACTTTCCGGTCGGTCTGGCGTATTAAACATATGGGAATTTCATTTTATATTAACTTTTTCACCTGTAATTGAGGTTTTATTTTTAATTTTATTTTTATTTTTATAAGTTAGGGCATATCTAGTTGTTTTATTGTAATTGAGGTTGTAACTTATTTTCCTTGATTATAATAAAGTAGGGAATAAACTAGTAGTTGTGTCTGGATCTAGTTTAATATATTATTGTGTGTTCTTATCACTAATTAGTAGGTATGTTTAATGTCTGGATTTAATAAAAAAAAAGTTGTGTCTGGATTTAATTTAATATATGTAAACAGAATAAATTAACGGTCGTAGTCATCTTATTTAATCAGAATAAATTAACGGTAGTTTTCATCTCTGTGGCGGCTTTGATGGTGTGCGGGAAGAACCTTCGCATAAGGACCGTGATTTCGAGGGACACCTGATTTAAAATAAAATACGAAATATATATGTTATTTTTTTTAAATAGTAAACACATAACAATTCTAATATAGACCCATTTACAAATCATTTTTTATGGTTTAGAATTTAGCCCAATTGGCTTTAGGTTTATTGAGCCCAATACTAATTTGATTTTTTTTAAAATAATAGTAAAACATTAAGGAATAACACATTTTTTCAAACTAGAACAAGGTATGTGAATTTTCAGACACGGCACTGTTTCATCTTATTTGTATCTTATGAGAAGAGAGTTGAATGGTGTGTTAGTGAGTGTTTTGTTAAGAGAAGGTGAGGTTGGTGGTAAGGGTGTAATTGATACTAGTTTCCCACTAAGTCGAGAACAAAAGAACAAAACACAATACCTACAAGATGTCAAGAACTAAATAACGTAACTTCATACATTGCCTTATAAACCACAACCCAGCAAGGACAGATAAGGGGCGTTTAAGGGCTCAACTCTCAAGTAAACCATGAGTCCGTCTTCATGCCCGTGACCTTCAATTTTAAATAAAATCTAACAACGGAATTGGCTACGACTGAATTGACAACAATCATTACAAGAAAACGTGGCAATAGCGGCGATATATGTCGCCACTAAAGGGTTTGATCTATGCCGCTTAAAGATATTAGCGGCGACATGTCGCCACTATTGCTCTTTTTGTCACTGCTAAAGGTTCTTGTCGCCGCTAAAGGGTTGCCACTTTTAGCGGCGACATGACGTCACTAATATATTGTCGCTATATGTTTTCGTCGCTAAAGACTTTTATCAATATCGGCGGCAGTCTTTTTTTTATTTTATTTTTCTGTATTTCAACATTTCTAGCTATCTGAATGCACAAAAATCTGCCATTTTCAGTTTTCCGCAACATAAACCAACTAAATAAACATAGTACTTAACATCCTAAAATTGCATAAAATGTTTAATACGTACATTAACATTCTAAAATTGCATAAAATGTAAAAAACTACAAAATAAATGTCAAGGTAAATAATACTTAGATGTCATTGTCGTTATAAAAATGTCATCATTAATCTTTGCAGGCTGCTTTCCCTTTGAAGCAAGATAGTTGTTAAGTTGATTAAAAAATGCCGGGGTTTGGAACAAACCCGAAACAAATTCCTACACTAATACCAACATATATTTACAAAAGTAACATGCGTTCATTGATCATTGTATAACTTTTTAAAGTAAAATTGCATAGTTTACCTTAGAAAATGGTTGTTGAGTTTGAGGTTGCACGCCCAACACATTCGACGGCATATTGGTATAAAGTTTATGCCTAATCCCTCGTATCCATCCCCCCGATCACCTAACACACTGTGAAACGCGACAACCTCATTCACATTCATTTTGACCTATAATAGCTGCTCGACTACCGAGTCAAACCAATTCCTATCTTTATCGTTGTGAGTTTCCCGAGTCAAGCCAATTCCCATGTTTAAAATGATGAATTCAATATCAGTCACGTATTTCTAAGCTCGTTATGTTATAAATGATGGTTTAAATTCCGTTAAGTTTTAAATGATGATTTCAATTACGATCGGATATTTTTAAAGCTCGTTATGTTGTAAATGATGATTTCAATTTCGAGCGGGTATTTTCTATGTTCGTTATGTTTTAAATGATGATTTCAAGTTCGACGGATACGTGGTGAGGGACCGGAATTCTCTAGCATACATACATAAATACACCCAAAATCAAGAAATTAACAAAATATATAACAAAATAAAGAACAAATTCAACCTAAAATAAAAACACTAACCGATTTGGAGTAGAAGTTGGTGAAATTGAAGATAAGGAGCCGATTTGGGGATTGAACCGTGAGGGAGATGAAGATTTTTGGGGTGAAATTGGATTAAGGAAGGTAAAAGCCCACTTTTAGATGGTTGTTCTACGAAATAATTTTAGGGGCGACGGCGCGCCCCTGGTAATACTCTACATGTCGCCACTATTGCCTAGGTTAAACCCCAACCGTTGGACCAATATAAGAAATGGGTGAATGGGGTTTAGTGTGGGACACAGTGTTCCGGATCGACCAATAGCGGCGAAATATGGTTGTCGCCACTATTGGTGCCGCTGCTAATGATACCCATTTCTTGTAGTCAACTAATCAGGATTTGACAATTTTTGGACTAAATATACTATCACACCCCAACTGATGGCGGAAACATCGGGGCGGGACAAAAACATGATTGCTCGAGACATCATAACTTACTAAATGTGACAATAATTAAGTAAATTGGATTTCATTCATACTAAATGGTAGTACATTGTTTTGGAAATGAAAGTACAACATATTACAAGTAAACAACATAAAACAAAACATAAGTTCAAGTTTAGGTGTGTTTCTAGTCCACCCTAAATATCGTTCTTCAAACGTCATCAACTAGTTTCCCGCAACATGTATTAAAATAAAATCAACAAAAGTTGGCGAGCATACAAGTTTGAATACATAGCATAATCATGTCTAAAAGTTTTCTCATATCCGACATGGTAATTTGCAAATGTTGTCAATTATCATACTAGCATGTGTTAACCATATGTTAAATCAAAGTATACCTGTCACACACCGATATTTTCACGTATTACCGGTGGGCCCGGTGGGGAGTATCGTGACGTAGTTGATATCATCATAGTCAATAATCACAGTTCAAATGCACAGCGGAAGTCTAAAGTAAATATATTACAAACCGATTCAAAGTAACATCAAATATTACAAACGGATTGTAAGATGGATCCACAGGCGGATCTTAAAACAGAAACATAAACACAGTTTAACAGACTTTAGACGTCTAAAACTTGCAAGATTCCTTATTAACGCCCTGAGCTCCCAGCCAATTTACGTACAGTACCTGTCACTTAACCTTTTTGGAAAATACGTCAGTTTACACTGGTAAATACAATTAACTGACTCTTTTGAAAATCTTTTATGAAAATTGATTTCAATGCACAAGGCACAAATATTCTTTTAATTCTTGGGACAATTATACTAATAACAATCTTGTATCAGATTTACATATTTGTCCAACATTTAGGGCCGGTGATTAAACAAACCGATCAAGATTAATCGACACACCACAAATATAACTCACAAGAAGTTACCTCACGAGTGAGTATATCTTTTACATACGAAATAGGAGGTGTTATGCCTACACCTTGTGCTTAAGTTGTGGCTATTTAAACTTTTTAAATGAGCCAAGGATATCCAGGACACGGTCATTAACCCCCAATGTTATTTGTTATCAAGCAATACTGATTAAAACGGGATTATGCAATTTAATCATCTTCGATTAAAAGGTTTCTACACCCTACCAAGTGGTATTTTTATAATACCGTATCCCAAGCCCATATAACGGAAAATAAGTTAAAAAGTATTTACCTGAGCTAAAAATGCAATTTATACTCAGCCGTATATTCTAATCAGCAAGCACAAGTACCTCTACTGGGGCTCTCAATCTGGAACGAAGGTTTTATTAACCTATTAGATTCCTAACGGGTCTTATTTAAGTTGTAATTTAGACCGGTTAGTTTTAAGGAAAGGTTTACGGTTCAAAACGCAAGATTAAGCGAAGACCGGATTAGAATGTGATTTAGACCCGACAAGTATGGAGACTTGTATAATATGGGTAAACTAAACACAATCTGAGTTTTGAAGTGAAAATGATAAGGTTTGACCCGTTTCGGTTAATTTATGCAAACTAGTTACATAAACCGTACCGAACGCGAAAAATGCATAACGGGTAACCAAAAGAGTCATGAACATGTTTCACAAGTTAACATGCCTTAAATATGTTGTGATATCAGTAGGATACCTTCCATTATGCCCAAAACGAATTTAAAATCGATTTAAGCCCCGTAGGGGTATTTCGGTCATTTTAAAGATTATAAAAGAGGTTAAATAATAATCTGAGGTTCTGGTCTAAAATATTCAGTAAAAATATTTATTTCATCAAGTTATATCAGTAAGATATCATACATATGTGATATTTATCTTTTATGGCCAAACTATGCACCGTAGGGGCATTTTGGTCATTTCACATATGCATTAAGGGTTAAATTTGGAAATCTGAGTTCAAAACTTTTACTTACTGTTAAAGTATAAAAATTTACTCATAACATCAGTAGGTAACAAACCTTAGGTGCCAAATATGGTTTTAAACCATACTATGCGCCTAAATCGCATAAAAGTCGGTATTTGACGATATTCAGGTTGATTAAGGAAATCTAAAATTTTGATCAGCCTTTACTGTTTAAAATAACTTATTTAATATATAAAATTAGTAGAAAAAGGTTTGACATGTAAAGGATGTGTAAAACTCATTTTATTAGCGAAAAGGGCATTATCGTCAACTACCGAGCCTATGCGAGAACTCTATGTTATGTTCAGTTTAAAATTTAATAAAAATCTCCAAATATCACCAAATATTATATTACATCAGTGGGTAAAAGGTTTGGTGTCAAAAATTTGGGTCTAAATAGGATTTATACTAAAAACGCCATTTAATTAATAAAAAAGGCTTTTATTTACGATATTGTGCATAACTCTCATATTAGACCATGAACTGATGTCAACTTTTAGGACATGCTTATAAGTCAGTAATAAAGATTTTTGTCCTCTCAAATTTTCAAAAATCTCGTTTTAATATTAAAAGGGCATAATAGTCAACTTTTAAGCAAATAACGGAAACATGCATATGAACTCTAATTCTAAAGGACCATGTAGTATAACCTCAGAGGGTTATACTAACATATATTATGGTCATAAAGGAACCCTAAGGCATAATAAAACTAAGTTAATTCGGGTCAGAACTGAAAGTCAAAGCAAGAGTCTAACTTTGCGACTTTCGGTTGCGAACCGCATCTATACTTAGAGTTGTCGGGTTGAACATGCCTAGACGTGTTCAACTAATTTTTACCAAGTTATTAAAATGACAAAACTAATTTTATAGCTTATATATTATCAGTTATGAATTTTATTTAAAAACTGACCTGTTTGACTTTTATTTTAATTACTTTGACCCGACAATTAACTAAGTAAACGTGATAATTAGGAGGTACCCTTTTGAGGGTTTAATACCTACCTAATTACGATCACGTAGCCATGTTCGTTGCGAACCATGGCTTGACCATACAAGGTCTAACTAAAAGTCAAAGCGTTTATCGAAACGTTTGACTTTTCGGCTTTAAGAGCCAAATAAACGAACTAGCCAAGGTTAGGACGCTTACAAATGGTCCAAGGGACAGAAGATAACTCAAAAGGAGGTTCCCTAAGGTTAGGATCCTCAGACTTGAGTGATAGAGAGCAAAACTCAAGAATTGTGTGAAATTGTGGAATGAATTCATCCTCTATTTATAGTGTTTGGAGGGTCTTTAGATGATCAACAAGTGTTATGAGAAGTTATAAGATGATTACAGGTGTAATACCATCTTTCCAAACCATCAAATGATCCATAGAATCAATTATGTGAGACAAGAAGGCAAACCAAAGCTGGTTTTTGAATATTCTGTTACTGGGCATTGTATACGGACCGTAAGGGTCCAGGTATACGGTCCGTTAGGACCAGACCAGCTCACACAAAGTTTCATCTGTTGACAAGTTTGGCCCCTACACTTCCGCACTCATTCGAAATGATGTTTTAGCGCATAAGGCCTTGTATTTCCAACATTAGGAACATCCAAGAGTATAACCAATCATCACAAACTCCTCGATACGTTAGAAGAGTCAGTCAAAGAACTATTTTGACATATTGACGCTTTTAACCCTTTAATTTACAAACTTACGAGCATTAACGCGAAATGGCGTAAAAGCCTTACAAAGTTAATGGAGTATTACGACACTCCAGTTCACACCTGTTCGCTTAAATGGTCGCTCAAAGGTGTAGTTTTAAATGTTGACGCTTTTGGCCCTTTTAACGCGCAAAATTACGCGTATTATTGCTTTATTGCGTCAAAGCCCTATGTTATCCATATTGGGCATTCCCGAGAGTATTATTGAACATTACGATGCTTCGGGTTTGTTAAAAGATCACTCAGAGGTAAGAATTAACATGTTGACACTTTCAACCCTTTTTAACGCACAAACTTGTGCGTATTGTTATTAACCGACATTCAAGCCCTAAATGGCCAATGTTTTGCATTCTCAAGAATATGATTAGATATAATAATGTTTGGGGTTCATTAAAAGGTCATTCAGAGGTATTATTAAACATGTTGACGCCTTTAACCCTTTACCGTGCAAATCTTTCGATTTATTATGCAAACGGTTTCGATAATCCAACAAGTGGCTTAATTTTGAGAATACGAATATCACGAGAGATTATTTAATGTCTTATTTTAAGCATGTAAACACTTCCAGTCCTTCCATAATCAAAGTTTTTGATCTTTCACAAAATTAGTCCCTCATAGTCAATGTTTGACTTTATTGGGGTTTATTACACGTGTCAACATATCATAGGACGTGATTTTACGAGGTGTTACATCCTCACCCCCTTAAAATAAATATCGACCTCGAGATTTGCTCAAAAGATAGAAGTACTTTCTGTCCTATAATGGACTTAATCTTCCACAGCATATTTGGGCCTCTAAGGCACCTAAGTTGACCCTTATAATAGGTACATGTCTTCATTCGGAGTTTCTAATTTTATTGATCCTTAATCGATACTGGTTTCTCCATAACAAGCTTTTATTAATCCTCACATCATCATGTGACATTGCTATAGACATATTTTCTAGCCATATCTTTAGATTGCAAGTGTGAGACACATTGCGAATTCCATCAAGCTCCTCAAATAAATTTTAGCTTATAAGCTACTGATCTTGACGTATTCAATTTTCTCGAATGGTACTATTTATCCTGTGTTTAATTTGCCCGCTACATCAAAATGTAGTATACCTTTCTAGGGTGGTACTTTCTGTTGAATCTTATCCCTTATTAAGAACTTAAGAGGTTTGCGATTCTTATCAATCATTGGTTTTCTGCCGATTATTGGCAACTTTCATATGATTAATGATTCATATGACTTTATCCGTTGTTTCCAAGGAATTTCAGGTCCTGCTAGTTTGGACTTACCAAACTTCTGTCCAACAACGGACTTTTGACATTCCATCATACAAGGTCTTCAAAAGAGTAGCCTTGAAGCTTATATTGTAACACCTCGAAAATTCACGACCACTGTAATAAAGACACGTGTCATGGACTTAAACGTGTAATAAATTAGTCTTTGAGGACTAAGATTGTCAAACAATGTAATTATGTGAATAAAAGGATCCAAAGTGTCAACATGCCTAACTTGTGCCTCTGAATGACCTCACACGACGTTCGTATTCTTTAAAGAATAAATTAACGGACATTGAAAGTCGTTTGTGCTTAAAATAAGGATCTTATGAAACATAAGGGGGTGAAAGTGTCAACATGTTGAAAGATACCTCTGAATGACCTTTAACGAACCTAAAAACATTGTAAATCAATTAATATTTCATTCACAAGAATATTAGATATTGATTTTGTGAAGTTCCGATGAATACAAGACGTTTCGGGTGATCGTACAACTAACCGGAAGCTTAACGGAGTTAGTATATGACTCAAGGTCCTCAAAAGTTAACTTTAGGGGTCCAAATTGCAATAAATGAGAATTTTATAAAGTTTAAATGGACCAGGGACCAAAAGTGCAAATTTGGAAACATTTTTCCCGGTTTTCAGGGTTGTCGCGGGCCGCGTAAAGGTCCCCTTAACCTTTACGCGGGCCGCGTAGAAGTTGCCAGCTCCCATTTTTTGTACAGATGCCTGTATCAGCCTGTTCCACCGCCTTTGAGAGCTTGTTTTCTAAATCCAGAGGCTGAGCCAATGGTATTTCATGCCTAGGGACACTTGGAAATCATCAGGGATCAATGGTAGGCTAATGTGGAAGGATCTTGTGTGATTAAAGTCCCTATCTAAGACCCTTATGTTGCAACACATGAACTTGCACATTTGAAAATCACTCTAAGGCATTCTCTGGAGCTTCCTGGTCTTCAAACAAGTTTCCTTAAGTTCCAAAATCGTGCTTAGGACCATTGTAAGTGTCCTTAACCTCCTAATTTCTTTTATAATTAGTTTTATGACCAAAAGTCAAACTTATCGTAATTAAAGTTTGACTTAGTAATTAATCACTAATGGTCCAATCATTTTTCGAATTGAAAGTGGCTATGAGTTGGTAATTATCTGGGTAATAAACCCTTAAAAAGGGCACCCTCTGATTTTCAATCTAACTAGGTCAATTGTCGGGTCAAACGTAATTATAAAAAGTCAACAGAAAGCTATTTTGCAAATAAAATCATAATTAGCAATGTAGAAGCTATGAAACCTGTTTTAACACTTATATAACTTGATAATTAATGTAAGAACATGTCTAAGAATGTTCTACCCGACAATTTTGAGTTTATGCTCGGTTCGGAACCGAAAGTCGCAAAAGTAGACTTTTGCTTTGACTTTCAGTTCTGACCCGATTTAGCTTAGTTTAGACATGCCTTAAAGTTCCTTTAGGACCATATTATAAGTTAGTACAACCCTCTGAGGTTATACAACTTGGTTCCAAATTAATCTGATTCATATGCATGTTTCCGTTAATTGCTTAAATGTTGACAATTATGCCCTTTTGACCCTAAAACGAGATTTTTGAAAATGTGAGTGGACAAAAACCTTTATTACTGTATTATAAACTTGTCCTAAAAATTTGACATCAGTTTGAGGTCTAGATTAGGAGTTATGCTCAATAGCGTAATTTGAAAGCTTTTTATTAATTAAACGGCGTAATTACCATAAAGCCTATTTAAACCAAAATTTCGACATCAAACTTTTTACCCACGGATGTAATATAATATTTTGGGATTTCTGAAGATTTTTATTTATTTTTAAAGCTGAGCATAACATAGGGTTCTTGCTTTGATTCGGTAATTGTCGGTTTTGCCCTTTTTGCTAATAAAATGAGTTTTACATAACATTTTGATACCAAACTTTTTGCTACTGATTTTATATGATAAATAAAATATTTTGAACTTTATAAACTGATCAAAAACTCAGATTTCCTATTTTAACCCGAAAATCGCTTAAAACCGACTTTTACACGTTTTAAACGCATAGTATAAGTTAAAACTATTTTTGGCATATAAGACTTAATACCTACTGATGTTTTAAGTAAATTTTTATAATTTAACAGTAAGCAAAAGTTTTGAACTCAGATTTCCAAATTTGACCTTTAAAGCCTATGTGAAATTACCAAAATGCCCCTACGGTGCATAGTTTGGTTATAAAAGATAAATTTCACATATATGTAATACCCTAGTGATATAAATTATTAAATTAAATATTTTTACTGATTATTTCATACCTGAACCTCTGATTAATATTTAATCTCTTTTATAACCTTTAAAATGACTAAAATACCCATACGGGGCTTAATTTGAGTTTAAATTCGTTTTGGGCATAATGGAAGATATCCTAGTGATATCATAACATATTTTAAGCATATTAACTTAGGAAACTTGTTCATGACTCATTTGGTTACGCGTTATGCATTTTTTCGCGTTCGGTTCGGTTTATGTGACTAGTTTGCATTAACTAACCGAAACGGGTCAAACCTTATCATTTTCACCTCAAAATCCAGAATGTGTTTAGTTTACCCATATTATACAAGTCTTCAAACTTGTCGGGTCTAAATCACATTCTATTTCGGTCTTCGCTTAATCTTGCGTTTTGAACCGTATACCTTTCTTTAAAACTAACCGGTCTAAGTTTAAACTTAAGTAAGACCCGTTAGGAATCTAATAGGTTATTAAAACCTTCGTTCCAGATTAGGGGCCCAGTAAAAGATACTTTGCACTTGCTGATTTGTACGGCTGGGATAAATTTGAATAATTTGCTCAGGTAAATACCTTTAACTTATTTTCCTTTATACGGGCTTGGGGTACGATATATAAAATACCGCTTGGTTGGGCATTGAATTGTTAATCATATGAAGGTTAATTTATTGAGATGACCCGTTTAATCTGTTTTGTTTGTTTAAAGCCTTTGGGGGGTTAATGACCATGTCCCGGATATCCTTGGCATCATTCAATGGAATGACCACGACCTAAGAACGGGGTGTAGGCATACACCTGTCGGTGCATATATAAAAAGATATAACCGCCGTTCGAGAATAACTCGCCATGGGATTATATCATGTGGTGTGTCTATTAATCTTTAACCCGGTATTCAGCCCGGTCTACTGAACGTATAATAAACATATAATTCTTTAACAAGTTTATTTTAAATAATTATCTCAAGTTATAAAAGATATTTTGTGCCTTGTGCATTCAAATCAATTTTCTTAAACATTTTCAAAATGAGTCGGTTAATTGTATTTTCCAGTGAAAACTGATATATTTTCCAAAAAGGTTAAAGTGCAGGTACTAATCGGAATAGGCTGGCTACTCCTAGCATCAATAAAGAGTCTTGCAAGGTTAGATGTTTATAAATCTGCTGAACAATGTTCCTTTTAACTTTGATCCGCCTGTGGATCCTTTACAACCATTTTTGTAATAAATGATATTACTTTCATTCGGTTTGTAATGATTTTATCTTTCGACTTCCGCTGTGTATATAAACTGTGATAAATTGTCTATGATGATATCAACTATGTCACGATACTCCCCACCGGGCCCACCGGTAATACGTGGAAATATCGGGGTGTGACAGGTTGGTATCAGAGCCAACATTTAGTGAATTAAACACTAGCCTTTTGTGTTTAATCTCAATGACACAGTTTGCACATTCCTCGACTTTCGTGTCTAGACAAAGAACTTAGGACTAATCCTGATTTTTTATTCCGTCCTTTATCGTTTTCCTTTGTTTTTTCTTTTGTTTGTTTTGACAGGATCAATAAAATGCCGCCAAGGTTCCGAGGAAGAGGTAGAGGTAAGGGGACATTCAACGCCCCCAACGATCATGAGGCCGGGCCTTCACATCGGCAAACTCCGTTAGCCACTTTGAGCACAAGTCCTCAAGAGGTTTGGAGGACGTATTTGGAGCCCGCGAGGCGATCTGTCTCGCTAAGTTCATCACCTTCGTACCACCATTCCTTTGGGCCGCAATCGGAGAACGAGCCCAATGATTCGCACCACTCTTACCTACCACTACAGTGGTCAGGGTCGCACCGCGCCTTTCAAGACCCGACCCCGTTCTTTCAGAGCCGGTTTAACCCGGCAAACGTGAGCGAAGAACCAATGGGTTATAACCCATTGGGCCCCGAAGACCATTTCCCTGAGGCTCAGGGAATGGATATGGATGATGACCCAGATCCCGCTGAACCACCATCTGGGACACCTACTCACCCCATCGAGATATCTGATGGGTCGTCCTTTCATGGATCACCTTATCGTGGTCCAGACAGCTACGAGGCGAGGTTTGCCCAATACGACTGGGTGTTCACTCCCTCCTACAACCAACAGCAACAACAACAGCAGCAGGATCCCTCGGAGGATTCGCGTTTTGTGGCCGTCACGCCATCGCCACCACCACCGCTTCAGCAACAGCTGCCTCCGGAGCCACCGAGGCGTAGAAGAACAGGTGCACGGATGTTCGTGTAAGGAGGGGACTTCCACTTCAGTACCCCTCAGCATTCAAGTGGCAGTCACTACCCGCCACAACATGAAGACCCACAGATGGGTGGGCCTTCAAACCCCATTTCCAAGGTGGACTCTGTGCCAGTCGCACCACCACCAGTGGGTTTTGATAACCCAATTCCTTCCTACGCCAGTGCAGCGGCGTATAACCCGTTTGAACAGCCTGCCTACCCAGGGTATAACTACTACAATGCCCCCGATGCTGACCCATACCTTGTAGCAGCCAACTACAATGCTCTTCATCCTGAAAGGCCTTACGCAGCTTCCTACCAAACCGGATACCCACCTTATGGGTATCAACACCCACCACCTCCTCAACCTCTGCAGCAGCAGCCGCCACAGCCACCACTGATTCAGCCCTAGCAACAGCAGGAGATTCTTCAAAGGTTGAGACAGGTGGAGCGTGAGGTTCGAGAAGAGCGTAGAAGCCACAGGGTATTTCTTAAGGGTTTGGCAAGTCTAATCAAAGGGAAGAGCAAGAAGTATTTTTGAATATTCCTTATTTATTTACTTGTATTGTAATTTCCTTGTATTTCAATCAAGTCCCTGCGTGGACATTTATTTATTTATGTACTTAGTCCCTGTGTGGACTTGTCTTACTATCTTTAGGCCCTGTGTGGACATCTATTTATGTATTCAGTCCCTGCGAGGACTTGTATTTTCAGTTTAGCCCCTACGTGGGCAAGTTATTTCTGTTAAAGTCCCGTTTAGGGCCAAATATGTACTCTTTTTAAATCTTAGTGGATTATTTGAATTTAAATTTCATTTTGTCATTATATGCATAAATATAATATATGAGATAAATTAAAAATTAACATTCCTTTTAAAATGATCTGCCTTTAATTATTAAATAGGAATCTTAAAAGGTATAACCTAGCCTGCATGTCATTATAGACCTGGTCATAATGGTAAAACCTGTTTAAAAAGATTTAAATCCTTGTTAACATCCGAAAACATATTAACACTCCTGGCAGATGTGATTCGTTAAAATCACACATGTCATCCTTATATTGGATTCTTTTCAGATTCCTAAGCTAACCTAATGATCCGTAAATCATGGGTTCAGATCATCAATTAAGATGATCATATATTAAACATCCATTGGTGATGTAGTGCCTACGGGCCATACTCATTGTCATATAAGACAAAAGACAGATGTAGTCTACGACTCCCTGTCAATAAAAGGTAATGAACTACGTTCAAACCTTAATGCCTCGATTCTCTAAAATCATGGTTTATAATTTAAAATTGTCCTTGTGACTAGGCCTTATGTGCCACTAATAATACCCTTAATGCTTTATAATTAGGATAAATTATAATGGAAATCCTAAATAATTATGTTTAACAAATTAACCAATATGGTTTATAGTTACCATGGTTAATGAATTGCCATAAAAGACAATTCCATAATAAACTCCTGAATAAATCCTTGTTAGTATTTTATGTAGCAATCAAGCTACATGGCCGAGTCTGATGAAGTCAACAGTCACCCGAGAGAGAATCATGATACCACCAGAATCAACATAGCTGGTGCAGAGCTGCTGGCATTGATAGACAATGCCGTTACTCGAGCTCTAGACAGACGAGATAATGAATCAAGTGGTACCCGCAACAGGACCCTATCTGTACAACGTGCAAAATCACACCCTAAGACCCACTCTGAGGCTCATAGTAAGCCACCTTCTAAACATCATGAGTCAAAGAAGGATGATGCTCAACACTCCTCAAATCAGCATAGTGTTCCGTCTAAGAAGATCGTATTCGATCAAGAGCCACATATTGGGGGTTGTTCCTATAAGTATTTCATCTCCTGCAAACCCAGGAATTTCACTAGGGAAAAAGGAGCCATTGATTGGATGACGTGGCTAGACGAGATGTATACCGTGGTTGATATCAATGGTTGCGCTGGTAAGGATATAGTGAAGTTTGTGTCGCAATCATTTAAAGGAGAAACGCTAGCTTGGTGGAGATCATTGATCCAAGCTACTAGGAAGATCACGTTGTATAACATGACTTGGGATTAGTTTGTTACATTGATCAAAGATACTTTCTGTCCTCAAAATGAAGTTGAGAAGATCGAGACTGACTTCCTGACATTAGTTATGAAAAATTTGGACTGTCAGGCATATCTTACGAGTTTTAATACCATGTCTTGATTGGTTCCTTACTTGGTGACGCTGGAACCAAAATGAATAGCCCGTTTCATTGGGGGTTTAGCCCCGGAGATCAAAGCTAGCGTGAAAGCCTCTCGACCTACTACCTTTAGGTCTGTAGCTGATTTGTCATTATCTCTTACCCTTGATGCGGTCAGGCAGAGATCGCTTAGGCATTATGATGCCGGAAGGAGAAAACGTGAGGAGGATAACTCACACCGTTCAGACAAGAGGCACAAGGGGAACTCTGACCACAAAAAGAGTTCCGGGTTCAAGAAAGATGACCAGCAGTCGAGCGAAAAACCCAAATGCAAGATCTGCAAGAAACGCCATCTGGGAAAGTGCAGATATGAATCAAAGTCCCCGTCACAGCCAAGAGCTTGTGGGATTTGCAAGTCAAGTGAGCATAAGACATTAGACTGCAGGAAAATAAAGGATGTTACCTGCTACAACTGCAACGAAAAAGGGCATATCAAGTCTAATTGCCCGAAATATGCGAAGAAGCCTGAGGAGGCTAGAAAGACCAATGCTAGGGTCTTTAGAATGGATGCAAAGGAAGCAGTGCTGGATGACAACGTGATAACAGGTACCTTTCTTATCAACGATGTTTATGCAAGGGTATTATTTGATTCGGGTGTAGATAAGTCGTTTGTAGATAATAAGTTTTGCAAGTTATTAAATCTGCCTGTTAAAACCCTGAGCATAAAGTATGAAGCAAAATTGGCCGATGGTACCATAGAAACCGCCTCAACTGTGTTAGATGGATGTTTCATATCCATTAGGAACCACTCTTTTCCTTTATCCGTACTTCCTTTAAAATTAGCTGGTTCCGACATAGTGATAGGCATGGATTGGTTATCTCATAACCAAGCCCAGATTGTTTGTGACAAAAAGAAAGTAGTGATCAAGACTTCATGTGGTGAGCCACTCACAATACAAGGAGATACTCAGTATGGGTTGCCTAAGCAAGTGTCAATGCTTAAGGCGTCAAGATGTTTGAAGAAGGGTTGTGTCATCTATATGGCACAAGTAACTATTGATGAACCAAAGCCCAAGATTGAAGACATTCCTATCATTTCTGAATATCCAGACGTATTCCCTGAAGAACTACCTGGTCTGCCTCCAGATGGGCAAGTGGAGTTCAGAATTGACATTATTCCTGGAGCAGCGCCAGTTGCAAGAGCACCTTATAGGTTAGCCCCGACTGAGATGAAAGAGTTGAGAACTCAGTTGGATGATTTGTTGGCAAAAGGATTTATTAGGCCTAGCTCGTCCCCTTGGGGAGCACCGATCCTATTTGTGAGAAGAAGGATGGATCGATGCGTCTATGTATTGATTATCGCGAGCTAAACAAGGTTACTATCAAGAATAGATATCCATTGCCCAGGATCGACGATCTGTTCGATCAACTGCAAGGGGCAAGTTACTTCTCCAAGATTGATTTGAGGTCTGGTTACCATCAGCTGAAGGTTAGAGACGAAGATGTGCACAAGACTGCATTTAGGACTCGTTATGGTCACTACGAGTTCTTAGTGATGCCGTTCGGGCTCACTAATGCACCAGCAGCATTCATGGATCTCATGAATCACGTCTGCAAGCCTTATTTGGACAAGTTTGTCATTGTCTTTATCGACGACATCCTGATATATTCGAAGAATCAAACCGATCATGAGAAACATCTTCGATGTATTCTTAAACTGCTTCAGCAAGAGAAGCTTTATGCTAAGTTCTCTAAATGCGAGTTTTGGCTTCGTGAAGTCCAATTTCTTGGACACATGGTTAGTGAGCGTGGAATCTAGGTAGATCCCGCCAACATTGAAGCCATCATGAATTGGCAAGAACCAAAGACGCCCACAGAGATTTGTAGCTTCTTAGGTCTGGCAAGATATTACAGACGTTTTATTGAAAACTTTTCAAGGATTGCTGCACCCCTAACTTCTTTAACTCACAAGAATATTAAGTTTGATTGGGGTCCTAAGCAACAAGAGTCCTTTGATATTCTTAAACGGAAGTTAAGCAATGCTCCTGTGTTGACATTGCCAAAAGGGATTGAAGAATTTGTAGTATACTGCGACATATCACACACTGGAATGGGATGTGTGCTCATGCAGAAGGGCAAAGTTATTGCCTATGCTTCCCGACAATTAAAAGTGCACGAGAAGAATTATACCACCCACGATTTGGAGTTGGGTGCAGTTGTGTTTGCGCTAAAACTTTGGTGGCATTATTTATATGGTACCAAGTGTGTGATCTATTATGATCATAAAAGCCTTCAACACTTGTTCAATCAGAAGGATCTGAACATGAGACAGCGTCGATGGATGGAGACACTGAATGATTATGATTGTGAAATCCGGTACCATCCAGGAAAGGCGAATGTGGTCGCCGACGCATTGAGCAGAAAGGAATGGGTTAAGCCCATTAGAATCAATGCCAAGAGCACTGAATTAAAGAATAGTTTAAATGAAAGATTGTTAGCCGCTCAGAAGGAAGCTGTATTAGAAGTTAACTATCCGAATGAAAAGTTAGGAGTAACTGCTGAGCAGTTATCATATGGCAAGGATGGAATTCTAAGATTAAATGGACGAATATGGGTTCCAATCTATGGAGGACTTCGGGATGTGATTCTTCAGGAAGCCCATAGCTCCAAATATTCTGTTCATCTTGGAAGTGATAAGATGTACTAGGATTTAAAGGCAAATTACTGGTGGACAGGTTTGAAGAAATCTATAGCCACTTATGTGGCCAAATGTCTGACATGCGCTCAGGTTAAAGCCGAGCACCAGAAGCCGTCAGGTTTGATACAACAGCCTGAACTTCCCACTTGGAAGTGGGAAATGGTGACTATGGATTTTATCACCAAGTTACCGAAGATAAAGCGAGGAAATGATACTATTTGGGTTATAGTGGATAGACTGACTAAGTCCGCCCACTTCTTACCTATTAAGGAAACACACAACTCAGATAAGTGAGCTCAGCTGTACGTGGACGAGATTGTATCTCTCCACGGAGTGCCAGTGTCTATTATCTCTGATAGGGATACGAGATATACATCGCATTTTTTGAAAAGTTTTCAGCAGTCCCTAGGCACTCGATTAAACTTCAGCACTGCATATCATCCTCAGACGGATGGTCAAAGTGAGCGTACTATACAAACACTTGAAGATATGTTAAGGGCTTGTGTTATTGATCTAGGTGGAAGCTGGGATGATCATCTTCCATTGATTGAATTTTCGTATAATAATAGCTATCATTCCAATATTCAAGCTGCACCTTTCGAAGCCTTGTATGGAAGGAAGTGCAGGACGCCCGTTTGTTGGGCAGAAGTTGGAGATGTCCAACTAATAGGACCTGATATAGTCCTGGAGACGACAGATAAGATTGTGCAGATACGAGATCGTCTCAAAGCTGCCAGGGATAGGCAGAAAAGCTACGCAGATAAAAGGCGTAAACCTCTAAAGTTCGAGGTAGGTGACAAAGTGTTACTTAAGGTATCACCCTGGAAAGGGGTGATGCGTTTTGGTAAGAAAGGAAAGTTAAGCCCAAGGTACATAGGACCATTCTAGATCATCGAATGTGTCGGAACTGTAGCTTACAAATTAAACCTGCCTGAAGAGCTCAGTGAAATTCATAATGTGTTTCACATCTGCAATTTGAAGAAATGTCTAGCTGATGAAGCACTAGTCATGCCACATACGGATGTGCATATTGATGAGAGCTTAAAGTTTGTCGAAAAACCTTTGTCGATTGAGGATCAACAGGTTAAGAAGCTTCGAAAGAAGCACGTACCGATTGTAAAGGTTAAATGGGATGCCCGAAGAGGTCCCGAATACACGTGGGAGGTTGAGTCTACTATGAAATAGAAGTACCCTCATTTATTCCAGTAAATCTTGAGGTCGAGATTTCTTTTAAGGGGTGAGGATGGTAACACCTCGAAAATTCACGACCAATGTAATAAAGACACGTGTCATGGACTTAAACGTGTAATGAATTAGTCTTTAAGGACTAAGATTGTCAGACAATGTAATTATGTGAATAAAAGGATCCAAAGTGTCAACATGCCTAACTTGTGCCTCTGAGTGACCTCACACGACGTTCGTATTCTTTAAAGAATAAATTAACGGACATTGAAAGTCGTTTGTGCTTAAAATAAGGATCTTATGAAACATAAGGGGTGAAAGTGTCAACATGTTGAAAGATACCTCTGAATAACCTTTTAACGAACCCAAAAACATTGTAAATAAATTAATATTTCATTCACAAGAATATTAGATATTGATTTTGTGAAGTTCCGATGAATACAAGACGTTTCGGGTGATCGTACAACTAACCGGAAGCTTAACGGAGTTAGTATATGACTCAAGGTCCTCAAAAGTTAACTTTCGGGGACTAAATTGCAATAAATGAGAATTTTATAAAGTTTAAATGGACCAGGGATCAAAAGTGCAAAGTTGGAAACATTTTCCTGGTTTTCAGGGTTGTCGCAGGTCGCGTAAAGGTCCCCTTAACCTTTACGCGGGCCGCGTAGAAGTTGTCAGCTCCCATTTTTTGGACAGATGCCTGTATCAACCTGTTCCACCGCCTTTGAGAGCTTGTTTTCGAAATCCAGAGGCTGAGCCAATGGTATTTCATGCCTAGGGACACTTGGAAATCATCAGGGATCAATGGTAGGCTAATGTGGAAGGATCTTGTGTGATTAAAGTCCCTATATAAGACCCTTATGTTGCAATACATGAACTTGCACATTTGAAAATCACTCTAAGGCATTCTCTGGAGCTTCCTGGTCTTTAAACAAGTTTCCTTAAGTTCCAAAATCGTGCTTAGGACCATTGTAAGTGTCCTTAACCTCCTAATTTCTTTTATAATTAGTTTTATGACCAAAAGTCAAACTTATCGTAATTAAAGTTTGACTTAGTGATTAATCACTAATGGTCCAGTCATTTTTCGAATTGAAAGTGGCTATAAGTTGGTAATTATGTGGGTAATAAACCCTTAAAAAGGGCACCCTCTGATTTCCACTCTAACTAGGTCAATTGTCGGGTCAAACGTAATTATAAAAAGTCAACAGAAAGCTATTTTGCAAATAAAATCATAATTAGCAATGTAGAAGCTATGAGACCTGTTTTAACACTTATATAACTTGATAATTAATGTAAGAACATGTGTAAGCATGTTCAACCCGACAATTTTGAGTTTATGCTTGGTTCGGAACCGAAAGTCGCAAAAGTAGACTTTTGCTTTGACTTTTAGTTCTGACCCGATTTAGCTTAGTTTAGACATGCCTTAAAGTTCCTTTAGGACCATATTATAAGTTAGTACAACCCTCTGAGGTTATACAACTTGGTTCCTAATTAATCCGATTCATATGCATGTTTCCGTTAATTGCTTAAATGTTGACCGTTATGCCCTTTTGACCCTAAAACGAGATTTTTGAAAATGTGATTGGACATAAACCTTTATTACTGTATTATAAACTTGTCCTAAAAATTTGACATCAGTTTGAGGTCTAGATTATGAGTTATGCTCAATAGCGTAATTTGAAAGTTTTTATTAATTAAACGGCGTAATTAGCATAAAGCCTATTTAAACCCAAATTTCGACATCAAACTTTTTACCCACCGATGTAATATAATATTTTTGGATTTTTGAAGATTTTTATTTATTTTTAAAGCTGAGCATAACATAGGGTTCTTGCTTTGATTCGGTAATTGTCGGTTTTGCCCTTTTTGCTAATAAAATGAGTTTTACATAACATTTTGATACCAAACTTTTTGCTACTGATTTTATATGATAAATAAAATATTTTGAACTTTATAAACTGATCAAAAACTCAGATTTCCTATTTTAACCCGAAAATCGCTTAAAACCGACTTTTACACGTTTTAAACGCATAGTATGAGTTAAAACTATTTTTGGCATATAAGACTTAATACCTACTGATGTTTTAAGTAAATTTTTATAATTTAACAGTAAGAAAAAGTTTTGAACTCAGATTTCCAAATTTGACCTTTAAAGCCTATGTGAAATTACCAAAATGCCCCTACGGTGCATAGTTTGGTTATAAAAGATAAATTCACATATATGTAATACCCTACTGATATAAATTATTAAATTAAATATTTTTACTAATTATTTCAGACCTGAACCTCAGATTAATATTTAATCTCTTTTATAACCTTTAAAATGACCAAAATACCCCTACGGGGCTTAATTTGAGTTTAAATTCGTTTTGGGCATAATGGAAGGTATACTACTGATATCATAACATATTTTAAGCATATTAACTTAGGAAACCTGTTCATGACTCATTTGGTTACCCGTTATGCATTTTTTCGCGTTCGGTTCAGTTTATGTGACTAGTTTGCATTAACTAACCGAAACGGGTCAAACCTTATCATTTTCACCTCAAAATCCAGAATGTGTTTAGTTTACCCATATTATACAAGTCTTCAAACTTTTCGGGTCTAAATCACATTCTATTTCGGTCTTCGCTTAATCTTGTGTTTTGAACCGTATACCTTTCTTTAAAACTAACCGGTCTAAGTTTAAACTTAAGTAAGACCCGTTTGGAACCTAATAGGTTGTTAAAATCTTCGTTCCAGATTAGGGGCCCAGTAAAAGATACTTTGCACTTGCTGATTTGTACGGCTGGGATAAATTTGAATAATTTGCTCAGGTAAATACCTTTAACTTATTTTCCCTTATACGGGCTTGGGGTACGGTATATAAAATACCGCTTGGTCGGGCATTGAATTGTTAATCATATGAAGGTTAATTTATTGAGATGACCCGTTTAATCTGTTTTGTTTGTTTAAAGCCTTTGGGGGTTAATGACCAAGTCCCGGATATCCTTGGCATCATTCAATGGAATGGCCACGACCTAAGCACGGGGTGTAGGCATACACCCGCCGGTGCATATATAAAAAGATATAACCGCCGTTCGAGAATAAATCGCCGCGGGATTATATCATGTGGTGTGTCTATTAATCTTTAACCCGGTATTCAGCCCGGGCTACTGAACGTATAATAAACATATAATTCTTTAACAAGTTTATTTTAAATAATTATCTCAAGTTATAAAAGATATTTTGTGCCTTGTGCATTCAAATCAATTTTCTTAAACATTTTCAAAATGAGTCGGTTAATTGTATTTTCCAGTGAAAACTGACTTATTTTCCAAAAAGGTTAAAGTGCAGGTACTAATCGGAATAGGCTGGCTACTCCTAGCATCAATAAAGAGTCTTGCAAGCTTAGATGTTTATAAATCTGCTGAACAATGTTCCTTTTAACTTTGATCCGCCAGTGGATCCTTTACAACCGTTTTTGTAATAAATGATATTACTTTCATTCGGTTTGTAATGATTTTATCTTTCGACTTCCGCTGTGTATATAAACTGTGATAAATTGTCTATGATGATATCAACTACGTCACGATACTCTCCACCGGGCCCACCGGTAATACGTGGAAATATCGGGGTGTGACATATATACTAACTATTAGTCATAGAAGGGCTTATTTGAGGTGAGATAATTATCTCAATTACCGCTTAAACCAATATTAAGGAATAGCTAATCCTTACAGTTAGTCGAACAAATCGACAATCCTGGGCAGCCGATGGCGATTCTTAATTGTTGCCTAGGTCGGGTTGCGGTAATCAATGCATAAGCATAATGAACCGTCTTTCTTAATCCTTAATATCGGAGCTCTCGGATTTATGAATCAGGCCTTATGAACCTTTATCTTAAAACTCATTTAATTGCGGTCCCGCTTCTTCCATTATTGCAGAGACTAATTGGTATGGAGGTTTCACAATAATGCAGCCCTAAGCGGGATGTAAATCTTAACTCTACTTGTCTTAGGAGGTAAAGAGGGTATTCTTTGGAGAATATGATCAAGATACAAGGAGATTACAGAGATTTTCCAAATCTCAAACTCTGGTTCATCTATCTTTGCCTGTGTCAGATAAATGACACGAATCCATGGATACCTTAATCAGTGACACTATATGGACATTTAAAATCTAGATATCTTCTTTGAATACCATTTGCTGACTTTGGTACAATATGACCATTGGGATATCTCAGTGGTTCCATGCATTAAACCTCCATACTGATCAGGCATGGAAGCAATCTATGGAACACGTTAAGATACACCAATCCTCATATGGCGTTTTTATCATACAGTCTGGTATTCGCAGTTGATAGAAATCAAAGAGATATCAACTACCTATGTTGATGTACTTCATCTAAAGAGAGGGTACTCAAGCTTTTACGAATGAAGATTTCTGACAGTAACAGAAGGAATGGTTCCTATGACTTTCGCCTGTAAGCTTTACCTTACACTTAATATCAGGGGTTCTTATGGATGGTTTTAAAAGTTTGCTATACTTACAATTTATGAAGGATTTATTGGTACCCGAATCAAAATAGAACTCTTAGCATTTATATTACTGATAAATGATAAGGAATGTACCTGATGAGATTATTGATGTGAACTGCCTCAGGCATTTATCGGGAGAGTTGAAGCACTTCCATTCTTAGGATTTCTATCCTTAGCCGCACTTCCTTTGACATAGTTAGGGCATGTAGTCTTGATGTGGCCCTTCTCGTTACAGCCGAAGCAGACTGCATCCTTTATATCCTTGCAATCCAACGTTTTATGTTCCTTAGACTTGCAGATCCCACAAGGTAGAGGTTGAGATTCAAATCTGCATTTCCTGAGGCGGCGCTTCTGGCAGGTCTTGCATACAGGTTTCTTGTTGGACTTTTGTTTGTTCTCCTGATGCTCAAGCTTACCCTTTTTCTTAGAATTATGGGAGTCATCTTTCTCCCTTTTCCTATTTAGTTCATTCTTTGCATCCGAGGCATGAACAAGATCCTTCTCGTGAGTAAGGAAGGGTAGCCTTAAATGGGATTTGGAGCAAGTAGCATTGGGCTCTTTGAACTCTTTCACGGCCTTTCTCACAGCTTTTCCAACAGCTGCATCAATCATAGTTTGGAGAACATCCTTGTCAATTTTGAGGTTCACAATTGTAGCATCATTAGCATGCGTCGCATCATCAATGGCGGGATTGACGGTTGTCTTATCCGAGTTTATCATACTAGAGACTTGGTTCCTAACACCAAATGAAGCAATTACTTAGTTGCAATCCAACAACCGCTATTCATCATCCTGATTGTCACACCCCGACCACGTTAAAACAACAAACCATGGCGGAAACGTCGGGGAGTGTAGTGGCATAATTATTGTTTCATAACCATGGATACAAAAAGAGTTTCGTTTTATTGATAATATTAAACATTAACATTGTCTTAACACATAACAAACAAATTACATATTGACTATCACTTGTTATCATGTCACTAAGGCCTTGTCCAGATCCTATGTGACGCATGCATCCTAGAAATCACATCAAGCAACAACACCTGAAACATATGTAAAAACAAAGTCAGCAAAGAAATGCTGGTGAGTACATAGGTTTTATAAGAGTATTGGAATCATGGCTAGTTTTCATGTTGCAGTACTTTATTAGACTACAAGAGTCAAAATACAAACCGCGTTTTGAAAAGTGTATTGCAACATAATTAACCAACTCAAATCAAGATGATTATAATTTGTAAAATCTCGTAGCCATGATTCTTAACCCAAAAACATTTGCTTTAGAAAACCAATTTGTAAAACTTCTTGTATTAACTCGTTAATAAAACTCGTATGGTTTATATTCTTTTGAAAACATCGTTAAGTGACATCGTTTCAAAATCGTTTACCCAAGTGATCTAAATAACGCCACAGTATGTAATATGTTGAAAACACTTATATATAAGAAGTACCAGCGGCGTATCTACCATGTTTTCACCACATTACACCCGTCCCGTTATTTAAACACTTAACCAAAAACCAATCGTTTATCCAATTCGTTTAACTTGTTCAAATCGTTTTCAAATCGTTAACTTGTTTAAAATCGTTTATATCATCCTCGTTTTAATTGTGAAAACTATTTTTGGTCGTCTCGCTAACAACATTCAAACCTTCGTGACTCGACTATCTCGCTTCTCGCTTTAACAAACCACCAAAGGGTAAGTTAACTATCATCAAATTCAGTCGTTACCCACAACCCCCACACATAACCATGGGTGCAGTAAGATAACGGGATTTGTCTGATCCTATGGTACCATAACCTAATACTGGTCGGCTTGATCAATGCTAATGAATGTCATTTGTTATGTAACCACAACCAACAAGTTTGTTCACTTTATTGAAATCGTTATTAGTTTTGTATAAACCATCTTAATCGTTTTTGAAATCATTGTTTAAACCTTGAAATCATTTTTGTACATATGAATCACCCTAAAACAATTGAAAACAGTAAAATATGGGAACTATGTACTCACATAGTTACCACAAAACATGTAAAAAGAGGGGATCTATGTACTCACATGTAGTGCAAAGTATCCTCAATCAATAGAACTTCAACAAACTCAAGTAAACCAGAGAAATCAAGTAGCACCTAGTAATCGAATCACTAGTCAAACAATAGACACCTAAATCGGAAGATCGGATAGAATGAGGTCTTGTAAACCAAATGAGTGTTGGAACTCATGTGTTATGGTTTAACAAAGCCTACATCCTAAATTGAAACCTATCCTAAGTGCTTTCGACCCATTATGATCCATTAAGGTAGCTTACGCTACTTTAACACGTCGTGCGCGCAGATGCGCGTTCGAGACTTTTAACTAGTCCTATGACAAGTATTATATGCCTAAACATGTTTAAATATTTTACATAATCAGTTACGTGACAAAAGTTTATGTTTCATATGCTTAATTACCAATTATGTATGAAAAGGGCATTTTGGTCATTTACCTAAGGCATATAAATTACCTATCATACAACTAATTAACCTAAGTGACCATAAGGTATAACCTCGGAAGGTTATTCCCTATGCAATTATGGTCACTAAACATGTTTGGTCGGATCCTAATGATCGACCAAACGGATCGTGTTCGAAAGTCTAAGCGGGTGTTTAGTCCGCTTGACTTACGACTCTACACAAGCACTAATCTAAAAAGTGACGAGCTAAACATGTTGAAACATGTTTAGTTAAGTTAGAAAACAGGTTTGGTATCAAAACAAACGGTTTTGATACCTATAAGTAGTTTGGTTACAAAATACGCAAGAATGCGCATCACTAACGAATGAGCCGAGGATATCCAGGACACGGTCATTAACCCCCCAAAGGCATTGCATCAAATAAGACAGAATAAAACGGGTTATGCATCTTTTTAATCAATATCTGACTGTACGACTTCATACCCGACCAAGCGGTATTTTGATACCGTACCCCAAGCCCGTATAGGGAAAATAAGTTAAAAGTATTTACTTGAGCAAAGTATAAATCAAAACAGCAAGTGCACGTAGCTTTTACCGGGCTCCTAATCTGGAACGAAGGTTTTAATAACCTATTAGATTCCTAACGGGTCTTAATTAAGCCTAAACTTAGACCGGTTAGTTTTAAAGAAATGTGTACGGTTCAAAACGCAAGATTAAGCGAAGACCGGATTAGAATGTGATTTAGTCCCGACAAGTTTAAAGACTTGTATAATATGGGTAAACTAAACACATTCTGGATTTTGAGGCGAAAATGATAAGGTTTGGCCCGTTTTGGTCAATTTATGCAAACTAGTTACATAAACCGAACCGGACGCGAATAACGCATAACGGGTAACCAAAAGAGTCACGAACAGGTTTCCTAAGTTAATATGATTTAAACATATTGTGATATCAGTAGGATATCTTCCATTATGCCCAAAATGAGTTTAATCTCAAATTAAGCCCCGTAGGGGTATTTTGGTCATTTTAAAGATTATAAAAGAGGTTATATATAATTCTGATGTTCGGGTCTGAGATAATCAGTAAAATTACTTACTTTAATAGGTCATATCAGTTAGTGATAAGTCTTGTATGACAAAAATGGTTTTAAACCCATACTACGTGTTTAATACGCGTAAAAAGCCGTTTTAAACGATTTTCGGGTCATGACTGGAATCTGGGTTTTCTGATCAGTTTATAAAGTTCAACATACTTCATTTGTCATATAAAATCAGTGGCCAAATATTTGGTATCAATTTGTTATGTAAAACTCATTTTATAAGCAAAAGGGTATAATCAGTATTTACCGAATCAAGGCAATAACCTTAGGTTATGATCAGTTTAAAAATAAATAAAAATATTCAAAAATCCCAAAATATTATATTACATCAGTGGGTAAAAGGTTTGGTGTCAAAAATTGGGTTTAGATAGGCTTTACGCTAATTATGTCGTTTAATTAATAAAAAGCTTTTTAAGTGCGCTATTGAGCATAACTCTTAATCTAGACCTCGAACTGATATGAAATATTAGGGGGCGTGTTTATAAATTAGTAGCAAAGATTATTGTACTCTCACATTTCCAAAATTCTCGTTTTATGGTCAAAAGGGCATTATGGTCAACATTAAGCGATTAACGGAAACGTGTAAATGAATCGGACAATCAACGAACCAATTACAGAGGGTTATTCTATCATATAACCCGGTCCTAATGAAGCTCTAAGGCATTTCTAAATCATGTTATTATGGGTCAGAACTGAAAGTCAAAGCATTGGTCAATTTATGCGACTTTCGGTTCCGAACCGGTCCTAAACTGAAAATTGTTGGGTCGGACATGCTTAGACATGTTCTTGCATTGATTACCAAGTTATATGAGTGGTAAAACAGGTTACACGTCTCCTACATTGCTAATTATGCGTTAATTCGAAAATTAAGATTCTGTTGACTTTTTCGGATTAAGTTTGACTCGACATTTGACCTAGTTAGAGTGGGAATCAGAGGGTGCCCTTTTAAGGGTTGAATGCCCACATAATTACCAACTTATAACTACTTTTAGTTTGACTAATCGCTGGATCATTAGTGATTAATCGCTAAGTCAAGCCTTAATTATGACGGTTTGACTTTAAGCTAATTAACTAAGTAAAACATGATTAAGGAAGGTTAAGGATACTTACCGAAGTCCTAATTACGACTAGAGATGATTAGGGAAGGCTCTTGTGCTCCAGGAAGTTCCACAAATGAAGTTATGAGTGAATGATCAAAAGTTGCACATTGTGGGTCTTTATATAGTGAGTTTAATCTCACTAGATCATGCCAAGCAAGTCTACAATTGATCTTTGAAGCATCCCAAGTGTCCCTAGAGCCTAAAAACAAGCTTGGGCAGCACATGGTATTGAAAAATGGCAATATAAGTCGGTTACATGGGCTGAACAGCCACCTGTGCATTTTTCTACTTCTGGGGCTGTCTTACGGACCGTAAGGCTAAAGCCTTGCGGTCTGTATCCGCTTTCAAAAAAAAAATTCATCCGGTCTGCTTGCTTACGGACCGTAAGGCTAAGCCCATACGGTCCGTAACCGATGACCAGAAGACAAAAAATTGAGAATCTCTTGAGTTTGACCATGCAACTTTGATATTTCAAATTAGGGCCTTTATCATTCGTATGGGACCTCTTGAACATGCTTGAACAGTTATGTCAACTTGCCATGCTTCAAAAATGTCTTGGATTCCTTTGGAATAGGCCATGAATGAAGATTTGTCGTGCACATCCTCATAGGATCCCATTCTTGCAATTTGAATCAATTATTACTAGTATTTACCGGATTAGGATGTTTATCACACAGGTTAAGGTTTGGGATTTATACATAGGTCGCTCAGAGGTATTTATTAACATGTCGACGCTTTTAACCCCTCGTATACGAATTTTATCATAACTTTCTCATACGATAACGAAACTTGGTGAAATTTTTATCATGCATTCTAGTGAGCATACTTAATCGTTACAAAGCTTTGGGTTCGCTAAAAGGTCAATCAGAGGTATACTTTAAACATGTTGACACATTTAACCCCTGTAGTTTGTAATCTCTCACTTTCTTTCACAATTAGCTTTGTATGATCCATGATTTATTCATTTAAGGGTATAAACGTTATGTAGGGTTATTGTAAAGTATATTTATCCATTGTTGACATTTGGGACCCTTATATTCACATACTTTCCTTGTTTGTCAACTTTAGTCCTTCTAAGGTAATCCTTTACACGTTTAAAGTTCATGACACGCGTCGATATAATATTGGACCTGAAATTACGAGGTGTTACATCCTCACCCCCTTAAAAGAAATCTCGACCTCGAGATTTACTGAAATAAGTGAGGGTATTTCTCTTTCATTGTGGACTCTACCTCCCATGTGTACTCGGGGCCTCTACGGGCATCCCATTTTACTTTTATGATCGGTACATGCTTCCTTCGAAGCTTCTTAACCTGTCGATCCTCGATCGACATGGGTTTTTCAACAAACTTCAAGCTCTCTTCTATGTGCACATCTGTATGTGGTATGACTAGTGATTCATCAGCTAGACACTTCTTCAGATTGCAGATGTGGAATACAGTGTGAATACCACTGAGCTCTTCAGGTAAGTTTAACTTATAAGCAACCGATTCGACACATTCGATGATCTCGAATGGTCCTATGTATCTCGGGCTTAACTTACCCTTCTTACCAAATCGCATCACCCCTTTCCAGGGTGATACTTTAAGCAACACTTTGTCGCCTACCTCGAATTTCAGGGGTATACGCTTCAAATCTGCGTAGCTTTTCTTCCTATCTCTGGCAGCTTTCAGGCGGTCATGAATCTGGACAATCTTGTCCGTCATTTCAAAGACTATGTCAGGTCCTGATAATTGGACTTCTCCTACTTCTGCCCAACAAATAGGCGTTCTGCATTTCCTGCTATATAATGCCTCGAAAGATGCAGCCTTAATGCTCGTATGGTAGCTATTGTTATAGGAGAACTCGATCAATGGCAGGTGGTTATCCCAGCTACCACCTAAGTCAATCACACATGCACGAAGCATGTCTTCCAAAGTCTGGATGGTACGCTCACTCTGCCCGTCCGTTTGAGGATGGTAAGCCGTACTAAAATTTAAGCGCGTGCCCAAAGATTGTTGGAAGCTTTTCCAAAAATGTGATGTGTATCTAGCATCTCTGTAAGATATAATAGACACTGGTACGCCATGCAGAGATACAATCTTATTTACGTACAATTGGGCTAACATGTCGGAGCTGTAGGTCTCCTTAATGGGTAGGAAATGTGCTGACTTAGTCAGTCTATCTACGATCACCCATATAGTATCATTTCCTTTCTTTGTCTTTGGCAACTTGTTGATGAAATCCATTGTCACCATCTCCCACTTCCACGTGGGAAGTTCAGGCTGTTGTAGCAAACCTGACGGCTTCTGATGTTCAGCTTTGACTTGCGCACACGTCAAACATTTAGCTACATAGGCAGCTATAGACTTTTTCAAGCCTATCCACCAAAAATTTGCTTTCAGATCCTGGTACATCTTGTCAGCTCCAGGATGAACGGAGTATTTAGAACTGTGGGCTTCCTGGAGGATAACATCCCGAAGTCCTCCATAAAATGGAACCCAAATTCGTCCATTTAATCTCAGGATTCCGTCCTTGCCATAGGATAACTGTTCTTCAGTTACTCCTAGCTTTTCATCAGGATAGTTAGCTTCTAGTACAGCTTCCTTATGCGCAGTTAACAACCTTTCATTCAAACTATTCTTTATCTCAATGCTCTTGGCATTGATTCTTATAGGCTTGACTCTTTCCTTTCGACTTAAGGCATCGGCGACTACATTCGCCTTGCGAGAATGGTATTTTATTTCACAATCATAATCATTCAAAGTTTCCATCCAACATCGCTGCCTTAGGTTCAAGTCCTTCTGGTTGAACAGATGTTGAAGGCTCTTGTGATCCAAATAGATCACACACTTAGTTCCATACAAGTAGTGCCTCCAAAGTTTTAGTGCAAATACAACGACACCCAATTCTAAGTCATGGGTGGTGTAGTTCTTCTCGTGCACCTTTAACTATCGAGAAGCATAGGCAATAACCTTGCCTTTCTGCATAAGCACACACCCCATACCGGTGTGTGATGCATCACAGTATACCACAAATTCTTCTATCCCTCCAGGCAATGTCAACACTGGTGCATTGCTTAGCTTCTGCTTAAGGATATCAAAGGATTCTTGTTGCTTCGGTCCCTAGTCGAGCTTAATATTCTTCCTAGTCAAAGAAGTTAGGGGTGCAGCAATCCTTGAAAATTTTTCAATAAAACGCCTGTAATATCCTGCCAACCCCAAGAAACTGTGAATCTCTGTGGGCGTCTTCGGCTCTTGCCAGTTCATGACAGCTTCAACCTTAGCGGGATCTACCTGGATTCCGCGTTCACTAACCACATGTCTAAGAAATTGGTCTTCACGAAGCCAAAATTCACATTTAGAGAATTTGGCGTGTAGCTTTTCTCGATGAAGCAGTTTCAGAATGCAATGGAGGTGCTTCTCATGGTCAGCTTGACTCTTCGAGTAAATAAGAATATCGTCGATGAAGACGATGACAAATTTATCCATGTAGGGCTTGCAGATGCGGTTCATGAGGTCCATGAATGCGGCTGGTGCATTAGTGAGTCCAAAAGGCATCACTAAGAACTCGTAGTGACCATAACGAGTCCTAAATGCAGTCTTATGTACATCTTCATTCTTGACCTTCAGTTGATGATATCCTGACCTTAAGTCGATCTTGGAAAAGTAACTTGCTCCTTGAAGCTGATCGAACAAGTCGTCGATCCTGGGAATTGGATACCGATTCTTAATAGTAACTTTGTTAAGTTCTCGATAATCGATGCACAGACTCATCGACCCATCCTTTTTCTTCACAAACAGGATTGGTGCTCCCCAAGGAGATGAGCTAGGTCTAATAAATCCTTTGGCTAGCAAATCATCCAGTTGAGTTCTTAATTCTTTCATCTCCGTTGGTGTCAATCTGTAAGGCACTCTTGCAACAGGTGCTGCTCCAGGAATAATGTCAATTCTGAACTCCACTTGCCTATCTGGGGGTAAACCAGGTAGTTCTTCAGGGAATACTCCTGGATATTCAGAGATAATAGGCATGTCTTCGATCTCAGGCTTTGGTTCATCAATAGTTACTTGTGCCATGTAGATAACACAACCCTTTGTCAAACACTGTGATGCCTTGAGCATGGACACTTGCTCAGGCATCCCGTACTTAGTATCTCCTTGGATTGTCAAAGGTTCGCCATGATGAGTTCTGACAATCACTTGCTTCTTAGCACAAACGATCTGGGCTTGGTTGCGAGACAACCAATCCATGCCTATTACTATATCAAAACCGGCTAACTTCAAAGGAAGTAAGGATAACGGAAAAGAGTGGTTCCTAATGGATATGAAACATCCATCTAACACGGTTGAGGCGGTTTCTAAGGTACCATCAACTAATTCCACCTCATATTTCACACTTAGGGTTTTAACAGGTAAATTCAGCAACTTACAAAACTTATTATCTACAAATGACTTATCTGCCCCAGAATCAAACAATACCCGCGCATAAACATCATTTATAAGAAAGGTACCTGTTATCACGTTATCATCCTGCACTGCCTCCTTAGCATCCATTCTAAAGACTCTAGCGTTGGTCTTTTTACCTTCTTCTGATTTCTTGGCATACTTTGGGCAGTTCGACTTAATGTGCCCTTTCTCGTTGCAGTTGTAGCAGGTCGCATCCTTCAACTTTTTGCAATCTAAGGTCTTGTGTTCCTTGGACTTGCATATCCCACATGCAAAAGTCCTTGATTGTGTCTGCGAGTTCGATTCCAATCTACACTTTCCAAAGTGATGTTTCTGACAAACTTTGCATCTGGGTTTCTCACCCGACTGTTGGTTACCTTTGTTGAACCCTGAATTCTTCTTGTTCTCATGGTTCCCTTTGTGCTTCTTGTCTGAACGACGTGAGTTATCATCCTCACGCTTTCTTTTACCTTCTTCATAACTCTTTAGCGATCTCAACGTGACCGCATCTAAGGTAAGAGGCAAAGATAGACCAGCTGCTGATATAAAAGTAGCAGGTCTTGAAGCCTTAACACTGGCTTTGATTTCTGGGGCTAAACCCCCAATGAAGCGAGCAATCCTTTTGAGTTCTGGTGTCACAAGGTAAGGAACCAATCTTGACATTGTGTTGAAGCTTGTAAGATAAGCTTGGCAATCTAGGTTTTTCATAACCAACGATAAGAAATTTGACTCAATTCTTTCAACCTCATGCTGAGGGCAGTAATTCTACTTAATGAGAGCAACAAACTGATCCCATGTCAGATTGTAGAGTGGGATCTTTCCAGCTGCTTGAATAAGAGACTTCCACCATGCTAATGCCTCTCCCTTGAATGATTGGGATACATACTTCACTACATCCCTCTCAGCACAACCGCTGATATCGACCACTGTGTCCATTTCATCTTACCAAGTCATACAGTCAATTGCCCCCTTCTCCCTAGTGAAATCCCGGGGTTTGCAGGAAACAAATTACTTATAAGTACAAGACTTGGTACGTGGTTTATCATCAAATACTATCCTCTTGGATGGAACATTGTTTTGGTTTGAGGAATGTCGATCATCATCTTTCTTTGGCTCATCTTCCTTAGAGGGCGGCTTGCTGTGAGCCTCTGAATGAGTCTTAGGCTTGGAATGTTGTGCGGATAGGGTCTTACCTCGAGTCCCGCTATATTCATTATACTGCCGCTCTATAGCCTTTGTAACAGCATTGTCTATTAATGCTTGCAGTTCTGCACCCGCTATGTTAATTCAGGTATTATCATGATCCTCCTTTGGGTGACTGTTGATCTCATCCGAGTCAGCCATGTAGTTTGAACTGTTACATAAAATTTTGACAATAATTTATTTGGGAGTTTATTATGGAATTGTCTTTTATGGCAATTCATTAACCATGGTAAATATAGACCATATTTGGTTAATTTGTTAATCATATTTATTTATTTAGGAATTTTATTATAATTTATCCTAATTATAAAACAATAACAGTAATATTAGTGGCACAAAAGGCCTAGTCACAAGGACATTCTAAATCATAAGCCATGATTTCAAAGAATCAAGGCATTAAGGTTTGAACGCAGTTCATTACCTTTTCTTGACAGGGAGTTGTAGGCTACCACTGTCTTTAGTCTTATATGACAATGAGTATGGCCCGTAGGCACTACATCACCAATTGGATGTTTAATATGCGATCATCTTAATTGATGATTTAAACCCATGATTTATAAATCATCAAGTTAGGATAGGAAATCTTTTGATGAATCCCTATTACAAGAATGACGTGTGTGATTTTAACGAATCACGTCTGCCAGGAGTGTTAACATGTTTTCAGATGTTAGCAGGGATTTGAATCTTTTTAAACAGGTCTTACCATCTTGGCCAAGTCTTATGACATGCAGGCTAGGTTGTACCTTTAAGATTCTTATTTAATATTTAAATAGGCAGATTATTTTAAGAGGAACGATATTTAATTTATTTATTTCATGTATAATATATTTATGCATAAAAATGACAAAATGAAATTTTTAAATTTTACATTCCATTAAACATCGAAAGGAGTACACATTGCCCTAAACGGGACTTTTAACAGAAGTAACTTGCCCACGCAGGGGCTAAGCTGTACATATAAGTCCTCGCAGGGACTGATTACTAAGATAGGTGTCCACGCAGGGACTAAAAAGACAAGTCCACCCAGGGACTAAAGAAAGACAAGTCCACACAAGGACTAAGTACATAGATAAATGTCCACGCAGGGACTAAGTACATAGATAAATGTCCACTCAGGGACTTAATTGAAATAAGGAAATACAACAATACATATAGGGATTCAGTGATCCCTCTTCTTCTTTCCTTTTAGTAAGCTTGCTAGGCCTTTGAGGAATCCCCGGTTGTTCCTACGTTCTTCTTGAAATTCATGTTCCACCCGACTTAGTCTTTGGAGGATTTCCTCCTGTTCTGGCGGGGAAAACCGTGGTGGCTGCGACTGAATCGGAGGTCGAGCAGGTATTTGATACCCATGAGCTGGGTATCCCACTCCCCCGGGAGCTCCATATGGTCCTTCAGGATGAAGGGCGTTGTAGTTTGCCGCTACAAGGTATGGGTCGGCCTCAGCATAGTTGTAGTGAGTGTGAGCCGGCTGCTCAAATGGATTATACGCCGTTGATCCGGCGTATGTAGGAATTGGGTTACCAAAGCCCAATGGTGGTGGTGGTGCAACTGGTGCTGAATTCACCTCTGAAACTGGGTTTGAAGGCCCACCCATTTGTGGGTCTTCATGCAGTGGCGGATAGTGACTGCCACTTGAGTGTTGTGGGGTGTTAAAGTGGAAACCCCTTTCTCGCACGAACATTCATGCGCCTGTTCTTCTGCGCCTCGGTGGTTCTGGAGGTGCTAGCTGTACTGGCGGCGGTGGTGGCGGTGGTGTGACTGCCACGAAACGCGAATCCTCGGAGGGATCCTGCTGCTGCTGCTGGTGAGGCGATGAATGGTGAGAGGGTGTAAAGTACCACTCATACTGATTAAATCTCACCTGGTAGCTGTCTGGACCATGGTAAGGTGATCCATGGAAGGATGACCCATCAGAGATCTCGATGGAGTGAGTAGGTGTCCCAGAAGGTGGTTCAACAGGATCCGTGTCTTCCTCTATATCCATTCCCTGAGCTTCGGGGAAATGGTCTTCAGGGCCCAATGGGTTAAAACCCACTGGTTCTTCAATGTAGTTTGCCGGGTTGAACCGGCCTTGGAAGACAGGAGTGGGGTCGCCAAAGGAATGGTGCGACATGGATCGCTGCAACGGCAAGAAGGAGTGGCGTGAGCCTTCGGGTTCGTTCTCTGATTGTGGCCCAAAGGAATGACGATAAGGAGGTGTTGAGCTATATGAGGCAGATCGTCTAGCGGGCTCCGAGTAGTTCCTCCAGTTTCCTTGAGGACCGGCACTCATGGTAGCAGAAGGAGTGCGCCGGTGTGAAGGCCCGGCCTCGTGATCGTTGGGGGTGTGGATTGGCCCCTTGCCTCGTCCTCCCCTTCGAAACCTCAGTGGCATATTTCCTGTCAACACAAGAAAGAAAACAACAACGAAATATAAAGGACAAGGTTGGAATTACAAACAATTTGGATTAGTCCTAAGTTCCTTATCTAGACTAAATTTAGGAATGTGCAATTGTGTAACTGAGATTAAACACAAAAGGCTAGTGTTTAATTCACTCAGTGTTGGCTCTGATACCAACCTGTCACACCCCGATATTTCCACGTGTTACCGGTGGGCCCGGTGGGGAGTATCGTGATGTAGTTGATATCATCATAGTTAAACAACACATTATTTAAATGCACAGCGGAAGCAAAAGATAAATGAATCACATTACAACCAATAATTAGTAATATCAAAGTATTACAACTGCTGTAAAGGATCCACAGGCGGATCAAAATATAAATAAGATCATTGTTCCACAGACTTTAACATCTAGAGCTTGCAAGACTTGATTATTGATGCCTGGAGTAGCCAGCCTATTTCGTATAGTACCTGCACTTAACCTTTTTGGAAAATACGTCAGTTTACACTGGTAAATACAATTAACCAACTCATTTTGAAAAGAGTTTAGGAAAATTAGCTTGAATACACATGGCACAAAAGTATCTTTTATAACTTGGGATAATTATTTAGAAATAAACTTGTATACAGTTTTACATGTTTGTCGTCCATTTAGGACCCGGTTAGAAGAGCCGGTTTAACAAGATTAATAGACACACCACTGGGTATAATACCCACAGGAAGATACCCTTCTTGTGGACTACCCCTTTTTACATACGCAACTGTCAGGTGTATGCCGACACCCCGTGCTTAAGTCGTGGTCATTACTAACGAATGAGCCGAGGATATCCAGGACACGGTCATTAACCCCCCAAAGGCATTGCATCAAACAAGACAGAATAAAACGGGTTATGCATCTTCTTAATCAATATCTGACTGTACGACTTCATACCCGACCAATCGGTATTTTAATACTGTACCCCAAGCCCGTATAGGGAAAATAAGTTAAAAGTATTTACCTGAGCAAAGTATAAATCACAACAGCAAGTGCACATAGCTTTTACTGGGCTCCTAATCTGGAACGAAGGTTTTAATAACCTATTAGATTCCTAACGGGTCTTAATTAAGCCTAAACTTAGACCGGTTAGTTTTAAAGAAAGGTATACGGTTCAAAACGCAAGATTAAGCGAAGACCGGATTAGAATGTGATTTAGTCCTGACAAGTTTGAAGACTCGTATAATATGGGTAAACTAAACACATTCTGGATTTTGAGGCGAAAATGATAAGGTTTGGCCCGTTTTGGTCAATTTATGCAAACTAGTTACATAAACCAAACCGGACGCGAATAACGCATAACGGGTAACCAAAAGAGTCACGAACAGGTTTCCTAAGTTAATATGCTTTAAACATGTTGTGATATCAGTAGGATATCTTCCATTATGCCCAAAACGAATTTAATCTCAAATTAAGCCCCGTAGGGGTATTTTGGTCATTTTAAAGATTATAAAAGAGGTTAAATATAATTCTGATGTTTGGGTATGAGATAATCAGTAAAATTACTTACTTTAATAGGTCATATCAGTTGGTGATAAGTCTTGTATGACAAAAATGGTTTTAAACCCATACTACGTGTTTAATACGCCTAAAAAGCCGTTTTAAACGATTTTCGGGTCATGACAGGAATCTGGGTTTTTTGATCAGTTTATAAGGTTCAACATACTTCATTTGTCATATAAAATCAGTGGCCAAAGATTTGGTATCAATTTTTTATGTAAAACTCATTTTATAAGCAAAAGGGTATAATCGGTATTTACCGAATCAAGGCAATAACCTTAGGTTATGATCAGTTTAAAAATAAATAAAAATCTTCAAAAATCCCAAAATATTATATTACATCATTGGGTAAAAGGCTTGGTGTCAAAAATTGGGTTTAGATAGGCTTTACGCTAATTATGTCGTTTAATTAATAAAAAGGTTTTTAAGTGCGCTATTGAGCATAACTCTTAATCTAGACCTCGAACTGATATGAAATTTTAGGGACATGTTTATAAATTAGTATCAAAGATTATTGTCCTCTCACATTTCCAAAATTCTCGTTTTACGGTCAAAATGGCATTATGGTCAACATTAAGCGATTAACGGAAACGTGTAAATGAATCGGACAATCAACGAACCAATCACAGAGGGTTATTCTATCATATAACCCAGTCCTAATGAAGCTCTAAGGCATTTCTAAATCATGTTATTATGGGTCAGAACTGAAAGTCAAAGCATTGGTCAATTTATGCGACTTTCGGTTCCGAACCGGTCCTAAACTGAAAATTGTCGGGTCGGACATGCTTAGACATGTTCTTGCATTGATTACCAAGTTATATGAGTGGTAAAACAGGTTACAATTCTCCTACATTGCTAATTATGCGTTAATTCGAAAATTAAGATTCTGTTGACTTGTTCGTATTAAGTTTGACCCGACATTTGACCTAGTTAGAGTGGGAATCAGAGGGTGCCCTTTTAAGGGTTGAATGCCCACATAATTACCAACTTATAACTACTTTTAGTTTGACTAATCGCTGGATCATTAGTGATTAATCGCTAAGTCAAGCCTTAATTACGACGGTTTGACTTTAAGCTAATTAACTAAGTAAAACACGATTAAGGAAGGTTAAGGATACTTACCGAAGTCCTAATTACGACTAGAGATGCTTAGGGAAGGCTCTTGTGCTCCAGGAAGTTCCACAAATGAAGTTATGAGTGAATGATCAAAAGTTGCACATTGTGGGTCTTTATATAGTGAGTTTAATCTCACTAGATCATGCCAAGCAAGTCTACAATTGATCTTTGATGCATCCCAAGTGTCCCTAGAGCCTGAAAACAAGCTTGGGCAGCACATGGTATTGAAAAATGGCAATATAAGTCGGTTACATGGGCTGAACAGCCACCTTTTCATTTTTCTGCTTCTGGGCTATCTTACGGACCGTAAGGCTAAAGCCTTGTGGTCCGTATCCGCTTTCAAAAAAAAATTCACCCGGTCTGCTTGCTTACGGACCGTAAGGCTAAGCCCATACGGTCCGTAACCGATGACCAGAAGACAAAAATTTGAGAATCTCTTGAGTTTGACCATGCAACTTTGATATTTCGAATTAGGGCCTTTATCATTCGTATGGGACCTCTTGAACATGCTTGAACAGTTATGTCAACTTGCCATGCTTCAAAAATGTCTTGGATTCCTTTGGAATAGGCCATGAATGAAGATTTGTCGTGCACATCCTAATAGGATCCAATTCTTGCAATTTGAATCAATTATTGCTAGTATTTACCGGATTAGGATGTTTATCACACAGGTTAATGTTTGGGATTTATACATAGGTCGCTCAGAGGTATTTATTAACATGTCGACGCTTTTAACCCCTCGTATACGAATTTTATCATAACTTTCTCATACGATAACGAAACTTGGTGAAATTTTTATCATGCATTCTAGTGAGCATACTTAATCGTTACAAAGCTTTGGGTTCGCTAAAAGGTCACTCAGAGGTATACTTTAAACATGTTGACACATTTAACCCCTGTAGTTTGTAATCTCTCACTTTCTTTCACAATTAGCTTCGTATGATCCATGATTTATTCGTTTAAGGGTATAAACGTTATATAGGGTTATTGTAAAGTATATTTATCCATTGTTGACATTTGGGACCCTTATATTCACATACTTTCCTTGTTTGTCAACTTTAGTCCTTCTAAGGTAATCCTTTACACGTTTAAAGTTCATGACATGCGTCGATATAATATTGGACATGAAATTACGAGGTGTTACACAAAACCTAATAACAGAGGGTTCAAACCTAGTAATCAATCATCCTAGAACAGATGATTAGTTTTCAAAGCAGATTTGGACTTAGCGTTCTCATTGTGGTTATCACCTAAAGATAGGTGTCGGTTTTGTTTTAAAAATCTAAACACAAAGTTTCTTGCGTTAGGGTCCTAAAAGTTATAGTCTAGGTCAAAGCATTACTAATAACCTAATTCCTTATAACCATTGGCTCCGATACCAACTTCTTCTGTCACACCTCGACCACGTTAAAACAACAAACCGTGGCGGAAACGTCGGGGAGTGTAGTGGCAGAATTATTGTTTCATAACCATGGATACAAAAAGAGTTTTGTTTTATTGATAATATTAAAATTAACATTGTCTTAACACATAACAAACAAATTACATATTGACTATCACTTGTTATCATGTCACTAAGGCCTTGTCCAGATCCTATGTGACGCATGCATCCTAGAAATCACATCAAGCAACAACACCTGAAACATATGTGAAAACAAAGTCAGCAAAGAAATGCTGGCGAGTACATAGGTTTTATAAGAGTATTGGAATCATGGCTAGTTTTCATGTTGCAGTACTTTATTAGACTACAAGAGTCAAAATACAAACCTCGTTTTGAAAAGTGTGTTGCACCATAATTAACCAACTCAAATCAAGATGATTATAATTTGTAAAATCTCGTAGCCATGATTCTTAACCCAAAAACATTTGCTTTAGAAAACCAATTTGTAAAACTTCTTGTAATAACTCGTTAATAAAACTCGTATGGTTTATATTCTTTTGAAAACACCGCTATGTGACATCGTTTCAAAATCGTTTACCCAAGTGATCTAAATAACGCCACGATATGTAATATGTTGAAAACACTTATATATAAGAAGTACCAGCGGCGTATCTACCATGTTTTCACCACATTACACCCGTCCCGTTATTTAAACACTTAACCAAAAACCAATCGTTTATCAAATTCGTTTAACTTGTTCAAATCATTTTCAAAACGTTAAATTGTTTAAAATCTTTTATATCATCCTCGTTTTAATTGTGAAAACTATTTTTGGTCGTCTCGCTAACAACATTCAAACCTTCGTGACTCGACTATCTCGCTTTAAGAAACAACCAAAGGGTAAGTTAACTATCATCAGATTCGGTCGTTACCCACAACCCCCACACATAACCATGGGTGCAGAAAGATAACGGGATTTGTCAGATCCTATGGTACCATAACCTAATACTGGTCGGCTTGATCAATGCTAACGAATGTCATTTATTATGTAACCACAACCAACAAGTTTGTTCACTTTATTGAAATCGTTATTAGTTTTGTATAAACCATCTTAATCATTTTTGAAATCATTGTTTAAACCTTGAAATCATTTTTGTACATATGAATCACCCCAAAACAATTGAAAACAGTAAAATATGGGAACTATGTACTCACATAGTTACCACAAAACATGTAAAAAGAGGGGATCTATGTACTCAAATGTAGTGCAAAGTATCCTCAATCAATAGAACTTCAACAAACTCAAGTAAACCAGAGAAATCAAGTAGCACCTAGTAATCGAATCACTAGTCAAACAATTGACACCTAAATCGGAAGATCGGATAGAATGAGGTCTTGTAAACTAAATGAGTGTTGGAACTCATGTGATATGGTTTAACAAAGCCTACATCCTAAATTAAAACCTATCCTAAGTGCTTTCGACCCATTATGATCCATTAAGGTAGCTTACGCCACTTTAACGCGTCGTGCGCGCAAATGCGCGTTCGAGACTTCTAACTAGTCCTATGACAAGTATTATATGCCTAAACATGTTTAAATATGTTACATAATCAGTTACGTGACAAAAGTTTATGTTTCATATGCTTAATTACCAATTATGTATGAAAAGGGCATTTCGGTCATTTACCTAAGGCATATAAATTACCTATCATACAACTAATTAACCTAAGTGACCATAAGGTATAACCTCGGAAGGTTATTCCCTATGAAATTATGGTCACTAAACATGTTTGGTCGGATCCTAATGATCGACCAAACGGGTCGTGTTCGAAAGTCTAAGCGGGTGTTTAGTCCGTTTGACTTACGACTCTACACAAGCACTAATCTAAAAAGTGACGAGCTAAACATGTTGAAACATGTTTAGTTAAGTTAGATAACAGGTTTGGTATCAAAACAAACGGTTTTGATACCTATAAGTAGTTTGGTTACAAAATACGCAAGAATGCGCATTTTGGCCGAAACTACGACTCGTCACTACACCTAGATAACGTGGTAATCAGTAGGTATAGTCACTAGGGACTATAACCATCGTGATTACGCTCACGTTATGAAGTTCAAACGAACTTCGCATTGACCATAAACTGGTTAATGCAGAAAGTCAAACGCAGTTTGACTTTTAGACTCGAAAAGCGATAAAAGAACGAAAGAATACTTACAAAAGGTCCCCGCAAGCTTTGATCTGATTTACTCTCAGGTATGAAGCATAAACTTCAACTTAGAGAGCCAAAATCAGATCAATGTGGGTTTTGCAAGTGAAAGGAGGTGGGTATATATAGGAAATCTAGAACCGTTAGGATCGTTCATCGTAAAACGAGCTTCGATCTCATTCGTACACATGTGCCCATGGTTTTGTGAAACCATGTGCAAATGAGGGGAACAGCTGGAACAAGCTGGAATTTAGATTTTTCATTTTGGTCCCTTCCTAAGATAACTATGGCAGAATGTCAATTTTGGTCCCTGAATGTGCAAAACATGGTTTTTGATGCATTTTTGACACGTTTAAGCCCCGTTAATCCCATTTTAAGGCTCTAAAATGAAGTTAAAGTATAGGAAACATGAAACATGCTCAAAAATATCTCGGATGTCAGTTCGTTTGGTCCTACAATTGCGTTGTTCGGTTAATTACGACGAAACACGAACGAATGCGAAAAATGATCCAAATTACGCGACGAATGGAATTTTATCATGCCAATCACTAAAATAAAATATTTTAATGATTACATAAATTTTTGGATGTCCGGATATATTCAGAACGAAAGATATGTGCGAAAATGCAAACTTGTGCACTTTTTGATGCTTTTAGTCCCTATTGATCAATAAAGTTTGTTTTAGCGTACCGAACCCCTCAAAGCCTATTTCTAAGCTATGTAATGGATATTTAGGGTATTTTTAACTAATTATCTAGTTCCGGAATGTTCGTTACTATACAAATCGGTATAGTTTAGCAGTTTGACACAAATAGTCCCTGCGATCGAACAAACTTGATTTCAACACACCAAACCATCCAAAACTTATTTCTAAGTTATGTGGAGGTTATTTAAGGTATGTTAAGCCTATTTCACTATTCCAGAGTGTTTGTTGCATTAAACTGGTTATATTTACGTATCAGTGCGCGTATAACCTTCCAGAAAGCGATTTAAAGCTTGGAATCGGATTTGAATCAGATTGTAAAATCATCAAACATAATTTACACATATAATAACACCAAAAAACATATAATAACACAAAAGCACACTGTTTTATTAATAAACAACATTGTTTTACATTGTACAACGATTACAGAACACAGTTATCACACAGATGACCTAACATATACTAACCATGGTATCAATGAACCATACAGGCTAATATAGTACGAACATTCTTAATGAATGTTATTTAAATATATATCAATTATACTTAGCCTAGGCCATAAAAAGACCATCAATGGCATTTAAGGTTTGGACCTAGTCCATCACCTTTTTGACAGGGGATCAGAATGTCACATCTGTCTTTATTATATTGATGAATTTGGATAGCTTGAAAGCTTGCCATGAGGATATCAGAAAAGAGTGGTTCCTAATAGATATAAAATATCTATCTAAGATTTGTTGAAGCAGTCTGTAAAGTATCATCGGCCAATTTTTTACCTCGCGTTATATGTCTAGAGTCCTAATCAGGCGGAGACAACATTTTACAACATTTATTGTCCACAATAGACTTATCTGTACCAGAATCAAACAATTTCCTGCATAAACATCATTGATAAGGAAATGCACCTGTTATGATGTTATAATTCTGTACTGCCTCCTGGATGTTCATCTGGAAGACTCACGCGTTTGTTTTCTTGGCCTCTTTAGGCTTCTTTATAAGTTTTGGGCAGTTGGTTTTGATGTGCCCTTCCTCGTTACAGTTGTAACAAGTCGCGTTCTCCAACTTCTTGCAATCTAAAGTCTTGTGACCCTTGGTCTTGCAAATTCTGCACAGTTTAGCACGTGGGTCAATCGTACATTTTCCAGAATGTTGCTTTCTGCAGTTACTGCATTTGGGTCTGTTATTAGACTGACTTGAGTTTTTCCTGAACTCGGAATCCTTCCTGTGCTCATAACTTCCCCTTTTCTTCTTGTCAGATCGGTGAAAGCTTTCCTCATCTACTTTCCTTTTCCCTCGCTAGAGGTCTTAACAAACTTATTCCTGATTTCGTCTAAAGTGAGAGATAAGGATAAGTCCACCACGGACCTATATGTGGTAGGCCTAGATGCTTTAACATTTCCCTTAATTTCTGGTGCTAGGCCTCCAATAAAACGCGCTATGCGTTTTGGTTCAGGGGTGACTAAATAGGGAACTAGGCGGGACATGGTGTTGAAACTTGTCACGTAAGCCTGACAATCTAAATTCTTCATGACCAGAGTCAAGAAGCTTGTTTCTATCTTTTCTACCTCATGTTGAGGACAGAAGTTTTCCTTGATCAATGCAACAAATTGATCCCAAGACAAGTTATACAATAGGATCTTCCCAGTAGCTTGGATCAATGATCTCCACCATGCCAACGCTTCTCCTTTGAATGATTGTGAAACAAACTTCACAATATCTTACTCTGCACATCCACTAATATCAACAACGGTGTCCATCTCATCGAGCTATGTCATGCAATCGATGGCTCCCTTTTCTTCTGTGAAGTCTTTGGGCTTGGAGGAGGCAAAATATTTATATGAACAGGTTTTAACACATGGCTCTTGATTAAGCACAACCTGTCTAGACGGAACACTCCTCTGATTCGATGAGTGATAAGAATCGTTCTTATGAGATACATGCGTTTGGGAAGGTGGTTTTGTATGAGGTATAGACTGGGTCTTGGTGCGTGTACCACTTGATTCATCATACTGTCTGTCAAGAGCCCGAGTAACGGCATTATCTATCATCTTCTGTAATTCTGCAGCCGATACATTCATCCTTGTATTGTCATTCCTCATATTGGGATGACTGTTGACTTCATCTGATTCAGACATGCTGAAGCTTGTTTTCTATAAAACAGTAGCCAAAAATTTTGCTTAGGAGTCTATTTGGAATCATCATCTTCGATGATTCATTAACCATGGTATTAGTAGACCATATTTGGTTAATTTGATAATCAGGTTTATTTAAATTTTCATTATAATTAATCCAGCCATAAGCTATTAAGGATATTGAAATGGCACAAAAGGCCTTGTCACGAGGACAGTTTTGAATTTATAAGCCATGATCTTATAGGATTGAGGCATTAAGGTTTGAACATAGTTCATTGCCTTTCTTGACAGAGAGTCAAAGACTACAACTGTCTTTTGTCTTTTAGGACAATAGATATAGCCCATAGGAATTTCATCACTAAGGGATGTTTATGATATGATCATCTTATCTGATGATTTGAGCCATGATTTCTATATCACTAGGCTAGATAAGAGGTTGGAAGAATCCAATATAAGGATGACTATTGTGATTTTCTCGAACCACATTTGTCAAGAGTGTTAACACGTTCTTAGGTGTTAATAAGGATCTATCGTCTTAAAAAGGATTTACCATTATAGCCATGTCTAAAATAACATATAGGCTTGGTTATACCTTTAAGACCTTTTTTGAGATATAATGGCAGAGCAATTATAAATTGAAATGATCTTCTGATTTGGGACATAATACATACGTATACAGTTTAATACCAAAGTAAATTTCAAAATAGGAAACTTTTCCATAGAAAGCCTCATAAAAATACAATAATTGCCCTAAACGGGTCTTACACAAAGAAATTCGCCCACGCGGGGACTTAAAAGATATATATGTCCTTATAGGGACTACTATAGAAATAAAATATAACAAGGAAATTCCTTCTTCATTCTATTTCTGAAAGTTTTCTCCTTGGTTCTCTGATTGCGGTACGAATACCGAAGGTTTTTGTGGGTAGTCCAAATCTTTTATATTTAGGAATCTTTGCAAACGTGGAATCCAAGGATCTTATGGTTAATGAATAATATGAATCATGAATAAGGTTAGGGCAGGTATAATCCAAGTTTGGGATTCCAAGACTTGGAGGTAAGAAATATGGGTCCTTTAGGTTCATAGGTATTATCTTTGGAGTGGGAGTTTCAGGGACAGCTGGTATGGACTCCTCCGATGTTGGCTTCTCATTGGAAGTTTCAAAAGTCTTAGGTACAAAATTTGAAATATGGTTTAATGGGTTCAAAAGGTCCTTTCTCCATACTGGTTGTATGCTAATTCGAGCTGTAGTACGAAGCTTTACATTCTTAAACTTCGGATTTGGAGAGCTTCCACAAATGGCAGCTTTGCTCGGCGACACGATCCTGAGATGCATAAATATCGATAAAAAACAATGTACACATATAACAGGGATGAGATCATTCCTAGTTCATGTCTACACTCGGAAGTCAAGGAATGTGCTACTGAGTCATTGAGATTAAACACAAAAGGCTAGTGTTTAATTCACTCAATGTTGGCTCTAATACCAACCTGTCACACCCCGATATTTCCACATATTACCGGTGGGCCCGGTGGGGAGTATCGTGACGTAGTTGATATTATCATAGTCAATAATCACAGTTTAAATGCACAGCGGAAGTCTAAAGTAAATATATTACAAACCGATTCAAAGTAACATCAAATATTACAAACGGATTGTAAGATGGATCCACAGGCGGATCTTAAAACAGAAACATAAACACAGTTCAACAGACTTTAGACATTTAAAACTTGCAAGATTCCATATTGACGCCCTGAGCTCCCAGCCAATTTACGTACAATACCTGTCACTTAACCTTTTTTGGAAAATACGCCAGTTTACACTGGTAAATACAATTAACTGACTCTTTTGAAAATCTTTTATGAAAATTGATTTAAATGCACAAGGCTCAAATATTCTTTTAATTCTTGGGACAATTATATTAATAACAATCTTGTATCAGATTTACATATTTGTCCAACATTTAGGGCCGGTGATTAAACAAACCGATCAAGATTAATCGACACACCACAAATATAACTCACAAGAAGTTACCTCACGAGTGAGTATATCTTTTACATACGCAATAGGAGGTGTTATGCCTACACCTTGTGCTTAAGTTGTGGCCATTTACAATTTTTAAATGAGCCAAGGATATCTAGGACATGGTCATTAACCCCCAATGTTATTTGTTATCAAACAATACTGATTAAAACGGGATTATGCAATTTAATCATCTTCGATTAAAAGGTTTCTACACCCGACCAATCGGTATTTTTATAATACCGTATCCCAAGCCCGTATAACGGAAAATAAGTTAAAAGTATTTACCAGAGCTAAAAATGCAATTTATACTCAGCCGTATATTCTAATCAGCAAGCACAAGTACCTCTACTGGGGCTCTCAATCTGGAATGAAGGTTTTATTAACCTATTAGATTCCTAACGGGTCTTATTTAAGTTGTAATTTAGACCGGTTAGTTTTAAGGAAAGGTTTACGGTTCAAAACGCAAGATTAAGCAAAGACCGGATTAGAATGTGATTTAGACCCGACAAGTATGGAGACTTGTATAATATGGGTAAACTAAACAGAATCTGAGTTTTGAAGTGAAAATGATATGGTTTGACCCGTTTCGGTTAATTTATGCAAACTAGTTACATAAATCGTACCGAACGTGAAAAATGCATAACGGGTAACCAAAAGAGTCATGAACATGTTTCACAAGTTAATCTGCCTTAAATATGTTGTGATATCAGTAGGATACCTTCCATTATGCCCAAAACGAATTTAAAATCGATTTAAGCCCCGTAGGGGTATTTCGGTCATTTTAAAGATTATAAAAGAGGTTAAATAACAATCTGAGGTTCTGGTCTAAAATATTCAGTAAAAATATTTATTTTATCAAGTTATATCAGTAAGATATCATACATATGTGATATTTATCTTTTATGGCCAAGCTATGCACCGTAGGGGCATTTTGGTCATTTCACATATGCATTAAGGGTTAAATTTGGAAATCTGAGTTCAAAAATTTTACTTACTGTTTAAAAATTTACTCATAACATCAGTAGGTAACAAACCTTAGGTGCCAAATATGGTTTTAAACCATACTATGCGCCTAAATCGCATAAAACTCGGTATTTGACGATATTCGGGTTGATTAAGGAAATCTGAGATTTTGATCAGCCTTTACTGTTTAAAATAACTTATTTAATATATAAAATTAGTAGAAAAGGGTTTGACATGTAAAGGATGTGTAAAACTCATTTTATTAGCGAAAAGGGCATTATCGTCATCTACCGAGCCTATGCGAGAACTCTATGTTATGATCAGTTTAAAATTTAATAAAAATCTCCAAAAATCACCAAATATTATATTATATCAGTGGGTAAAAGGTTTGGTGTCAAAAATTTGGGTCTAAATAGGATTTATACTAAAAACGTCATTTAATTAATAAAAAGGCTTTTATTTACGATATTGTGCATAACTCTCGTATTAAACCATGAACTGATGTCAACTTTTAGGACATGCTTATAAGTCAGTAATAAAGATTTTTGTCCTCTCACATTTTCAAAAATCTCGTTTTAATATTAAAAGGGCATAATAGTCAACTTTTAAGCAAATAACGGAAACATGTATATGAACTCTAATTCTAAAGGACCATGTAGTATAACCTCAGAGGGTTATACAAACATATATTATGGTCACAAAGGAACCCTAAGGCATAATAAAACTAAGCTAATTCGGGTCAGAACTGAAAGTCAAAGCAAGAGTCAAACTTTGCGACTTTCGGTTGCGAACCGCATCTGTACTTAGAGTTGTCGGGTTGAACATGCCTAGACATGTTCAACTAATTTTTACCAAGTTATTAAAATGACAAAACTGATTTTATAGCTTATATATTAGCAATTTTGAATTTTATTTAAAAACTGACCCGTTTGACTTTTATTTTAATTACTTTGACCCGACAATTAACTACGTAAACGTGATAATTAGAAGGTGCCCTTTTGAGGGTTTAATACCTACCTAATTACGATCACGTAGCCATGTTCGTTGCGAACCATGGCTTGACCATACAAGGTCTAACTAAAAGTCAAAGCATTTATCGAAACGTTTGACTTTTCGGCTTTAAGAGCCAAATAAATGAACTTGCCAAGGATAGGACACTTACAAATGGTCCAAGGGACAGAAGATAACTCAAAAGGAGGTTCCCTAAGGTCAGGATCCTCAGACTTGAGTGATAGAGAGCAAAACTCAAGAATTGTGTGAAATTGTGGAATGAATTCATCCGCTATTTATAGTGGTTGGAGGGTCTTTAGATGATCAACAAGTGTTATGAGAAGTTACAAGATGATTACAGGTGTAATACCATCTTTCCAAACCATCAAATGATCCATAGAATCAATTATGTGAGACAAGAAGGCAAACCAAAGCTGGTTTTTGAATATTCTGTTACTGGGCATTGTATATGGACCATAAGGGTCCAGGTATACGGTCCGTAAGGACCAGACCAGCTCACACAAAGTTTCATCTGTTTACAAGTTTGGCCCCTGCACTTCCGCACTCCTCCGAAATGATGTTTTTAGCGCATAAGGCCTTGTATTTACAACATTAGGCACATCCAAGAGTATAACAAATCATCATAAACCCCTCGATACTTTAGAAGAGTCAGTCAAAGACCTAGTTTGACATATTGACGCTTTTAACCCTTTAATTTACTAACTTACGCGCATTAACGCGAAATGGCGTAAAAGCCTTACAAAGTTAATAACAAGCATTCCCTAAGAGTATAAAGGAGTATAATGGAGTATTAAGACACTCCGGTTCACACCTGTTCGCTTAAATGGTCGCTCAAAGGTGTAGTTTTAAATGTTGACGCTTTTGGCCCTTTTAACGCGCAAACTTGCGTGTATTATCGCTTTATTGCGTCAAAGCCCTATGTTATCCATATTGGGCATTCCCGAGAGTATTATCGAACATTACGATGCTTCGGATTTGTTAAAAGGTCACTCAGAGGTAAGAATTAACATGTTGACACTTTCAACCCTTTTTAACGCACAAACTTGTGCGTATTGTTATTTACCGACATTAAAGCCCTAAATGGCCATTGTTTTACATTCTCAAGAATATGATTAGATATAATAATGTTTCGGGTTCATTAAAAGGTCATTCAGAGGTATTATTAAACATGTTGACGGTTTTAACCCTTTACCGTGCAAATCTTTCGATTTATTATGCAAACGGTTTCGATAATCCAACAAGTGGCTTAATTTTGAGAATACGAATATCACGAGAGATTATTTAATGTCTTATTTTAAGCATGTAAACACTTCCAGTCCTTCCATAATCAAAGTTTTTGATCTTTCACAAAATTAGTCCCTCAAAGTCAATGTTTGAATTTATTGGGGATTATTACACGTGTCAACATATCATTGGACGTGATTTTACGAGGTGTTACAATACCACAATCATGTATATCCTTGTCGTCGAAACGACAAGACAGTAAAATAGTTTACTTAACAATACCATAAGAATACGGGCGGTGCGTTAATCCTATAGCGCTACAATTGTTAAGGTAGGCTTGCAAAGTTAATGAGCATATTGAACACAAGTAAGAATATAGCATGCAATAACAAGAATAATACAAGTTTCATGTCTTAACGGATAAAGTGTTTATGTGAATAATTTTAATCGTGTGTATGTGATTTATGGTATAGTGTACATGTTGCACCAAAGTGTGTAAAACGGTAAATGGGATCGAGTATACTCTCGGTTTGCGTAGAAAGTCGACGAACGTGAGTTTGATAAGTCTTGAATTGGGAAACGTCGAAGTTACCCTAAGATGGGAAACGAAGGTGTGTAAGTTGCAGATTCGATTGTTTGGGTTGGATCCGGAATTTGGAGGGCAAATTATATGTCATAGTAATATGTAAAGTAAGATACCATGAAAATGGTCATGCAAGGAGGTAGGATGATTAGCATCCATTAAACCTTATTATATGATTCACCAAAGCGCAAAATCATCAACTTAGTTGATGATTTCGGTTGGTCATGAATATAGACTAGAAATGAAATGACATAATCTACTAAGTAGCAAAATGATGATAACCCAGACGTGTGTATACCTAACAAGGTAAGTGTTGGAGACGAGGTGGGGTTGGTTCATTTTGGTTCTAGAAAGCTACTTGAATATTGTAACATCTAAGTCACTAAATCACCAAGTAATCTCAAACTAGACTAGTGCATTCCAATCATGGTAAATGTTTGGAGACTTGGTGTAGTTTAGTTACTTTCTTACTAGTAAGTTTACTTAGTGACTTAGTGTATTGATTAACAAATCAACAAGTGGGGTAGTGGAATCAAGGTTGGAAAGCCAAGGTTTCCATGGTTCACACTCTTACCAAAAGACAAGTCTCACCATATTGAAGATGGTGAGCTTGGATGGTCTCAACACTTGTAGGATGCTTGGAATCTTGTTAAAACAGAAAGTTTAGAATGTGTTTGAACCTCTAAACTTATAGAAATCAATCATACTCAAGTTACCTAGCCATAGACTTGGTTAGAAGCAAGATAGGTGCAAGATTTCTCAAGATTAACGTGTTTATAGAAAGTCTAAGTAAAATTTTTATCAAAACAGAAAGTTTGGACCTCAAAATTGTGATGTTCCACCTTAGTTTACCATGTTAAACCTATGGAAACACTCTTAGAGGTTTTCCAAGCTTTCAAGAAGAAGAAGAAGTGAAGAAACATGGAAGAAAGTGAGATGAGAGTTCACTTTTGAGTTTATGTGGAATCTACCCAAACTTGGTATTCCACCTGATTAGAGAGTGTTTTGAAAGTGTTTGAGGGTTTGGAAAAGTGAAATGAAGGTGTAGGAGGCTTGGTTATATAGTGGTTGAGTATGATTTGTGTTTTAATGGAGAATGAAGGTGTTTAGGAAAAAAAGTGGTGAAAAAGGTGACCAACCTGTATGCAGCTAACAACATTCTGCGGATTAAGGGTCTACACGTCGCGCGGGCTGCATATCCTAGCCCACCGCGTGACGCGGCGTGTTGATTTTCAGCCCAAGTTTGGTTTTTCACATTTTGGCCCATAAACTTCTATATGTTCGTTATATTATGCCCAAAATTTATGTTTTATCATGTTTTCGAGTATGTAACGCGTATGTATGCGATAAGTATCATGTACGTAAAATCGATAAATCAAGCGTATAATAAGTCTTGGTTTGCACGTAAATATGTATTCCATGATTGTTTGCGGATAACACAAGTATAACAAGTATAAGTATAAAACTGGGTTTCCATTATGAGCGAAGCCTCGTATTAAAAATTTGGAAATGAACTATGAATACGTTATGAATACAATTTTCTAAAAATAGACATATGTATACAAATTTCTAAATAAGAAAAGTACAGAAATGCGAAGCATTACATATACAATGTTGGATAATGGCAATCATATCGACTTTGTTGTGTGGGTTGGGTGGTCCGATTAAAATGATTCGTTTTTTTTTACTCTCAAAGGCTTAGATCCCAATTTTGCATGTCGACTAAGGCTTAGCCAGCGAAATCACGTGCTAAGTTTGAGTTTTTGGAGGGTTAGCGTACACTTTTTGTGCCAGCTGAAAGTCAATGACTATTTTAGTAAAATCTTGATCAACTCATCTATTTTGATAATTTTCATTAATAAAAAACTTAATCAAGTTAGCTAAATGTCAAAAGCTTTTAAAAAAGCTACAGAATAATATAACTTTTTGATAAAAGGTTTGATAAACATAAATATTATAGCAATTTAATTATTATAGAGTAACAAATTATTTTTATTCAAGGATATAACTATAATGTAAATTCTTTAAAAATTCTCCTATATATTAAAAACCGAATGGAGTGAACAGTAAGTGTTTCTATTGGTCAGTGAGGGCCGTGATGTAAGCTAATTTGTCGATGAGGCAAGCTGTAGGTCCCTCGGAGGATGAGGTCAAACCTTATCCTTGTTATGTTTAACACACTAGCAAGTGTGGAATCCAAGCTAGAATGCAAACCGGTAGTTTATATGAGAACACAAGCTACAAAGAGAAAGGTAGACACACGAGATATCAAAGTTTTCTCTTGTATTTCAGTGGACACGGTTACAGCCCTTGACCAAACTGAAAATACGCTCTCTACAAGACTAAGTTCACTCACATCTCACACTTTTTTGAAGTGAACACATTACATGAATATATATATCCATCACAGCTCGTCTGGTCGAAGGATCAGATAGACTGATCGAAAGATCATCTATCGATCTGAAACCTACCGAAGGATCACATATACCTCGAAGGATGATATCCTTCGAGGTCCATCTATATCCATCGAAGGTTTATCCTTCGAGCTCATCGAAGGATATAAACAATCCTTCGATGACTCATCCTTCGACACAAACATCTTACAAACCATGTTCTAACTGTTTGGTCAAGTCAAACCAGGAGGATGGTTGACTTGGTCAAACTTACATCGAACACACATAATAACAAACCTAAGACGTAACTCAGACTAACACAAGACATCGTTTTGTATCATGGCAAAATACAGACAAAGTACAGACACAAGTGCACCAACACAAGCGATTGTAGCTTACATGTATCAAATTTGTGTCACTTGCAATCAATAAGAACCACTATTCTGTCTCATTTTCTTTTTCACAACACCATCATCTTAGAACAACATTAGAGGGGGGGACAGGTCCCATGATCGGACTGTCGACCATTAATGCCATGCATTTCCAGCGTCGGTGGTGAGCTCTTATATTTCTCTCTTCCTGATTGTGATGGTGTTTGTTATCCTTTTTGAACCTTCCAGGGTTTCCAGATTGGTTAAGCATATGTTGTTCTTTGGGCTCTTTAGGGTTCTCAGTTGGAGGAAGCTAACAGAAAGAGATAAAGGTAACCGAGTGAAGATGTTGATAAACGTATCGTTTGTTTATATTGATCGGTAACCTACCACGTAGCAAGATAACCGATGGTAGAGATCGAGATCTCATCCATCGGATGTTTTACGCTACCAGAGTATTGACAGTTTTTGTCGGTAGCGTTTTGTTAACCATTTTGTACAGAGAATGGATATTGTTAAACTCCGAGTTCCGAGCGTGTTCGTCTGGCCGACTCGGTCAATGGCGTGTTTCCTCGAATCTTGACTTGATAAGTCAAAGCGAAATGCGGTTTTGGAGGTTGATGATGTTACAAAGCAAGCGGTGGTGTTACGGCGGAGATGATGGCGACGTTAGGGTTCGCTTGAAGGAAGGTATGAAGGAGATGACGGTTTTGGCGAAAAAGTTATCGGATGGGATTAGATAAGTTGATTGGAGGAGTTAACGGAATGTTTAGCAATGTTCTTGAAATCTGAATTTTCTATTTTGTATATGCTTGTGGGATTGAATGTTGCTTCCATTCACATCAGCTTCTCTATCACCATCCGCATAATTACACTAGAAATCACTACATTTTCCCTCTTGTTTTCAATTCAGTAATATTTTTTATACCTTTATCATTAGTTTTTCTCTCACAACCACTTTCAAAACATATTAAAAAATAAATGCGGGGGAATAATGTCTCCCAAATACAGATGAAGATTGACATTTCTCCTCCACTCCCAAATACAGATGAAGAGTGACCCATTTAAATATGAGTTCGTCTATCCACAAGTAACATAGAACCATGGACCCCACTCTTTTACTCTACCCACCAATCACACTCACCCTAAACATTAAACTCTCCAATATCCCAACCCTCAACCCCTTACCCTAGTAGCAAAGATTACCCGGACAAAGTACCCTCAATCCCTAACCCAATGGGTGGCGAAGGTGTTACCACGCTGCAAAGAACCTGCAACCTCGAACCCGTGAGGTGCCCCATCCCCTTATGGACCACTATGCATATGCCATCTTTATTCCATTTATATGGGATGCTATTAAATTGATTGTAAAGTGAATGGTCTGACCACTCTAATTGAGACAAGATTTTCCAGTGCATAAATTTCATTAATTGTTTATAGTCTTTTTTTAATGATCTTTATTACTTCATACATATATTTTTGTTAACTCCACAAGTTTTTAATACAATTCAGATTCAGTTTTGTGTTCCTTAACATATTTGGACTAACACATCATTTTTAATACAATTCAAATTTAGTTTTTTGTTCCTTAACATATTTGGACTAACACATCATGTTTACCATAAACATAAATCATTATCTACATTTCGATGTCGAATTTAGTTTTCTCTGAATCTTAATAAAGTTATCATATGATCCCTAAACTTTTGTTGTCACGGTGCATTTTCTACGAGCTAGATTCCCTCTACGACATGTGCAGGGGCGGACCTAAAGTGATAGAAGGGTAACCTCCGTTGCCCCTTAACGCTCTGGTGACGCTCCGACGGTGATGTGAATTTTGAAAAAAATTGACAGTTTTTCGATTTCGTTACTCCTTTTTATTGAAACGTGACCCCTATGTGGATCTTCTAGATCCGCCACTAATACAGAAACAAAAAAAAATTTATAAACTGATACAGAAATAAAAAATTTAGAATGTGGATAACTTGGGGTGGGGATGACAATAGTTTCATTACCCCATACACTGGATTGAGGATAAGGTGGGCATTGAGATAAAACCAGCATTCTTCTCTTTCTGTGTGTATCACAAAGAAAACTTCTTACTAAAATATCAAATTTAAGTAACGAGAGTTCATATAAGAGTTATGGGACTGGATTATCTATAAGGAAAAATCCAACATTACAAAAAAGGCTCAATCTTCAAAGCGGAGGTAATCAATGGTTTGACACACCTATCTGACCCAGAAAGTTGACATTTTTTAATACCTTTTCGTTTTTTTAACCGCAAATTTGGATGACGGACCACTGAAGTAACATAGTGCCACCAGCGGAACCACTTGATCATATCCATCTCCACCTCCACTAGGCAAAATGCCTATACCCCAACAGTGGCGGACCTAGAAAATCCATATAGGGGTAACGTTTAAAGAAAAAGGGGTAACGAAATCGAAAAAACGTCAAAATTTTCCAAAATTTACACTACCGTCGGAGCGTCACCGGAGCGTCAAGGGGCAACGGGGGTTACCCCTTGTAACACTATATGTCCGCCCCTGTACCCCAATTCAGGAGTAAATCCAATAAATATGGAAAAACTACCTTGTAGAAATCGAACTTAGTACCTATACTTTATTTTAGCTTAACACTAATAAGTGATTGTTACGCAACTAATTATGGTTTTAATTTTAAGTTTTTCTAATAAGTTTGAACCTGTCAAGTTTAGAACTTTTCTATAAAATGACACCTCTTCTAATGGTTTATTTATTTGACTTTTTTTTTATCAAATTTAACTGAGAGGTATATCTTCGTGTTTATTCTTGCTTTTGCTATGTGTCATTAACTTTTATTTATATGATAAATAATAAAATTAAAAGCAAGTTAAACAATAACCTATGTTTACTTTATTTTGATGTTTCGATTTTCTATAACATGCATGCATGTATAAGGGCGGTTGAGGCGCCACGTGACGGCCAATCCATCACGCGTGGTCACCCGTTATACACCGCCACCACCTTTTTGTTCCACGCGTTGATTTGGTAACGCGTGAGAAATTGATTTTGAACGTTGAATTTTTGAACGTTAAAAAAACCTAAACGCTATATATATATAGGGTAGGGTTCCAGCGTGAACAACCTCCCAAGAGTGAACTGCGTGAACAGATCTGGACCCTTGATTTCCTTTTTAGTTGTTAAGGGTAGGATTGTAATTATATAAAAAATTAGATTTAAATCGTTATTTTAATAATTGAATTAAGTTAGATCTTTCCTAATTTAAATTCATTATCCACATTATGTTTATTTATTAATAAGATAATTATCAAAACAAACAACAAATCACCATATTTCAATTTTTATTTTTATTTCAGATTCATCACCAGAATTCGAATTTTGATTTTTAAGATCCACGTAGCCTTCATGTTTGAACGGTATACACATGTGTACTTGGATATAAATAGAACTGTACACATGTGTACTCAGCATCGTACATATGTGTAATTAGCTACATAATACATACATAGAAACAATACCTGTAAAACTATTTTATATTTAACAAATTACAAGTTCCATAATGTTTTCCAAACCAAACAAAAAAACATATAATTACAAGTTACAGTTTCGTAAAAACAATAAACCCAACATAATCGAAAAAACAAAAAACATAATCTTTTACAACTATTCGCCACGTTGTATACTGAATCATCCTTATCGACCAAGCAAACAAACATACGAGAATCATCCTTATCGACCTCATACGTGAATCATCCTTATCGACCTTCCATCTCAACTTTTCTCGTTAACGACATCTCCTGTAATAGCACAAAAAAAACTCAGCAACTAATACTTTGCATAATTCACAAGTGTACATCAACAACTTTACACATTCAATACACAAAAAATTCTGAGATATCACAAAAGCAGATGCTATACACATGTGTACATTGCATTAAAAACAAAGCAAAATCAGAATACACATGTGTACATCGCGTTAAAAACAGAGCAAAATCAGAATACACATGTGTACGTCCAAGGAAAGCAAGTGTACAACCTCGTTCACAAATGTACACAACCTTGTACACATATGTACAACCAACTATCAGACTCTGAACTGTTTGGTATAACATTGTTACGGTAAAAAGTTGGTTTTTTTTATTTCATTCTAATAACTAAACACAACCTTATAACAATAATCCTATCAAGTTTAAAAAAGAAAGATACACATGTGTATCAATCAGCGCAATTACACAACTCTCCCCCTTTTCGGTTTGGAAGCTACATGTACAATCAAAATCAAGTTGATCGGAATCAATATTACAAACTAACTACATGAAATAAGTTAAATTACTACCCTAATACACTAGAAATTACAGAAAATAAAAAAAAAACGTACCATATTGTTTCATTTGTATACAAGAAAATAATTTAGGTGGTCACCTTCTAAGTTGAAACACAATACCCAGCCGATCAGACGAAAACAAAACAAAGCCCATTGCTATTATTTTTTATTTATTTATTTTTTTGTGCTTGATTAATCACTTCATTAGTTTATGAGAAAGGAATAAGATGATTTGATTATTATGAAAGAACATATACCGAACAGTGGGACTTAAGCTCCGACGGTTTTCGGTTCTTCAGCGACGTCTCGAACTCCGGTCGTCTTCTTCGTTCTCCGGCGAATGCTACGAGTTCCGATTTTTCCCGGCGACGTCTTCGAGTTCCGGCAACGTGCAAATGATTCAATACGATGTTGTGAGTGTGTGAGGGTATCGAGATAAATGGCCCACTAATGAAGAAGAACTTCGGTGGGAGCATTTCAATGTCGTCTGGGAGTATTTTTGAACGAGAATGATAGAGAGAGAAACAATGATATAATTAAAAAATGAAACATATGAATATTATAACTGAATATGCGATATATTAGGAGTTTGAAAATTTTTAGAAGAAAAGGAAACTATTCAGTTTCCATGGCTTTTAATATTTGGTGCGGGTAAGTACAAAAATATCCTTTTCACTTTAATTTAATAGGTTAAATAATACATCATAATTACCATCATGCCATTGAATTAAAATCTCAAGATTATGTAAATCAATGGCCCAGTGTAAGTGCAGTTCCTGCCGGGTAACTGTCGCTTATCAGTTCCGTATCAATCAAAACAGAAGTCCAAGTTAAAGTCAACCATAATGAAGAATTCAAGACCACATGAAGACCATGCACTGATCAAGGGGGAGTTTGTTAGTGCACTTTGGGTGATAAGTGCATGCTTTCCAATTTGTTAGGGTCTTTATTGTACAAGTCTTGAAACTTAGTCCAAGGTTTATCCTTGGACATTTTGTCCAAGTTTTATGTCTAGGAAAAAGGTCAGGGGTTTATGTTAGGGACAAAAGTCAGGGTTTTTGTGTAGAGTATTTTGTCCGAGTTTTAGTCCCTAGTCTATATATATATGTTGTATAGGATTAGGGCAATGATCAGAAAGAATTGATCGATCAAGAAGCTTTGTGCACCTCTCCCAACTTGTTCATTCTCCTGGTGTGTATTCTAGAGAGAGAGGGAGACTATGTGTTAGTGAGAGAAAGCTAGGTTTAGATCTTTGTGATCTAAACCAGCTTGTAGATGATGTATACTCGTTTGGTATGTAATCTGTGATGATTGTATTGAAATGAATGAGTTCGTCTTGCATCTTCTTCTTCATCTACCCTGTTCTTGTTGTTTCATGTCTTGAATCAAGTGCAATGTTTGATGTTCGTCATCGATCCGGTGCTTACAAAGTGGTATCAGAGCATGGTTACCGATTCGGAATGGTCTAACCGCCTTCCGAATCACCATTGCTCTTGATTTGATGTTTGTTTCCGCCAAACATCTTGAAGACTTGAAGATTTTGCAGAAAAGTTGAAGAAAATAGAGCTGTTCGTCGGCTGTGTTGGTTTGGAGATCTAGGGTTTTTGATCCAAAAAGGTTTGTCTGAGTTTAAAACTCTGTGTTTGTGTTTCCGGGGTTTTGGTGAGCTAGTGTGAAGTCACACTAGGGAGAAAGTCTGGAGACTAGTTACTGGAGGCTTGTCCGAGTTTTACACTTGTCCAAGTTTTAACCTTTTCTCTGGTCCGAGTTTTTCCTTACCTCCTTTGGGTCCGAGCTTTTATGGGTTTCTATGTCTGAGTTTTTATAACATACAACAGATCCGAGTTTTTAAAATGATGAAAGAAGTTCGAAGTTCCGATGTTTAAGATTTCAGTTCCGAGCTTCTGATTCAGAGTTTTGCTTAACTGTTTCATTCCGAGTCTTTGAAATAGTTCTGATATATATTTTACAGTTTCATCTTTCCGAGCTTCATCTTTCAATTTTCATTGTTCCGAGTTTTGTTCAAAGGTCTGAGCTTAAAGCTCAAAAGTCGGACCTGATATATATTTTAACAAGTTATCAGGTTAAATTCAAAGATAGTCCATATATAGATTCCGAGTTTTCTTTAAGGTATTCTGTTCCGAGGTTATGTCTGAATCAACAAAACTGAATCACGGGTCCGACTTTAGTTGCGGTATATGTTTCCGAGTTTTGTACGAGGGTCCTAGGTTTGGTATATGTTCAGAGTTTTAGTAGTGGGTCCGAGTATTGAGTTCCGAGTTTTGGTATTTGTTCCGATTTTTTTTAATCAGTTCAAAACTGGTTTTCCAAGTTATTAAACAGATCAAGTTTGTGCAAAGTCTGAGTTTGTGCAAAGTCTTTCACAGTCTGATGCATATTTTAAGAGTCCGAGTTTTGGCCCTTGTTTATTTGCTATGATTCTGTCCGACGCTTTAAACGATGTTAAATATCTCTTTACGATTCCGAGTATTTCAACAGTCCGAGCTTCTTGGTTCTTGTTTTTTTGTCAAATGTTCCGAGTTTCAGTTCTGAAACTATTCCGAGTCTGGATCAACATACGTTGTTAGTCCGAGCTTTGGTCTTGTTCCGAACCTTGGTCATATGTTTGACATCTGTGTTAATTGTTCCGTATTTTGCAAACTGGAACATCTGTTATTCGTGATTCCGAGCTTTACGGTCCTATTAGAGTTTCCGAGTTTTTACAAATGATGAAAGAATCCGAGTTTGGGAACCCACCAACTGACCTATATAACAATCCAGCTTGTTTGTCTTTTTTGAGCATTTGATTGGTTATTTTAGGCTTTTGATTATGAATTGATACTTGGCTCTAAAAGTCACAGTCCACGGTTGTTTACAAGACTCTCGGTGTTGGGATGTGGCTCTTACTAGAGAGTTTTGTGACCAGCTGGGAATTAAAATTGTTGGTTTTCTAATCTGAGATGTACTCCGGGTTTCTATGTGTCTCCGGAGGTTTGAAACAAGTAGTTCGATTGTTCCGAGATTAGTCTTTCAGAGTTTCCTTTATTTCCTTGCTTATTTCGAATTCCTTTGTACTCTAAATACTGCTCAGATGATCTGATCCGAGGTTTCAAGAGCTTTCGGGTTTTACGAGTTCCGAATTTTCTAGAATTCCGGGTTACCTGGGGTACCGGATTTTTTTAGCTAAATTTGGAAGTTTGTGTTGTTCGGAAGTTTCGAGTTGTGCATGTTCCGAGTTTTTCTAGTTATTCCGGGTTACCTGGGGTACCGGATAACTAACTAAGAGTCAGAATTATGTGTAGTTTGGAAACTTGAAGTCGGTTTCTGAATATCGAAAAGTTTTTTGGTACTTATGTTGTCCGGATTAAGTGAGGAGGTGAAGAGAATAAGTTTTGCTTGGATTTTTGTATTGTTTACAAAGAAATAGGGGGAGTAAAAATTTTGAAATTCCTGTTTTCTTTGTAAACCAAAAGCTCGTGGTGCTACATCGAAACAAGTTCATGTTTACTATCTTTGAGATTAACTTAGTGTTAATCTTACCGGTGGCGAAGTGTTTATAACATGAAGCAAGTTAGAGCTAGTGTATGATTGAGTTCTGTCAAGTTTGTTCGAGGTTTAATCAAGTGTTGACGTGATGAAGCAAATTGTTCTTTTGGCAACTAGTTGAAGGTCAAGCCTTTATCGTATGCCGGTTAGAGTAGAGATGATTAGTCTTCTTGATCTCTCTTCCAAGTTGGTGACTGATCGGATTCTCGAAATAGGGGTTCTTACATTGAGGGGGAGATTGGAGACGAAAGTCATCGGGTAATTGGTGGATTCGTGAAGATACGAGATTGGATCTTGAAGATTCGAGATGAAATGATTTCAGACACTCGGTTGAAGACTCTGATCAAGATGGTGGATGTACTTTTACAAAGTTCAGTTTGTTATTAACTTATCGAACTGAGCTTCATGTCTTAGTGAAGTTTGAAGTGTTCAAGGTTGGGCATTGGAAATCCAATGTTTCTTTCTGCTACCGGTTAGGTTTGAAGATTAATGTATCGAGCGATATTCCTACATGTGGTTGTAGGTCGGTTCGCGTTAACTTGATTCGGGAGAAGTTTGAGGGGGAGGATCTACAGTGTTTGATGTTGGATTCTTCGGGTTTCTCAAAGCGGCCTTAAGTGATCGTCAGCAAGTCTTTTATTAGAAGGGTTGAAGATCACTGTGCTCTACCGGAAAGATCAAGTCTCAGCCAAAGTTGATAGCAGCCATGATATCATCAGTCAAGGGGGAGTCTGTAAGTGCAGTATCCGGTGACTGAAGATATCAGTGTTAGACAGAACTGATTGCAACAGTTAAGGGGGAGACTGTAAGTGCAGTTCCTGCCGGGTAACTGTCGCTTATCAGTTCCGTATCAATCAAAACAGAAGTCCAAGTTAAAGTCAACCATAATGAAGAATTCAAGACCACATGAAGACCATGCACTGATCAAGGGGGAGTTTGTTAGTGCACTTTAGGTGATAAGTGCATGCTTTCCAATTTGTTAGGGTCTTTATTGTACAAGTCTTGAAACTTAGTCCAAGGTTTATCCTTGGACATTTTGTCCAAGTTTTATGTCTAGAAAAAAGGTCAGGGGTTTATGTTAGGGACAAAAGTCAGGGTTTTTGTGTAGAGTATTTTGTCCGAGTTTTAGTCCCTAGTCTATATATATATGTTGTATAGGATTAGGGCAATGATCAGAAAGAATTGATCGATCAAGAAGCTTTGTGCACCTCTCCCAACTTGTTCATTCTCCTGGTGTGTATTCTAGAGAGAGAGGGAGACTATGTGTTAGTGAGAGAAAGCTAGGTTTAGATCTTTGTGATCTAAACCAGCTTGTAGATGATGTATACTCGTTTGGTATGTAATCTGTGATGATTGTATTGAAATGAATGAGTTCGTCTTGCATCTTCTTCTTCATCTACCCTGTTCTTGTTGTTTCATGTCTTGAATCAAGTGCAATGTTTGATGTTCGTCATCGATCCGGTGCTTACACCCAGATCAGTTCACGCAGTTCACGCTTGGGATTTTGTTCACGTTTGAACCTAATCCTATATATATATATATATATATATATATATATATATATATATATATCATCTATGTTAACCTTTTCAACCCACAAAAAAAATACCTACACGCTACATATTTCACGCACACAAAAACATAAATTTATACCACTTTCTTGGGTAAAAATGGAATTTATACCGATAGATCTACGTCTTCCAACAATGACATGTTTGAATTCTTCGAGAAGGTATATAACAAACTTGAATGTTCGAGCCGCCCAAACAAGAAAATGGTGGATCGTGATCGTATACATGCCAACGAAGTGTTAATGAATGATTATTTTATGGAGAATCCGGACTATAATGCCGAAATATTTAGAGATCGGTTTCGTTTGCCAAAAGAATTACTTTTAAAGATTGTTGGAGACATCGAATCAAACGAAGAATGGTTTCAAGAACGTTACGACGGGAGGGGCAAACGAAGTTTCATGCCGATACAGAAATGCACATCCCTCATTCGCCAACTAGCGACAGGTAACCCTCCGGTCAATTTGTTGAATACTTAGCTATGTCGGACATAACTTCACGTGAATGTTTGCAATTCTTTTGTAATGCGATCATTAAATTGTATGCCAAAGAGTTTCTATGTAAATCGATGAGACACGACATCGCACGTATTTACGCCGCGCATGAGGCTAGATAGCATTTTCTAGGGATGCTCGGTAGCATCGATTGTACACATATCGAATGGAGAAATTGTCCAAGAGAGTCGCGAGGGGCGTATGTTAGGGGTGACGTCAAAAGACCAACCAACATACTTGAAGCGGTGACGTCGAACGATTTATGGTTTTGGCATTCATATTTTGGTGTTCCTGTTCAAACAACGACATCAATGTTTTGTACACATCGTTGTTGTTTCAAAGCGTAACAGATGGTACCACACCCTTCTGTCCATTTTTTGTTAACGGAAGATATTGCAGACGAGACTATCTTCTTGTGGATGGTATCTACCCATCATGGTTTGTTTTTATGAAAGCTCATTCATTTCCTCTCGAGGTTAAAGAAAAGAAGTTCAAGAAGTTGCAAGAACCGGCAAAAAAAGATGTTGAGCGGGCTTTTGGTGTTCTAAAGGGAAGATGAGGCATATTAAACTGACCGGTTCGTGCAATGAATAAAAAAATAATGCATAGCATAGTATATACCTGTATCACAATATGCTAATAAAAGAATATAGATGTGCAATATCTCAAGATTGGGTGCCGGATACTCCTACACAAGTTCTCGTTCCCGAAAATGTCCAACAAGACTTGCGCAATGAAGAAATTCACTTTCGGTTGAGATATGATTTAATTGAACTTGTAGGTTTGGAATTTCCGGATTCGGACGAGTATGTTTTCTTTATGTATCTTTTTTATTTTTACAAGTTGTAACCTAAAAATGTATAGAAATATTGTTTTTTATTTAAATGAAATTTATAATTTTATTGTTTTATTGTTTATTTATATTTTAAAAATAGAAAAAGCCATCAGTGGTTATGGAATGAAGCTCGATAACGTGGCAGAACTTGATTGAATGTTGTGAGTGATAGAATTTCATCACTAATGAAGCGCCCCTCCCCTACCCTCTAAGTATAACATATAAGTTACTTTAGCAATATAAAAATTTGACCCGCAAGTTTACTATAAAACAAAATATATATAATAATCAGATATATTATATGCTTAATATCTAAACTATGTTTCCATCACATGAATATAATAGTATTTTAAAAGGTATCTTAGTCTATAGATAATCGATTAATACATGTTTACTACCCTAAGTATAACATATAAGTTACCCTAGCAATATAAAATTTTGACCCGCAAGTTTACTATAAAACAAAATATATATAATAATCAGATATATTATATGCTTAATATCTAAAATATGTTTCCATCACATGAATATAATAGTATTTTAAAAAGTATCTTAGTCTATAAATAATCGATTGATACATGTTTAGTATCCATTGCATATTTCTTGTTGAGTGTATAATTAAGAGAGAACTTCATGGGTTCGAAACAAGAAAAGAAGCCACACGCATTGTGCATACCAGTTCCAGTACAAGGTCACATTAGTCCCATGTTAAAGCTAGCCAAAATCCTACATTCCAAAGGCTTTCTCATCACCTTCGTGAACACCGAGTTTAACCACCAACGCCTCGTGAGATCCCAGGGCCCTCAAGCCGTACGTGGCCTCCCTTCCTTCCGGTTCGAGACTATCCCTGACGGTCTTCCATCGCCACAAAACCTTGACGCCACCCAAGACGTCCCATCTCTAGCACGGGCCATTGAAGAAAATCTTTTGGATCCGTTTAAGACTCTAGTCACCAAAATTAATACTTCGAGTTCGCCGGTGACTTGTATAGTGGCTGACGTGCTTATGGGCTTCACCCTCGATGCCGCTTCTGAACTGGGTATTCCGGAGTTTATGTTTTGGACCAGTGGAGCAGGTTCATTATTATGTATCGATCAATTCACCAATCTTTTGGAGAAGGGATTGATGCCCCTTAAAGGTAATGAATTATTAATTTTTTTGTTGCATATATCGTTAAATAAAACTAAACTTCAAAGACCTTAGACTTTATCAGAAGTACACAATAAGGTTTTGTCTTATATTAGGGTTTGCTCAAAAGAAAACACTAGCAACTTAAAATCCGGAGACAGCCACTAGTCCACTAGAAACCACTTATTCTATTATACAAGTAGGTAGAGATTCTAAGAGAAATTCACTATATTTGAGAAACATTTTGAAACAAACGTACATTTTTCTAATCTTTTCATAATATATACATATGTATAGTTTATAATTAACTATATACGTATATGTATGTTGTCAAATCTTGAATTATACACATATGTTATAGTCAATTTTAAATTATACATATCTATATATTACGGAAAGCGTAGAGAAAATATGTGGTTCAGAATGCTTCTCAAGTTTCACAATTATCTTAGTGTTTTAAGATTATGGTAAAATGCAAACTTATACGAGTTGTGAAACTTGGAGAACCCGGCCTTACAAAAGGTTTTTTTCAAAATTTTTTTTTTACCAAAAATCCTAAAAAATCAACTTTTCAAAAAAAAAAATTTCATTTACGGTAGTCGTAAATACTGTAAAAAGTGATGTCATGCTTATGTTATCACCTTTTTATAGCTGCTGTAAGGGGCCGATGTAGGTCCCTCGGAGGTTGAGGTTCAACCTATTCCTTGTTATGTCTAACACACTAGCGAGTGCGGAATCCAAGCTAGCATGCAAACCGAGATAGAACAAGCACAAAGACAACACACAAGTCTTCACCGATTAACACCACTTGTATTAATACGTATGAAAGGTTCGGTTACAAGCACAAGGTTTACAAATGTATTCTGCAAACTCTCTCTAACTCTCGTGTGTGTGTGTGTTCTGAACAGAATGTTCTCTATGTGTCTAACTTTCGAACTTACTATGAAATGAACACACTACATGGGTATATATACCCGAACACAGCATGTCTGGTCGAAGGATCAGATAGACTGATCGAAGGATCATCTATCGACCTGGAACAGCTCGAAGGATCCACATGTACCTCGAAGGATGTGATCTTTCGAGGTCCATCCATCGAAGGCTTATCTTTCGAGCTCATCGAAGGATCTAGACTATCCTTCGATGACACATCCTTCGACCCAAACATCTTACAACCATTGTCTAACTGTTTGGCCAAGTCAAACCGGAGGATGGTTGACTTGGTCAAACTTACATCAATCTTACATCAAAGACATCGTTTTGTATCAAGACTAAATACAGACAAAGTACAGACACAAGTGCACCAACAAACTCCCCCTTGGCTGTAGCTTTGTCTCGATTCTACATTCTTGATCTTTGTCTCGATCTTCGTCTCGATCTTCGAATCTTTGACGTCCCTTCAAGTCTTTAATGTCGGAGGATCTTTAAAGTCTTCACGTCTTGAAAGCAGAAAGTGTACCAACAAACTCCCCGTTTCATGTAGGAAGTGTGTTGACAAACTCCCCCTTAACATAAGCTCCCCTTTGAGTTATGCTCGTGAAATACTTGTTCTTTTAGAAATGAGATCCTTGTGGTGTTGATGATGGTCAGCGGCTACTCGATCATCTTCATCACTTGAGTGCCTTCACGTCGTGTCTTCATTCCGAAGCTTGTCATCGACTATGTTCTCCTTGCCTTTAGAATCTGCACATGCAAGAAATCTAAACGCGTAATGAGAACAACTGCCTGGAATATAATAAGCAAACGACACACATGTGACCATTGTTCAAATAAACACCGTCCGACAGTTTGAAAGTTTAGAAAAATTATGTCAATTTTAGTCTTTAACTTTTAAAACTTGCAAATTTCGACCGTTTATGAAGATTTAGTCGTTCCGGTTATCAATCAGGTTTCAGGGTAACGGAGACTTGAGCTCCAACATCGTACGATCGAAAATAAAATAGAAATAAAATCTTTTTGGTTTTTAGAAAGTTTATATTAAAACTCACCTGAAATCTTTTTGGATTTTTGAATATTTCAAATGTAAAGACTGAAAGCAGTAAATAAATATATACAAAGATTCTTTTTGCGAGTTTCGAGGGTAAGAGAATCATATCAGTGTACGGTCATGCCAAAACGCTCTTGTTGTTCAATTAGTTAACATTAAGATAAGCATCCTATAACAATTATCGGTATTGTTGTCCACTTAAGCTCAACTTTATCAGATGTAATCATGGCGACGGGATACGTTAAGGTATGATTTATACTTACCGACCGGTGTTCATCCACATCACGACACATTCCCGTATCAAGGTATGCACGAGGGTTCATCTTACCGGTGAGTATACCGATTATCATCTGTTTGACCGTATATGATGTGAGACTCTCACTTATTTTGATTTGAAAACAAGCCCTATGTGATATAATCACTTATTGATGAGGAACTTGATTTTCGATGCATGAAGGGCACAAGAGCAAGTCCGTGAACAGGTCAGTACTTTCGTACAGCAGAGAGACGAACTTGACTCCCGGAAAGAATTTGTGATATAATATCACTTATTTTGTTTGGACATGTGATTGTTGATCACTTATTGAGGTCGAATGCAATATGTACACGTATGTATAGTATCATGGAAGATCTAGACTTGCGTCCCCATTATTTTTCGGTAAAAGATACAACCATGATACCCAGATGATAAGCAGCATAAAGACCGAATATCTCAGAACCTCGGCAATCTCTCAAACGAAATTTCGGTACTAAGACCATATGCCAATGAATGGTTCCCACCTGGTCTTCAGTCGATTTAAGTTTATATCACCCTGCACACTTTAAAATGATTGTGAGCCTACCGATACATCTTATATAGAGCTGCTTATCGTTTTTCATTTTGCATTTCAGTTTACAGAGGTTTAGACAGACCACTGATGTACTATCATTTTCTCTTTTGCCCGCCAGGAAACTCATTTTTGCTTTTCTATTGTTTTTGTGTTTTTGAAATTTTTCGATGTTTTTGGATTTTTCAAATTTTTGGATTTACTCCCCCTAAAAACAATAAACTAAGACAAATTTAAAACACAAAGGTATTTACAAAAAATGATTTTCCGATGTTGGTTTTACTCTTGCTTGACCTTAATGCCGTTTACCAATAATAAATAGTCAAATCTTGATTTGTCAAATGCTTTGGTAAAAAGGTCGGCACGTTGGTCATCGGTGTGGACGTAAGCAACGTCGATTAGCCTTTTCTCAAAGCAATCACGTATGAAGTGATACTTAATTTCGATGTGCTTAGTCTTTGAATGCTGCACAGGATTTCTAGTGATCTGTAATGCAGCAGAATTATCAACGTAAATAGGAGTAGTTAGGAATTCAAAACCGTAGTCGCGCATTTGTTGTTGGATCCATAGGACTTGGGAGCAACAACTTGAGGCAGCAATGTATTCAGCTTCGCATGTTGATGTAGCGACGCATGTCTGCTTCTTGCACTGCCATGTGACTAGGCGATTTCCCAAAAACTGACATCCAGCCGTTGTGGATTTGCCGTCGATTTTGCATCCGCCAAAATCAGAATCACTGAATGCGATCAAGTCAAAGTTATTATCCCTAGGGTACCAAAGACCGGTGTCAGGGCAACCCTTCAAATAACGAAAAATCCTTTTTACAGCTGCAAGATGTGAGGCCTTCGGGTTGACTTGACATCTGGCAAGCAGGCACGTTGGGTACATTATATCTGGTCTTGATGCTGTGAGGTACATAAGAGATCCGATCATCGCGCGGTAGTATGAGGGGCTAACAGCTTCACCCTTCAAGTCTGGAGTAATTCCGTGATTTTGCGGCAATGGGGTACCGATGGGCGTTGCATCAGACATCTGGAACCGGCTCAAGATGTCACCAACATATTTAGTCTGATGGATGAATATCCCAGACTCGGTTTGTTGTACTTGTAGGCCCAAAAAGAAAGTCATTTCCCCCATAGCACTCATCTCGAATTTATCCTGCATAATGCGCTCGAAATTCCTACACAAAACATCATTAGTAGAACCAAAAATAATATCATCAACGTATACCTGTACCAGTAGAAGATCTCCATCTTGTTCTTTGACGAAAAGAGTACAATCGATAAGGCCTCTGCGAAATCCATTCTCCAGCAGATAATTAGATAAGGTTGCATACCAAGCTCGCGGTGCTTGATGTAGACCATATAGAGCTTTGTTGAGCAACCAAACCCGATCGGGATGGATAGGATCTTCAAAACCTGGAGGCTGTTCGACGTACACCTCTTCTTCCACCACACCATGTAAGAATGCACTTTTCACGTCCATCTGGTATACCTTGAAACCTTTGAATGAGGCATAAGCCAGAAAGATCCGAATTGCTTCTAGACGTGCAACAGGTGCATACACTTCGTTGTAGTCGATCCCTTCTATCTGACGAAAACCTTGAACGACTAGCGTTGCTTTGTTTCGAATAACGACTCCACGGTCATCCTTTTTGCATTTAAACACCCAACGGGTACCAATCTTCTTGTAACCAGCAGGTTTCTCTACGAGTTTCCATACATCAAGCTTCTGGAATTGTTGCAGTTCTTCCTGCATTGCTTCAACCCAAGAGCTAACTTTCAAAGCTTCTTTCCAAGTTCTTGGCTCTTCCTGTGAGACATAACACGCGAAAGACCAATCATTTTGTTGACCAGATTCTCTAATAGATGCATACAAGCCTGCATTGTTGTTGTTTCGCAACATGTTTCTTGTTTGAACGCCACTCTGCACATTTCCGATGATGTTTTGTTGAGGATGGGTATTGTGAATCCTTGTTTCTGGATTATCTTGAACTGGAATATTTGTACCCAGATTGTTGAGATTGAGATCAACAACTAATTCAATGCCCGGAATTGACGAAGAGGATGATGCAGTAGCTTCAGCTGTTCTAGGGGCGTCCACTGGAGGAGTACCTTCTGAAGTACCATGTACTGCTGTTGTTGGAGACTCTTGATCTGCATCTAGAAATTCATCATCCTCTGAAGATTCGTTCAAATCGGTAGCATCGTGAAAATCCTCATTGTCGAGAGCATTATTGTTCACTGAAGAAGGTTCTTGATTAACAATAATTGGACGAACCAACGGTGAATCTGTTGCATTGTCACTCTCGAAAAACATCCTTGCTGCAACATTTTCTTCAACTGTTTCAACATTCATCGAATTGAAAAAGTCATCGTACTCAAACATCCAAGGCTGACCAGGGTTTCTGACTGGTAAAGTGTGCCTTTGTACTCTGACTTCAGACCATTCCTCGACCCTTTTTGTCTCTATATTCCAGACTCTTAAGTTCGGGGTGGAATACCCAAGAAAGTATCCTTCAATGGCTCTTGCCCCAAACTTTCCATTAGGATCGATTATTGTGCACGGAGCTCCGAACGGTTCAAGATATGACAAATCTGGTTTCCGTTTGTTAATAAGCTCAAAGCAGGTCTTGTTGTGCCTTTTGACTGTAAGGACTCGGTTCAACGTGTAACATGCAGAGGACACAGCTTCAGTCCAGAAGGGAATCGGTAACTGTGACTCTACCAACATTGTCCTAGCAGTCTCGATCAACGTGCGGTTCTTACGTTCAGCGACGCCATTCTGTTGAGGAGTGTAAGCTGCACTAAATTCGTGAAGAATACCTTTTGAAGTGCAAAACTCCGCCATGGCATGATTTTTGAATTCAGTACCATTGTCGCTACGTATCCGCCTAACCTTCAAGTTATAAAGATTCTCAATCTGAATGATCAAGTTTTTGATAATACCGAAGGTTTCGCTCTTGTGTGCCATGAACGCCACCCAAGAAAATCTTGAATAATCATCAGTTATCACGAGGAAATATTGATCATTCCTAATACTTTTGTGCTTGACAGGACCGAACAAATCCATGTGCAAACGTTCAAGAGGAACAGCCACCGTGTTGACTTTCTTTGTAGGGTGTCGCTTCTTCGTTTGTTTTCCTTTCTGGCACGAGACACAGACGTCTTGAAGATGAAAGTTCTTAAGAGGAACACCATTCACCAGTTCATTTGACACCAAATGATTCATTTTGCGCAAGTGAATGTGACCCATTCGTCTGTGCCAAGAGATTGAGTCTTTTTCTGTTGCTTTGGAAACGAAACAAGTTGCTTGTGCAGACGTTGTGATAGCTTGGCTCATATCAAGGACATACAAATCATTTATCCTTGGAGCAGATAAGAGAATCCATTCTTTCGGAATTTTGAAGCCGGGTTTCAGCACATAACATCCATTTGCATCAAAGTGTACTGAGAACTGCTTATCACAAATTTGAGAAACACTAAGAAGATTGTGATCAAGTTGTTGTACGAAGTTGATCTTATCAAAGCTAACAACCCCGTTGGAAATCATTCCTTCACCCGTAATATATCCGCCTTTATCTCCAGCAAAAGCAACATAACCTCCTCTAATAGATTTGACGTCGTAGAGAAGCTTCATGTCGCCTGTCATGTGCCTGGATGCCCCACTATCAACAATCCAATGACTACTGATAGTTCCTCCTGGAACACCCTGCACATGAACTCACTTGATTAGTTGGAGATGGGGACCCAAGCCATTGTGGTCTTGGGTCTTCCATTTTCATCAACAACAATAACTTCTATTCTTTGATGATTTGAAAATTGTGATGGTCCCCCTGATTCAATAACAGATTTTGGTTTCCAGGTCTGTTGAGGTTTACCAGTTTGATTGTTTGAAAATTTAACTTCATGATTGTTTGAAGTTTTTGAAAACTTTGAATTTTCTGGTTTAACTGGAACAGATTGTTTTTGAACCACATCAGTTTTAAGTGCTTTGTCAATTACCTTGACCTGTTGGCGTTTCTGTTTCTTTTCCCTTTCTCTTACAAGTCGGGGATCTTGGTTTGATGAAACAGATCGCTTGCGGTCATTGCGTTCACGGGGATCATCTTCTTTGGCTTTTAATTTATGAAGATACGGACAATTTCGAATATTATGTCCAATTGTACCACATTCGAAACATGATCTTCGTTCAACAAACCCCGAAGTCTCATGTGATCGTCTTACCGATGATGAACTTTGTGATCCCGAGGTACTAGGTTTTGAACTATTTGGTTCATTCCTTTTCATCACTGTTGCTTTCTTGACAAAATCTAAGTTAGATTGATTTTCAAACTTTTCAATTTTGTCCGTTCCCTTAGATTTCACAAAGTTCACATTCTTTTTCTTCTTCTGATTCGGCTTCCTTTGACCTTGAGCCGGTAATTTTCCTTTTGGCTTGGTATGATTTTGCTGTTTTTGCACTGTTGGTAATTTCTGATTTCCATATTGTTTTCGAACTTCAGCCTTTGGAATAGGAGGACACTGTGTTACTGTAACACGTGATCCTGTCTTTCCCAAAAACTTACTTGTTGAATTTTCAAAGACTTTACTGATTAATGATTGATTAACATTCTTTATAGGAAAATCTTTGTATGAGTAAATTTTATTATCACCAAAAAGAGTGTACAGCAAATCCACACTCTCCGACTCTTTTGCAGACGTGGACTCGGTTGCAGCAGTCTTAGCGGGCTTTGCGGGAGGATCACATAGAATATGATTCTCAAGAGGTATGTCCTCTTCTTTTATCACCGCATCAGACTTTGCTGAATTAGTATCATCAGATTCATCATCAGAAGAATCAGCATCGTCAATCACAACTGGAGGATCCTGATTATGTTCAGCAGTTACAAATGTATCTGCTGACGCATCTGAATCTGACGATACTTCCTTCTTGTATCCGAGTCCTGTTGCAAATTCCTCAACATCTAGAGGAACAGATGGTTCAAAGAAAACCCTATCTTCCTCATCCGGCATGGCATCATAATTATGTCTCACAGGTGGTGGACATTTCTTGTATCCAATGCATGTGACATCCCGTTTCTCCTTTTGAACATCAATGATGTGATCCAACACATAGCTAGAGCTCAAATAACTGTCTAGCTTAAGTTGGATCGCCTCACTTTCAGTTTTCACACAAGCCATTTCCTTTTGCATTACCTCAAGGCGAGTTATATACAAATTAATGTCAGTTTGTTTTCTGGAAACCATTTTAGTTAACTCGGTTTTATCTTTCTTTAACTTTTCAATTACCGACTTAAACTCCTTTTCATGGTTTTCATAAAACATGTTGGCTTCAGTGCACTTCGAAAGATCAACGGTCAATTTTTGATTGTGAATGAATGTCACATCCTATTTCTCTTGCAAAGCCTTGTGTTTGCTTTGCAATTCACACCACTCATCATTCAAAGAAACATGTTTGTCTTGCAAGTCAAACAAACTAGCTTGTAAAGCATCATGTTTGCCTTGCAACTCAGACATGTTTGCCTCTAACTCAGCACATTTAACACGCAAGCTATCACAGTTATCACAACTAACAGAAGTGGGTTCGTCGACACATACCTGACTTGATGAACTGTCGACATTAGCCATAAAGGCTGAATGGAGAGAAGACGAAGAATAAGCAGCTTGATCTACCAAAATAGATCTTCTTTGAATTCCTGCTCCAGCTTCTTCCAATAGTTCATCAATATCTGCATTAACTGACGCAGTTGATGTGTCATCTTCCTGATCATTCCCTGAACTCGAGGACTCTTCATCTGAACTTCCACTATAACCGGAGCTGTCTTCATCTTCAGAAGATTCACTACCATTGGTGGAAGATTCTCCACCACTGGCGTGCTTTAAATCCTTAACCACTTCAGCAAAACAAGCTGTTCCATCTGGAGCATCATTTCCCAACTGGATTGACCAATCACAACCTTCATCTACTTGAACCACAAGTGCCTGGTTGGCATTAGATGGTCCTGCTTGACTCTGGTTGTTGACAGGCACCAGTGTGCGCTCATTGTTCCTTACTTGGTTCTGATTTGCCCTGTTGCCTTGACCTCTGAAAGGATTTTGGTTTCCATGTTGAGATGGCCTCGTACATTCACGTTTGAAATGGCCACGTTCACCACAATTGAAACACTTGACAGCCTGCTTATCAAACCCATACTTGGTGTCTTTCTTGCTTTCCAAGCTGGTTCTGCCGGTTCTTTCCATGAAATCATTTGCTCGCCTAACAGCACTGGCAAAGGCCCACTTGATGTCCATCATCTCCATCTCCTCCTTATCGATCTGCTGATAGTCTTCTTGTGTCAGATTAATGTTACCAATCTGACCTTCCACTAATCCACAGTATGCGCTCACCAAAGTGTTTAGCAGCTCCATGTGTTCCTTTGCTACTTCCACACTGACTTTAGAAAAGCTTGAGGTGTCGAGCCGTACTGTATTTGGCTTTGATTGTTGACCAGCAGATGATGTGCTTCCATAACACGCTTGCTGTTGAGGAGGAAGTGGATTCCCATACATGTCTGTTGGTACGGTAGATTGAGGAGGAAGTGGATTCCCATACATGTCAGTTGGTCCGGTAGATCGAACATGTAATGGATTTTCGAACATATCAGTTGGTCTGAGAGGTCGTTGGCTTTGCTGTTGCTGTTGAGGAACTGGTTCAAGCGGATTTCCATACATGTCTGTTTTTGGAGGAACCGGAACCTGGATAGTATTGCCATACATGTCAGTGCTAGACACAAATGTTGTTTGAATTGGAGCATGTGAAGAAGGTTTTGTAGAAGTGCTAGAAGTTCCATAATACATTTCAGGATTTTGTGGCACTGGAACTCTTTTTGCCTTGAGAGTTTCTTCCTGATTCTTGTTTTCCAGGATTTGAACAAAGTCATTAAAGCTTGTTGTAGCTAAAGTGCCATTGTACTTCATGATTTCCAAGAAAGTATTCCATTGAGGTGGCAACGCATCTGCAAACTTTTTCACAATCTCTGCTGGAATTGTAACAACCTCAAAATTTGACAATTCAGTCAGCAGATGATTAAATCGACTTGTCAAATCTCCTAAAGATTCATTCTCCATACAAGTAAAACGATCAAACTCTTTCTTTAGCAGTTCTTTTCTCAATTGACGTGTAGCTTCATTTCCTACGCCCCTTGTCTTCAATGCGTCCCACAACCTCTTCGTTGTCTTGTAACTGACAAATTGATGATAAATGTCTTTACTTAACGCCTGAGTAAGAATGGCGTATGCCTTCTTTTCCAAATCATAGACCTTCTTCTGATCTTCTGTAAGATCTGCAAATGTAGCAGCAGATGATGCAGCAACCTCTATTGTTTGATCAAAATCTGTGATGAACCGCAACCACAATTCTGTATTTTGACCAAGGACGTATGTATGAAATCTGTCAATCCATCCTGGATATTCATATAAGTGCATCAACTTTGGAGGCCGATTCAGACTTCCGGTTTCGCTCTCGCTTAAGAGAATGCTTTGAATACTTGGAGTTTGATTTGATACGAATGCCCATTGACCGGTAGAAATTGCATTAGCTTGAGAAGATACCGGTGCGGAAGATGACGGAGTACCAAAATACATATCTGTATTTACCGGTCTATTCCATCTTGGATTCATTTTTGATCAAGAAAAATAATACCTGAAAATCACTAACTTGTTAACCATAAACAGACTAAGGATCGAAAGATCAAGACTTGTTCGAAGGATCAACAGTGTTCGAAAGATCACTGTTGATTTTCGAACAATTATTTCGAAAGATTCCCCAAACGAAGGATCCTTATCTTTTGAAAAAGAACTGTAGACCGAAAGATGTATGCTTCGAAAAGATTCCTTGGATCGAAAGATAAGTCACAGACTTCGAAGGATGTTCGAAGGATGATTATCTATCGAACCTCCTATGATCGAAAAATGATCTTTCGACTTCGAAGGATATCCTTCGATCTGATCTGACACAGTTGAAAAAAGGTGACAGGTTGGTGAAAAAGGTGATGGGTTGGTGAAATCTTTCGGCAGAAAGTATGGTCAGACCATGATTTTCTGCCAAAACAGATTTTGAAACAATAAAATATTATTTCTTATCCAGAAACCGGTCACCGGAGTAAGCCGGAATTTGGCCGGAAATTACCAAATTTCTTAAAAACAAGTTTTTAAGTTACCCAACCCTTCCTTTAACACCCCAAGCTAGTTTAGAACACGTTTTATCTTCAAGAAATGCGCGAAAATCACAGAAAACGGTTACAAAACCAAGTGAGTTTTTGTCTAACACACTCCAAAAACTTGTATAAACCCGGTTTTTAACAAGGAAAAGAGCCACGGCTCTGATACCACTTGTATGTCCCTCGGAGGTTGAGGTTCAACTTATTCCTTGTTATGTCTAACACACTAGCGAGTGCGGAATCCAAGCTAGCATGCAAACCGAGATAGAACAAGCACAAAGACAACACACAAGTCTTCACCGATTAACACCACTTGTATTAATACGTATGAAAGGTTCGGTTACAAGCACAAGGTTTACAAATGTATTCTGCAAACTCTCTCTAACTCTCGTGTGTGTGTGTGTTCTGAACAGAATGTTCTCTATGTGTCTAACTTTCGAACTTACTATGAAATGAACACACTACATGGGTATATATACCCGAACACAGCATGTCTAGTCGAAGGATCAGATAGACTGATCGAAGGATCATCTATCGACCTGGAACAGCTCGAAGGATCCACATGTACCTCGAAGGATGTGATCTTTCGAGGTCCATCCATCGAAGGCTTATCTTTCGAGCTCATCGAAGGATCTAGACTATCCTTCGATGACACATCCTTCGACCCAAACATCTTACAACCATTGTCTAACTGTTTGGCCAAGTCAAACCGGAGGATGGTTGACTTGGTCAAACTTACATCAATCTTACATCAAAGACATCGTTTTGTATCAAGACTAAATACAGACAAAGTACAGACACAAGTGCACCAACAGCCGAAAAACACCATTTCGAAATTTTGTTTTACGACTGTCTTTCTAAACATTTTAATCTTGGGCTGTGAAAAAAATGGGGGCAAAATTCGCATGCGAAGGTCGAGTTCTCAAAGTTTTCACAACTCGGAGTGGTTTTCACTTGATCTTGATCCTATATATGTGTGTGTGTGTATGGTTAGGGTAAAATGAAAACTTATACCGATTGTGATAACTTAGAGAATTCGGTCTTACAAAATATTTTTTTAGAAAAGTTTTTTTTTTATCAAAAATCCTAAAAAATCATTATTTTTTTAAAAAAAAAACGTGTTTTTCTATTTACAGCAATCACAAATACTGTAAAAAGTACAGCAGCTGTAAGAGGCCGAAAACACCACTTCGAAATTATTTTTTTATTTCTTTACAGTCGTCTTTGTAATATTTTAATCTAGTGGTGTGAAAAAAAATGGGGGCAAACCTATCACGGAAAAGCCAAGTTCTCACATCTCGTAAGGATTTTCCCTTGATTTGAATCATATGTGTGTGTGTGTGTTAGGAATCCTAAAAGAAATACATCCTATTTAAGAAACTTAAGAAGCATTCTAAAACATACATTGTCTCCAAGCAAAAAAAAAAAAAAAATCTAATCGCATGTTTTTAAGAGGTTTTTTTTAATATATACATATAGGATAGGGTTTGGCTACAAAGTCCATTTTTCCTACAAAGAGTACAAAGTCATAAAACACTACAATTTTAACCATAAAACACACTCAAAACCCACAAATAACAGAGTAAAGATCACTAAAACACAATATCCAAACCTTAACATTCCATAAAAACTTCAAACCCACCATCGTAGAACTATGAATATAAAACACAACATGATGATCATCATAAAACGCACTAATGTTAGTCATTCGAAAATCAAAGCCTTATCATCCAAGACACAACACAAAACCCGCAAATATGGCGTTTTAGTAATCTTTACTTTGTTATTTGTGGGGTTTGAGTGTGTTTTATGGTTGAATTTGTGGTGTTTTATGACTTTGTATACTTTATAAGAAAAATGGACTTTGTAGCCAACTCCCACCCATACATATATGTATATATTTAAAAAATTCTTAAACTATACATGTGTGTATACTATGAAACATATATGTACGATACTTATTTTTCTACTTCAAACACGTATTTTAGTCATATATACACTAGAAAAAAAATATTTAGGACCATAATCTTTTTTTATATACATAAATCTACAATCATTTATACACATTTGTGCTTATATGTAAATTATCAAACATAGATGTAAAATACTTATATTTCACTTTTAACACGTGTATACATATATGTCTAGTTAAAGATTGGCAATATACACATTTGTATTATCAACTATACATATATTTATATATAAAAAAACCTGATAAAAAAAGTTTCGATTTTCCAAAAAAAAATTGCATTTTTTTTTTGTATTTTTGCTTAGGGAAAATATATGGTGCAGAATGTTTTCAATTAGCCTACTGGTTTTCATACAATCCTAACCTTATATATATATATACACGCGTATCTCGTATCTCGTAAACTACATAAGTTTTTCTTTTCAAACATCAATAACATATAAAACAATTGAAAATATTTTAAAAAATAATTGAAAACTAGGATTACGACCCGTCGCAATGCGGCGGGGATTCTTTATTTATAACTAAGTCGATCTACGACCCACACATTATGTTAAACCTGTCAAACGGGGTAAAAATAGACGATGTAAAAACGTTCACCCACACACGCACGTTGCGTCGTGCTAACTCGCAAAATTTAGAACGAAACGTAAAAATATTAAGCCAAAGACGCACGCTGTGATGTGTTAAGTCACAAAATTTAGAACCAAGCATAAAGCGCAAAATTTACTGAAAATGAAAACTATAAAGGACCAAAGTTGAAAGTAAAAAAAGTTATCAGGATAGATTGTAAAAGATAAAAAGTTTTGGGTTAAAAGTAAAAAACAAATAGTTTTGGGTTAAAAGTAATTTATGAAATACTTTTGGGTGAAAAGTAAAAAAAAATCATTTTTTTTTTGGAAAACCCCCAAAGCCAATGTTACGACAACCATATGCATAACAATTTTTTATTTGAAAAATCCCCAAAGCACACCACGTGTTGCGGCGGGGCGTAAAACGGTGTCAAATAGTACTAATGTCACACAACCGTCATTGACAACCAACACTGACTCGACCTATAATATGCGTATTGCGACGAACCTGTCAAACATGGAAAAATAGAGGTAAAAACGTTGAACCACACATGCACGTTGCGTCGTATTAACTCGAAAAATTTAGAACTATACGTAAAACAAAAATTTGCGAAAGATGAAAAGTATAAGTGACAAAAGTTGTGAAGTTAAATTGCAAATAATGAAAAGTTTTGGGTTAAAGTTAAAAAAACAAATTATGTAGGGTTAAAATTGAAAAAGGTACAAACCTTTGGGTTAAAACTAAAAAATCAAGTTTTTTTTTTGGAAAACACCCAAAGCACAACTTACAAGTCCTTATGCACAAAAAGTTTGCTAATTTATATAGGTTTTAATATGCCTTCCTCAAGCTTTTTAAGTATCTTTTAAGATTTCTTATTATCTCTTCTCTAATAACTTTTTTGCGTTGGTTTAAAAAAAATCGAAAACGTAGTGTTTAATTTAGTTTTCTCAACATTTCGATATATTTGTTGTTGAAAACGAAGTTGTATTCAAAATAAAATATTTTAGTTATCGTAAGTATATCGAGTATTTCGATACAGAATGAGCAACATCAATATTAGTATTATCGGTACCGGTATGTATATTCATGTTTATGTTTTCAATCAATATGCACAACTTTTTTTTGTGTTACACTATACAACTTTTGTGTAATGAGACCATTATAAATAAAAAAAGTTTTGTATCGTAAAATATATATATCGAGAACTAGTATCGGATCGAACCAAATGTATAATGACCGAACAACATTGGTACCAGTCTTAGTATTCCTAGAACCAAATGTTAGTTATTACTTTTCAACTATCATTAGTGCTGACATAACTCTACATCTCATGATAATCAATGTAAGCACACTAATGTACATAATTAAAATTGGATGACCACTTAGATTGATTCATAAAAAAACCAGCGTAGAAATTCTGTATGGTAGACCACAAAGTCATCCTTTCAAACCATATAGTAGACCACCAAGTCACCAAAGAACAAAAACACATTAATCCAAGAGTTACGTCTCTTTTGTTTTCTAAAAACCATAATATACTTCCAAAGAATGTATGCGAAGAGAACATAAATAAACTATAGAGTAAACTTCCGTTTTGTTCTATGTGGTTCGGTCGTTTTAGAGGTTTTGCCTCAGTTCTATAAAAATAGTCATTTCTCTCCAATAGTTTACTATGTTTTTCCCATTTTACTCCCCGACTTTTAACTCAGTTAAATCATACAATTCTAGGTAGGGGTAAGCGCTAGTTTCCTTTTTCAACTGCAACAAATTTTTAAGTAGTAAACGGTGCCACTATTTAGACGCATAATCGTCATAAGAAACTATGTGCGCGCTAGAATTTTGAAAAAAAAATGTTTAAAAGAGTGCCTTAAAATTTTCTTGGATGAAGTTGAAAAACAAGAAAAAAGCCTGAAAAACAATGTTGGGATGTTATCTAATATGTAGTTATAAAGTACAACACTGCTTATATTAATTAGTTTTGTTTTTCATAGACTATTTTTTCTGGAAGATTAACTTGAAAATCATTTTCTTTCATGTACAGATTCAAGTTATTTAGTAAATGGTTATCTGGATACAGTTCTAGATTCTATACCTGTCATGCATGGCATACGTCTAAAAGATATCCCTCCTTGGATTAGATATACCTACCCAGGGGATGAATACATGGTTCATTTTTTTTGTTTACAAATAGAGAGAGCAAAATCAGCTTCTGCCATAGTTTTTAATACTTTTGATGAACTCGATTGCGATATTTTAAACGCAATCTCTTCAAAGTTTGCACCTTGCTATGCAATTGGCCCTTTACATCTACTCGAGAACACGATTGTAGACAAAGCTGTAGCATCCTTCAAATCAAACCTCTGGAAAGAAGAGTCTGAATGTGTAAAATGGTTGGACACGAAAGAATCATCTTCGGTTGTTTATGTGAATTTTGGTAGCATCACAGTAATGACATCTCAACAGCTGGTTGAGTTTGGATGGGGACTCGCGAAAAGTAATTATTCATTCTTGTGGATCATACGTCCTGACCTCGTGATTGATGATGCTGCTGTTCTGCCACCTGAACTGTTGGCGGAGTTTAGCGGTAGAGGGTTCTTGGCAGGTTGGTGCCCCCAACAACATATTCTCAACCATCCGTCAATAGGAGGGTTTTTAACGCATAGTGGATGGAACTCGACTATTGAAAGCATTTCTAGCGGAGTGCCAATGATTTGTTGGCCGTTTTTTGGTGACCAACAATCGAATTGTTGGCTGGGTTGCAACAAGTGGGGTATCTCCATGGAGATTGACAACAATGTAAAGAGTGATGAGGTTCAAAAGCTAGTGATTGAGTTGATGAAAGGGGAAAAAGGAAATTTGATGAGGAAGAAAAGTGCTGAACTGAAGAAGAAGGCTGAGGAAGCATGTGTTTTTCCTTCTGGTTCATCAGTGGCTAATTTGGAGAAGATAGTTCATCTCATGCAAACTTCTTCTAAATGACCCATATCTCTTTAAAAGAAAATAAATGCATGTGTTTTTTATTGTAATCCTATTGACTTTCTATAAATGTATTGTACTTCATTTGTGCTCCATAATACTATATTATACAACTCTTGAATCAACTCTGAAGTTCTCTTTAAGAATAAGCAGGTTATGACTAAATTAGATGCAACTAAACATTAAAACACTTCACTTAATCTGTGGTATTCACTTCGACCCACTCAATTTGCATGCCCCGTTTAAAAGAATGGTCGTGGCTTGCTTTGTATAAAGTTACTAAATTAAAAAAAAATGTTGTGGTCTTTTAGTATATTCTCATGTACAAAGTGATGTAGTTGATTAGATCTAAAAGATCAACACACCTAATTGCATACTTTTTCTTGTTAAAAATATTTCATAGCTATTGACCAACGCCCATCAAAACGTGCACAAATGTTGTTTTGCGACCAACCATAGCTTAAACCTTAGTTGGTACTAATTTTTGTGACCAAAATAGCAACCGAAATTTATCTCTCAAAATTAGCGACTGTTCCTATTTGCAACCAATTTTAAGACCAAACCATTTCGCAACATACCTTTTTACAATCGATTTTGCGAAAGAATCTTTTTGCATGCAAACAAGTTAGCGCCCAATTTTACAACTAAAGCTATTAGCGTCTGGTTTTGCGCCTTGGTTTTTTATGACAGATTTTTCCCTTTTTGGAAAAAAGTCAAGTTTTTTTCCTATTTACAAATATGAGCCCAAAACAAGCAACAAAAATCTCTAAAAGAACCCAGCTATATAGTTTCAATAAAATTTTATGATTTGTTGAAGATTTTTATACAAACATACCTTTATGTAAACACTTAAAGAACAAACATGTGAAAGTACACATGTATAAACACGGTTTTATAGATAATACAATATGACGGGTCCATGATGAGAAAATTCACTTTATGACCAATAATCCGTTTTAATAGACGCTCCATCACATTTATTGTAATTATTGTAATTGATTGTAATTAGTCGTGTCCATATTTACGAGATCCTAATTGATCTCATCTCATTGTATTTATACCAACATTGTGATATGGGAAAGGGAAGCAATCACGTGATCTTTTATGGTATCACGAGCCTAGCCCCTTTCCTCCTCCCCACTGCCGCCGGTTATCTTCCACCACCGGCTCCCCTCTTCTCCTCCCCTGTTACTTTGATTCAACCCCTTTTTTTTTCTTCCACCCTCCATCATGGAACCAAAACTCCACCCTGCTCTCACCATTTCAAACATCAAGAACCTGATTCCCATAACCCTAGAAGCCGAATCAGCCCAATACTCGACCTGGTCTGAATTATTTTGCATTCAGTGACGTGTTTACCGTCATCACTCCTGGCATGACCGCTCACGACGCCTCGAAAACTCTTGCTGGCCTCTTTAACGACAACAAGGCTGCTCGAGCCCTCCATCTCACCCACAAACTCACCACCACTCGACTAGAGAATTTCCCGAACATGTCGGCATACTGCCAGGCCGTCAAGACCATCGCGGATCAACTTGCTAACGTTGACTGCCCGCTTGACAATCATCGTCTTGTGTTACAGTTGCTTGCAGGATTAACTGACGCGTATGAAGGAATTTCTACTATCTTGCAGTCGAAGGAACCCCTGCCTTCCTTTTATGAAGCCCGGTCCCAGTTGTGTATCATTGAAGATCAGAAGGCTGAGCTGTCTTTGCAGGCGTCTAAGTCTACAACCCAAGCTCTGGCCGCCTCCACCACCAGACCCGGTAACAATACAGACACCTCCTCTTCGTCTGACCGGTCTCGTGGTCGCGGACGTACCCGTGGTCGAGGACGTGGACGCTCCAGCCACAACTCGTCTGGCCGTCGCCCACAACATTCTGCTGGCTGGCCTATGTAGCCTCCGTTCCCCTGGTCGACTCAGCAACCATGGCAGCCTCAACCGCCTCAGTATAGTCCATGGCCATCTTGGCAAGCGCCCCCTTGTCCCTACCCGTCTACTCCTCAGCCGAACATGAAGCATGGACAAGGAATCTTGGGTCCGAAGCCTTCTCAGGCACACTACACCACCTACTCTCCTACAGATATCCAGCAGGCACTCCATACCATGACACTCCATCCGCCTGACTACTCTGATGGTGTTATGGACAGCGGTGCAACCATCTCCATGGATCCCAACTCAGGTAACTTTGGTACTATTATTAATAAAAACATGAATGAAAATATTATCCTTGGCAATGGTAACACCATACCGGTTATTGGATATGGACCCCAAACCTTTAAACCACCCTACCCACCGTTTGTCCTTAATCGCGTCCTCTATGCCCCCACACCTTATTAAAAAGCTTATTTCGGTTCGTCAATTCACTAGAGATAATTCTGTTTCGGTTGAATTTGACCAATTTGGTTTTCTTGTGAAGGATTACAAGAGCCGGATGCCTATTATCCGGTGCGACAGCAGCGGTGATCTTTACACATTCTCAACCAAGGCCAAGTGTTTCTCCACCTCCACCGTTGCTGCACAATCCTCCACTCTCTGGCACCAACGCCTTGGTCATCCTGGCCCAGCCTTGCTTCAGTCTTTAAAGAATTCCGCTTCCATTAATTTTAAGTCTTTGAATAAAAACATTTGTGAACCATGTGTGTTTGGCAAAAGTACTAGATTACCATTTTACCCATCCCCTAATATTACTTCACAACCTTTTGATATCATTCATAGTGATATTTGGACCTCTCCAGTTTTAAGCTCAGGAGGCCTTCGTTATTATGTTGTGTTTCTTGATGATTATACTAATTTTTTGTGGACATATCTGCTTTCAAACAAATCCCAAGCCTTTACCGTCTTTACAACCTTTGCTAAAATGATACACACACAATTCCAACACACCATAAAAACCTTTCAATGCGATAACGGAAAAGAATACATAAATACAACGTTTAAAAATTATTTCAACCAACATGGCATTCTTTTCCGTTTATCTTGCCCCTATACCTCCTCCCAAAATGGGAAAGTTGAGCGCAAAATTCGCTCCATCAACAACATTACCCGCACACTTCTCGCCCAATCCTCTCTACCGAATCACCTTTGGAACCACGCTTTAGAAACTGCCACGTATCTCCTAAATATTATCCCTAGCAAAACACAATAATTTAATACCCCAACACAACTTTTGTACCATCACCTACCCACTTATGACCACCTCCGAGTCTTTGGTTGCCTCTGCTACCCACTCATTCCTTCCACCAACAGACACAAGCTTGAAATACGCTCCTACCCATGTGTTTTTATCGGATATCCACCCTCTCACCAAGGCTACAAATGCCTCGACATCAAAACCAATCGCCTCACCATATCTCGTCATGTCCTTTTTGACGAATCCACTTTTCCTTTTGCAATAATTAAAACACCAGCTAATAACACCACCTACCACTTCCTCACTGAACCTTTTCACCCACAGCTTTGGCCACATGTCGCCCATTCCATCCCTACGCAATCAGCCCAACCGCCCTCCCCATTACATACAACCCCAACCCCTCCACCCTCTCCTCACAGCCCAATCGGCCCACCAGCTTCGGCCCAAACCCACTCGCCCACCTCATCCACCCCCACTCCTTACCAGCCCACGGCCCAGGCCTCTTCACCACCCCACCCAGCCCACACAACTCCCACGGTATCCACTCACACTCGTCCACCTCTTCACCAAACCCACCTTCCTCACCAATCCAAACTTCACCTCCTACTTCGCCTCCTGTCGACCAGCCAATACCTACCCCACCTGTCCACACACGTACCATGCGTACGCGTGCTATGGACGGAATTCACAAGCCGAAACAACTTTTTAACCTCCATGCTGATACCATCGTTCCAATTCCAAAATCCCCCACCTTGGCTTTATCCATACCGGAATGGCGTACCGCAATGGCCAACGAGTTTCATGCGCTTATTAATAATAATACGTGGGAGTTGGTTCCACGAGACCCGCATATGAACATCATTAGAAGTATGTGGCTTTTTAAACACAAGTACAGGTCAGACGGGTCGCTTGAACGATACAAGGCGCGATTGGTTTGTGATGGTCGATCTCAACAGGTTGGCATTGATTGTGGAGATACTTTCAGTCCTGTCGTCAAACCAGCTACAATCAGGACAGTCTTATCTCTTGCATTGTCCAAATCATGGCCTGTTCATCAACTTGATGTTACCAACGCTTTTTTGCACGGTCATTTACATGAGACAGTCTACATGCACCAACCTCTGGGTTTCCGCAACAAAGAGTTTCCAGACCACGTTTGCTTACTTAAGAAGTCTCTCTACGGGCTCAAACAGGCCCCTAGGGCCTGGTACCAGCGATTTAATGATTATGTACTAACCCTTGGTTTTGTTCAGAGTCGTTGTGATGCATCCCTTTTCATTCTCAACAGTGCGGGTCACACTGCTTACCTTCTACTATACGTTGATGATATTCTCCTTGTTACTTCGACTACAGGTCTGCGGGAACATCTTCTCTCTCTCCTCTTCAAGGAATTCGCTATGAAAGACCTCGGCACACTCAGTCTATTTCTTGGCATTCACGTCAAACGCTCGGGTGACTCTATGTTTCTATCTCAGCAGAGCGATGCCTCTGACATCATTGAGAGGGCAGGTATGACTTCCTACAAACCCGCGGCCACACCAGTCGACACTAACTCCAAGCTTAGTGCCTCGTCTGGAACCGATTTCGAGAACCCTACCTTATACAGAAGCCTTGCGGGTGCACTACAATACTTAACTTTCACTCGCCCCGACATCAGTTATGCGGTTCAACAAGTTTGTATGCACATGCATTCCCCTAAGACTGACTATTGGAATGCCCTGAAACGTATTATTCGATACTTACAAGGGACTCTCGATCTTGGAGTGTGCTGGCTTCGAAACCTTCTCTTGGAGCTCCATCGGCCTCTTACAAAGGCAACTCTAGTTTATTGTGATAACATTAGTGCCATATACCTCTCAGGCAACCCGGTTCAACATCAGCGGACCAAACACATCGAGCTCGACATTCATTTTGTTCGTGAACAGGTACAACGTGGACAGGTCCGCATTCTTCACGTTCCAACCCGCTTTCAGATAGCGGACATCTTCACCAAAGGCTTCCCTCGGGTTCTGTTTGAAGATTTCCGTGCCAGTCTCAGCATTCGCTCTCCTCCCGCTTCGACTACGGGGGAGTAATAGATGTTCCATCACAGTTATTGTAATTATTGTAATTGATTGTAATTAGTCGTGTCCATATTTACAAGATCCTAATTGATCTCATCTCATTGTATTTATACCAACATTGTGATATGGGAAAGGGAAGCAATTACGTGATCTTTTACGTTTCAAGCTTCTAATTCGAAAGAAGGTAACGCTAACGACTACACTCAAATGGTTCAGACATATCATTTGTTTGATTAACGGTTGTTAAACACTCTTTTTGTAACTTTTTATTGTGTAGATGTTCTTAGAATTTATACGTTCTTCGCTGATTTTCATTTTGTATATTGTGTGTGACCTTATTAGTTATTACGGCGTAAATGTGTATTTTTTTTATTGCCGTCTTATAATGTACCGTGCAGGTGTTATTGTCCTGTCATACTCATGTAATCATATTTCACGATGAGAGGTGTGTGCTAGCATGTTGTTATTCTCTAGATTCTCTCTTAGCTCTTATTTAGTCAAATTGTGGCGAAGGGCGAATTTTGAAACTTATTTTAATATTATGTCTCTTTTTATATATATTGTGTTCAAATACGAGCAATGTCTAATATAATCTCTTTTGCATATGTATGGAGCTCCCGCCATAACGCGCAGGTTCCTGCTAGACGATGGTTTGGCTTTGGTCTGCTATGACCTCCAGCAGATCAGTTATGGATGAGTTATGGCTGGTTGGTAAGGTCCGATGATTCTGAGCTCCACTTCTTTTCAATTGCATGTCCCATTCCAGGCTATGAATGCCCGTATAGATAGACCATATTGATGTTATTAGCTTAAAAAGTTTAAGAAAAATAAAACAATAACAATAAGAAACTTTTTTATAATATTATACGCATAAAAAACCTAAAAAAATACGATATATCATGACTCACAAGAGAATTGATAAACTAAACAGTAACAAATATATGACTTTCTATAGTACAAGATTTAAATTTAAGTTTATTACTTATTTTTTATAACTAAATACCATTTAAATTAAGTATTATCTTATTTAAATACTTAAGTATACAGCTACTATATAATAACAACAACAACCAAATATAAATAGTGGTTAACGTATGTCGGTTTAGATTGCGGCAATACAACAGAGCCTCGGTAACATCCGCCGCATTGCGTAATTCTCTCTTATTTAAATATGTAAGTATATAATTACTAAGTATTTACATAATAATAATACACAAATATAATCAGTCTTTAAGGCATTGATGTTCGTTTCACATATTGTGTAATGTGTGATTTTCTTATTATCATCTTATAGTATACCGTGCATGTAAGACCCACATCAGAATTTTACACGATTACAACTTTAAAATACACATTTCAATACTCAAAATGCGACTTTACAAAAACTTGTCATACCGACATTTCCATATGTTTAAAAACATTACAAAAACATAGTTGTAAGCGTTTACATAAATCACTTATAACAAAACAAAACAAGATTTAACGCGGAAGCTTTATTTGACGTGTGTTCGGTTCTTGTTCGATGCTTGATCTTCATCCGGGACTCTCGACATTCACCTATGATCAAAACCAACTTAAAAGTTAGTTTTGATAGTTAAATAACAAGCACATCAAGGTAAATGGGTAAAACAAACAAAATAAACAAAAATTTGCAGGTTTTTACCCCGTCGCCGCACGCGACGGTATACCCCCTTGGGCGTCGCGCGACGTCACGCCCCCATTTCGACAGAATGTGTCGATGCTGGCGCTGCATATTACCAGCAACCTAATTTTTCACGAAAACGAGCATAACTTGCTCATTTTTTATCCGTTTTACGATCCGTTTCTTCCTACGTGATCGTAAATTGATTCTCCATAACATGGAGTTAAAATCTGACATCCGGATTAACAAAATTTAAGACTTTTAAGCTTTTGGCTTAATATAAAATTCCTAAGTTTTGACCCATTCATGTATTTATCAAACAACCAGGTTTCTTTGATTCCAATTTCTCATGAACCTTATATTTTCGATATTGTCTATCATATTCGGTTCAAATCACGGGTTTCTTAAGTATTTTAACCCGTTTTCATTCATATGCTTATTTTGACCCGTTAAGGGTATTTAAGCATATTTTAAACACGAATCGCTTTCGTTCGTTTCTAGCTTCATATTTCCACATTTCTCATCAATTAATCTTCCTCCACAACTATATTTGTGGCAGATTTAATGTGGTGCTTTATGTATTCCGAGTTTTATCCCTCGGATTATCATTTTAAGGCAAGGACTCATATAAAGTCATTTGACCATAGATTTACACCTTTCGCTCTTTATACTTATTCTAAGTACTTATTTAATCATAAAACTCATTTCCAAACAACCTTTAAGGGTTGTTTGCTCGATTTAGCTTACCAGGGCGTTTTGTTCAATTTTATTCCTTCTTTTACGATGAAGGACTTTTAAATACTTGTTTAACTAAAAATCCGACGTTTCGCTATAATCTTGTTTAGAAACCATTATGTTTCTAAAAACACTATGATTATAGTTTAAATTATTCGGTTTACCTAAAAGATAACCAAATGTTCATTTTGACCTTGTCTAACTCTTATAGAACTTCATGTTCTAAATGATAAGTTGAATCATTATACATACCTGATTCGGATCAATATATTAACCCGTTTTAATGCTTTTCTTAATAATCACTAAGTAATAGGGATGCAAATATCAATTCGATATTTATTCCTGTAATCATACACTCGACAAAGTCATAAGTCGATATCGTCAAAGGGTGATATTTTCACCTCTTGACCCGTTTGGTCTAAATAAACGTGTATCTTTGCGAGATGATATTTATTACCATCGTATCTACATGACTCGCTCTAGTTTACACCGTATAGTCATTTTACTTATAAATCATTTCTAAATGTTTTTGACCCATTATGACTTTCGTCATAAAGTGTCTTTCAAAACTAACGGATATTATCAACGCGTGACCAACTTTACCGTTTTGCCCTTATTAGTTATATTGGTTTACCCTATAAGGTAACCACTCAAAACTCATTATCTATTAGCCATTATATGACCAATTAATCGTAATTAGTCCTTTTTAACCATTAAACATGGTTTATTATCATTGTCTTTTGTTCCGAACCGCACATGTCGTGTCGGAGCATCACAATTTAAATAAGACTTTATATTATTCATAACCTATAAAACCAATAGGTATTAAATAAAAAGGTGTAAGCTTTACTTACCTAGCATCATGATTATGCTTTTCTTCATACTTGCTTCGTTTCACCCGCTTCATTCCCAAGCTTTCACCTAGCTTGTTAAGCGTTAAACTATCATTGAAATTTAAATTTGTAAGATGGTTAAACTAGTCATAATCATTAACGACTATTCCATCGTACGAACTTTATGTCGAAATTATCATTCGATCATATAAAAGGTCATTTTGACTTTAAAAAGTCAAACTGTCTATTGACAAAAGTAATTACACGATGTAGCTTAACTACTCGTTTTATTCCTTTGCCACTATACGGTAAGCATCCTTATTATGCTACCGTTTTAAATCACTTATTTAATAAGTTCTTCTAATCATAAGTTACCGAATTAATACTTGATGATATTAAACATCATTTTACATGAACATATCATCAATTTTTATCATATCATACTAAACTAGTATCATAGTAAGTATGATTATATACTCAAACACACAATTTGTTCAAGCATTTCCTGATTACTATCATATATGATGATATTAATCATAATTATATCATCAAATTCATCTTATGATTAATACTCACTTATCCTACTGTGGTAATTCATCAAATCATTCAATTCATAACATCATATGTATAGTTTTCACTTAGGGTTTTGTTCCTAAGCAAGTATACATCACTAACTCAATCATAGCTTCAATAATTAAATCATAATTCGTGATTATGATGATTATTCAAATTTCACAACTTCTCAAATCATAAAAATTTGGCATACCTCATGATCCCCTAGCTTGGGTGATCATTAATTCACGTTCAATTGTGAATTTAGACTTCATTTGGCCCTTCAATCGGATGATTTTGTTGAAAGTTAGGGTTTTGAACTCCTGGGGAGTTCTTGAGGTCGAACAGAACACACCTTTTGTGTGTGTTTTGTTTTGAACTTCTTTTTATAAATTAAACTTTCAAGTCTATCCAAGTTTGGCCCCTTTTGTTTGGTTGGTTTATTAAGTAGGCCACAACCCACTTAATTTCTAAAAATATTCTCACTTATTAACTAGGTTAAACATTCCTAGTTAATTTAGTGAGTTCGGGGAATTTACGACTCAGTTTATTTGAAGTCTCGTTAACTCAGGCCTTTTATAAACTTTATTTCTTCAAAAGCTTTCGTTTAACTTTTATTTAATACTAGGTTAAAATTCTTAGTTAATTTAGTGAGTTCGGGGAATTTACGACTCAGTTTATTTTAAGTCCCGTTAACTCAGGCCTTTTATAAACTTTATTTCTTCAAAAGCTTTCTTTTAACTTTTATTTAATATTAGGTTCAGTTAAATCAATCCTAATATTTTTCGGGTTAATTTTACCACTAAAAGTACTGTAACACACGGCTTAATAAATCAAGATTTTAATAATAAAATACACATTTTAATACTAAAATGTGACTTTACAAAAACTTGTCATACCAACATTCCCATATGTTTACAACAATTCAAGAACATATTTATAAGTGTTTACATGATTTACTTATAACAAAACAAATCAAGATTTGACGCGGAAGCTTCATTTAACGTGTGTTCGATTCTTGCTCGTCGCTTGATCTTCATCCGGGGATCTCGACATTCACCTATGATCAAAACCAACTTAGAAGTCAGTTTTGATAGTTAAATAACAAGTACAACAGGTTAATTGGGTCAAATAATCGAAATAAACAAAATAAACATAATTTTCAACATTTTAGGTCGTCGCCGCGCGCGACGGCAAATGGCCATGGCCGTGGCGCGACGCCACGGTCCCATTTTCATAGAATGTGCGATGTTGGTGCTGCATATTCCCAGCCAAGCTTGATTTTACGAAAACGAGCATAAGTCTTTCGTTATTGATCCAATTTACACGATTCTTTTTCCTATGTGATCGTAATTTAATTCTCCATCATATGGAGTTAAAATTCGACATCCGGATTAACAAAATTTTAGACTTTTAAGCTTTCGGCTTAAAATAAAATCACTAAATTTTTGACCCGTTCATGTATTTATTAGACAAACCAGTTTGTTTGACCGTTATTTCTCATGAACCTATTAAATTCATTATTGTCTAACATATTAGGTTCAAATCACGGGTTTATATACCTTCTTAAACCCATTTTCGCTCATATGCTTATTTTGACCCGTTAAGGGTATTTAAGCATATTTTAAGCACGAATTGCTTTCATTCGTTTCTAGATTCATATTTCCACATTTCTTATCAAATGATCTTCCACCACAACTATATTTGTGGTGGAATTAATGTGGTGATCTATATAATCCGAGTCTTACTCCTCGGATGGTTATTTTACGGCAAAGGCTCATATAGAGTCATTTGACCAAAGATTTACATCTTTTGCTTCTTATACTTATTCTAAGTATTCATTTTATCATAAAACTCGTTTTCAAACAACCTTTAAAGGTCGTTAGCTCAATTTAGCTTGCAAGGGCGTTTTGGTCCCTTTTAGCCTTTCATTTACGATGAAGTCTTTTAAAAGCATGTGTGACCCATAATCCTTCGTTCTAGTTATGATCTTGTTTGAAAAGTCATTGTGCTTTCCAAAACACGACGACCATCATTTAAAACATTCGGTTTACTCATTAAAATAACCCATTGTCTATCTTATACTTAGTTTAACACCCATTGAACCATACGTTCTAATTGAGTGTTTATTCTATTACACATACCTGTCTCGGATCAATATATTGACCCGTTTAATATCTTGCTTTAATT